>OZ018334.1:9828833-10190527 GCA_963969495.1 Ceratothoa steindachneri
CATAAGTTCCACAGCCGCGAAGGAGATATTACTACCACCGCTTCGGCCATACAAATCGTTCATATACACGTACAAAGTTGGGATTATCCGAAGTCTGTGTAATTTAGTCCAAGGCCGAACACGATAAGTCCTTATCGTGTATGGCCAAGTGTGTAAATTGCGGAGAACTGCACCCTGCTTCCTCAAAGAATTATGGCGCGTATCTCCTAGAGGAGGAAATTCTGGCCATTCAGGCTGCGAATCATTTCTCCTTTCGCGAGGCTATGAACCTGATCCTAGTGCACCCAGTCCTAACTAGAACGTTCTACGCTTCAATGTTTAAAAAAAGAAACAAAAAACTGCTCCGAGCCCCTCTAGACCTACAAACACGATCGCTTCAGAGCCCTTTTGGAGATTCTTCACTTCGAAGAAGGCCCCCGCATCTCATTCCAGCTAGGCGTAGAAGTCATTAGCATTTTTTTTTTTTTTACAGCAGACCATGCCCACCTTTCCAGAGTATAAATATTCCGAAACTCCACCACCATGAGATGAGGTCCGTACACAATGAAGCGCGGTTTACAGCAGGTTTGATGTTATATTGCATTTGCTATAAATACCTGATTTCCATAGGTGGGCTTTATCGCGATAATTTATCGCATAAGCGATATTCGGTTATCGGTTATCCGATATTTTCCCGCGTTATCGATTCATCGGTATCGCCGATACTTTTGGTTCCAAACTAGCGATAATCGATAATTTCAGTTTTTTGTTCCAGTTTAGCACAGGGGCGAGCCGTGCGTGCCTTGGAGGCAGAAATAGGTAGGTCCGAGCTGAGAGGAGGATCTTCAAAACCTATGAGGAGATAAAGGAGAGCCTCACCAGGTAAGAAACTAAGAAACAGTATTCAAATATTCTTACTATTGTATTATAAAATAACGCTATATATAGTCAATAATCAATATTGTATTATAATTTTGGATTTATCGATTATCATTTTATCAGGCGTTAAATCTATCGCCAGTTATCGATTATCGGTTATCGCCGATAAGGTTATCCTTATCGATTTATCGGTTATCCTGATACATTTTTATTTATCGCGCCCACCTATGGAAAATACCACTAATCAAATGTATTGAGACACTATCTGGATTCACAGTTATTTGCCCAGAAAATAAAGACGTAGAGCAGCTACTATCATCTGCTGGGAGCATTACGCTAAGGAAGTTGGATTTGGAAGCAAGGGTACCCTCATAAATCACGGTTAACAGAAGTGTCATCTGCCGAAAAATCGAACCCTGGGTAGGAGATCACTCATGCCAAGAACTAAAAGAAAAACTACAGGAGAAGCAGAAATGGCTAAAGATAGCAGTGGTGGTCAAATTTAAAGATCACACTCACGTTTTCAAGGTCATTTGCGAATCAACCGAAATGGCTTTAAGGATCATCAAACAGGGACTTCTCGCTTTCAACATAAGAATCCCATCTTCCCACATACAAAGAGACGTCTTCACAAGCATACAGATATGTTTCAGATGTTATGCGTTGGAGGAAGATACGACTCAAAATTGCCCTCCCCCACCCTTCCAGACCTAATCATCTGTTCTGAATGTGGAACTGAAAGCCATTATTGACGTTACTGCAACGACACAGATAAAAGATGCGTTAACTGTCAAGGTGGACACAGAACTATGGCCATGATAAGTCCCAGAAGAAGAGAAATTATAAAGATAAAAGAAACAGAGTCAAGCAGAACTAATGTTAACGTAAATGGAAACTCATACGTACCAATAGCAAAAAGTGACCAACAAGGACCGGCAACACAGATAAATTTCGATAGTACTCTCAACGTAAAAAAAACTTACTTGTATATTACATGCCTACGTGATGAACATAGCTAAGCCTGAAAGTTGCGCAACAATAGTCAACAGCATGTTACAGGAAAACGGGCTCGAACCGATGAAATTCCCCAAAGAAGTCGACCCATCGGCCATTTTTAAAATCCAAGTCACAGAAAAGACAAAAGATAAGTTAATCCAAGAGGCGAAAGGAAACCAACAGGCAGCAGAAACAGAAGAGGATACAAACAGCGATGACACAGAGACTGAAAATACCTCCAAAGACACAGATCAAGAGTGGACACGGGTTACTCGCAGGAAAGCCCAAAGACATAACAGATCTAAATCCGCAAGTAAAAGATGTCCATCACCCAGAGATGAATTACCAGAAGGACCTTCAAACGCAGTCAGCAGAGGGAACACCCAGGAGAAACCAAGAGACGCCCAGAAAAAGAAGAAGAAACACCGATAATTAGCAGATAGAACACACAAAACGGAAAACGAATAAACGAACGGAAATGGACAATTGGATTATGGATTTAAGAAATTAAAAATACTAAAAATTAACACATGTGGATGAAAAGACAAGGAAATTATGTACGGAAACTTATTCAGAAAGTTTACCCAGTTTTTATACTAATATCAGAACATGGAAGAAACCCTGAAAACGAGAAATTAAAGATATGGAACTACAATGTTATTAATACAAATCCTTCAGGAGAGACACATGACGGAGCAGCAATAGCTCTCAAGCAAGGATTTCATTACAAAACAATACAATGATTGGAGGATGCATATTTAGCTATAGAAATTAAAATCTAATTAAGCAACATCATTGTCGCAACTGGATACCAGCCACCCAGACACCCCAATTACCGGTACAAAACTTTACTAAACTGTTCAACTATAGGATCCCTGTCATTTTGATGGGCGATTTAAACGCCCATTGCGGGGCTTTTGGTTATAGAAATAAAAATAGAGTCGGAAGACAACTTAACACGCTTATCAATAGACGTATACTGCAAAGACTAGGACCCAATTTCCCTACATACTTAAAAAAAAACACGAAACAAAACCGGACATCTGCCTGGCTAACTTCAATCTGCCCTTTAACTATTTTATAGAACCAGTGGGTGTTCCATGCAGTGACCACACTGTGACTCTAATGTACATAAACAAGAATCCTATACAGATCCCTTCGAAGAAATGGAAGACAGACCATAGAGCAGATTGGGATAAGTACAAAGGATTACTTCAGACGTACGTGCCCAGCCCGCTCGGGAAAGCCACTCTAGAGGAAATCGACTGGGAATTGGATAGGATCAGAAAAGAAATTAAAGGGCAGAGAAGGGAGCTGTCCCCATTAACTCGTTCCAAGCCATTAAACAATTTAGGTGGATACCAAAAATGGTGGCTTTGAGCGACAAGATCGACCGGGTGGCAGGAAATATAAGAAGATTCGGAACATCAAGGGAAGCATGCGATGCATTCAGGGGACATAAAAGAGAACTAATAGCACTAATTTATAAAAAACATAAAGAGAAATAGATGTAGAAACATCACCAAGGGAATTTTGGAAACAGATTAAAGACACAGACATCAAGGAATAAAATGAAAATTAAGGATGAAGGAAACAACATTTTAGAAGATGAGGAAAAAATAGAGGCATTATTTAGAGAACACTGGAGAAATGTATTAAAAATTAGCGAAGAAGAGAACGAGGACTATGTTATTGAATTATATCATCAGATCGTGGACGAACTCAATAGGGAGATCGAAAGGACATGCCTCTTCTACTTTTTCGAGGAAATGAGCAAAAAACAACGACGGAATAGACGCAATCATTAAATCTGAGGAATTGACAGAAACGATAAAGAACTTCCGACAGAGAGCCCCAGGCAGATCGGGATTCACCAGATTAAATTACCTTGAAGCACCCCCGAACATACTGAAGGGAGTGGTAAACGTCTTCAATGCGTACTTGAACACGGGATACTTTACTGATGAACGGAAAGTGGGTGGGATGATATTCATACCCAAAGCGGGAAAACACCCTGATCAAGTGAGTAGCTACCGCCCCGTCTCCCTACTAGATTTAAGGGTCAGGTATTGGAAAAAATAATTAATAACAGACTGTCTAAATTCCTCGGTGATAATAGCCGGAGAAACAGCTGCCAATTTGGCTTTAGGAAAAACAGAAGCACAGAGATGGCCCTTGGAGAAATCCTTGAAAAGATAGCGAAATTAAAGAGAAAAAATGAGTGTAGACGTCGTATGCCAGGACGTGTCCAAGGCATTCAACGAAGTATGGCAGAGAGGTATGCAACTCAAGATACCCAGATTAGGAATGAACAACAAGATCGAAAGGATTTTATGTGATTATGTAATGGAGAGACGTGCTTATGTGGAAATAGGACGATATCAGGGATAAATATTCGAGCTCACTGCGGGTTTGCCCCGAGGCGGATGACCGTGTCCGTCTCTCTATTCAATCTACACAGCAGATATACCACCATCAAGAAATGAAGGATTCTTGAACATCCAATTTGCCGACGACGTGACCCAGATTATAGTTTGCCCCGACAGGAACGGCCCAATACAAGCTAGTATGACTGCAGAAGAGATAAGAAACATTAATAGATACGAAGAAAAATGGAAAATCAAAACCAACACGGATAAATTTAAAATGGTACCCGTGTACAGGAGGAACATCTCAGATGTATATGTAGAATGGCAGCGCTACAGATACGACAAAGAATGTAAGGGGCTTGGACTAACTATTACGAAATCAGGTTATAAAAAGCACGTAACTGAGAGGGTAAATCGAGGGGAAAGTGGCATGGCATTACTCTACAAGTTAGTTAACCTAAGCATGAAAAACAAGAGGAAAACTTATCAAGCCATAGTACAGTGCGCGATTATTTATCCAACCATCGCGATCTACACGATCTCGAGAAGTAACCTATTAATACTCCAAAAAGTCCAAAACAAAGCCATATACTTAATAACAAACACTAGAAGAGGAGAAAGAAGAAGACTACGAGGCGTGCTCAGAGAGGGAAAGATAAAGCCACTTAACAGAATAATTGCAAAAAGAGCAAGGAGAGTCAGAGGAAAGACACAGAATGAAGTAGGAGTTGACTTAACCAACCAAATTGCCCGAAGAGAAGGATGTAGATCACACAGATTATTCCCAAGTTTCCCCTCTATAGTAGAAGGAGGAGAAGAGGACGAATAAGAAATCTACCCCTAGAGAAAGAGAATAATGCTTGAAGACGACTAAGAATAATTAAATGACCGAGGCACATAGGTGAGCGCCACAACGAAGAAATGAATCACGATAACCGATAAATCGATAACGATAACCTTATCAGCGATAACCGATTATATCGCCCGATAAGGTGATAACCGATAAATCGATAAATCCAAATTTATAATACAATATTGATTATTTACTATATATAGCGTTATTTTATAATAGAATAGAAAGAATATTTGAATACTGTTTCTTAGTGTCTTACCTGGTGAGGCTCTCCTTTATCTCCTCATAGGTTTTGAGGATCCTCCTCCCAGCTCGGACCTACCTATTTTTGCCTCCAAGGCACGCGCGGTTCGCCCCTGTGCTAAACTGTAACCAAAAACTGAAATTATCGATTATCACTAGTTTGGAACCAAAAGTATCGGCGATACCGGTGAATCGCTAACGCTGGGAAAAATATTGGATAACCGATAACCCGATATCGTTATCGCGATAACGCCCACCTATGCCGAGGCATCACTAGAGAATAGAATATAGTGAATTATAACTAAGATAGGAATACGAAGGTATAGATAGAGAGGTAGAAACTTACACCAGTTTTTAGTAAGAATAATTACTAATAACTGTTTGAACACCTCATAAATACAAACGCTACTTAGTCATATCTTAAAATAGATATATAAAAAAAAAACAGCAATGTGGGACATGCACGCAAATACAGATTTTCTAACTTTTTGCGTTAGCTATAACTACTTATAATGGACCGAGATAAACCTGACCTCCAGGCAACTAGCATTTCTTTGCAAACCCCTCACTTCCTTCACTCTTCAACATCTATTCCTTTTATTATCACATTCGCACACGGACGACAGGGGTCACTATAAACTGCAAATTATAGTTAGAGACAAGCGACACATCGTGGTTCGGATTCCACCTTAAGCTGTAGGTCCCATGAGTAACTAAGTCTACTTTTGTCTCCTATTATTTTTTTCGCTGTCCTATCCTAAAACTTTCTTCTTCCTCTCCCTCTCACTCCTATCCGCCGTACTCACAGTGCTTGGTGCCTACTTTGGCTTTAGAAATTGTGCCTATGGGGGTCTACAAAGGGGTACTGGTCCTCCTCCCTCCCTCCTTCACCGATCTATGAGGCACAAGGGGGACGGCGGAGGGTCGGAAGAGCTGTTATTTGTCTCCCACTTCTCATTTCATTTCATATTTCACAATTAAAGACACAAGGTATTGTACTATTTATCCTTATACTATAATTTAACCGAGTCAGACAATAATTTTATGTGCATATAGGATATTATCAGAGAAGAAAACAAAATTGAATGTTATCCCAACGGGAGAGAGTCCTGAAGCCAAAATAGAGCCAGGAGCCTTAGTTAACCTTAATCAGCTACTACAGTGAACAATTCGATTAAACCGGATAACAAACATTATTTTTACAAATATTATTTATTTATCAGTCAGTTGTAACTGACGGATATATAAATATTATTTACTAAAGCATGCTTTAGTAAAGTGCATATATAAATTTAAATACATTTTCTAAGTGGTGAAACTGCTCCTTACAGGAGCTTTTGGCTCTGGATGTGTTTAATCAGTTTATTCAACCCCTTTAAATAAAATTCATCGTGTGAGATCAGGTAGAATGTTCGTCTTTATTTTCCTGCTTTCGGGGCATACACTTATTACAATATTTTCTCTTGTAGTTATCCTTGAGAATGAACTGAATAAAGTTCGAAAGTACACCTTTTTTTATTTTTCCTGCCTTGTGAGTTATTCATTTCATATATATATATATATATATATATATATATATATATATATATATATATATATATATATATATATATATATAAAGCAAATTTTGTTGAAGACCATTGTGTATTTCGCTTGATTAATTTCCTTTGGCAACTTTCTCTTCTTCTAACTATAATTTTTATTCCATCTTGTATATAGTGGATCACTTCTCCTGTATTCAACCTTTTTTAAATGTAAGTGTTTCCTAAAAAAACAAACTAAATTGCTAATCTTTCGATCTTATTCGATCATCTTCGGGGCGTTTTTATATTTCTTGCCTAGTTTACCGATGTAATGAGTGGAGTGACGATCTGACAGAATGAAAGAAAACGATTTTGAATGGGTATTTATTCCGCCTAGGTTGAGCATAACGTTAGGGGAAATGGGCCAGTCCGGTGAGTGGGATTTTAAAATAATTTTAATGTGCTATTCCAGCTTGTCGCTTGTCTGTTGATGGCAGGCTTATCTTCGTTTATTAATATGGTTTCTAAGATGTTCAGCCTAGCTTTATTAACCTCTGTTCTTTTAATAACGGTGTTGTCAACAAGCATATCTCTCGTTTGTGGGGTCGAGGCAGCAGACATAATTATACTTTTCTTTGTGCACTTCATGCCAGTATCTTTGATACTGTTTCCAGTTTTTTTTTTTTAAATTTTAAAATATTTTCCGTTCAATGGCACAAAAGGATTCTTATTACGAACCTCGTTATTTTTAAAACCATACTTATATATTGTTATTCAGAAAAGAGTTATGTAATAATATAATATATATATATATATATATATATATATATATATATATATATATATATATATATATATATATATATATAAATATATATATATATATATATATATATATATATATATATATATATATATATATATATATGAGAGAGAGAGAGAGAGAGAGAGAGAGAGAGAGAGAGTAACAACAAGGAAAAAAGGTACCCTAGGAGACCTTACGGTCCATTCAAAGAGGGTACCATTGGACTTGCAATCGAGCGGGCACAAGGCTGCTCAATTGTTTTGCGTCCCTAAACGGCCACTTTTCAAGACCTTGTCTAGTCTTGACTTGAACTGGTCAACAGATTCACTGTTGACAACTTCCACTGGAAGTGCGTTCCACTTACCGCAGATACTGTAGGTGAAAAAATTTCCACACAGATTGCGGTTGTAACGCTTCAGTTCAAGTTTGAAGCCGTGATTGCGCGTTCTGTTCTCACTCAGTGTGAAAATATCCCGGTAGTCAACATTGTCGAACCCTCGAAGTATTTTGAAAACTTCGATGAGCTGACCACGCAGTCTACGGGTTTCCAGCGAGAACAGATCTAATTCCCTTAGTCTATCCTCATAACTTTTATGTCGGATAGAGGGAATCAGCTTGGTTGCCCTGGCTTGTACGCGTTCCAATCTCGCGATGTCCTTTCGCAATGAAGGACTCCAAAATTGTACGGCATACTCCAGGTGCGGTCGGACAAGTGAGTTGTACAGGCACAGTACAATCTCCTGGTTCCGATAACCAAACTGGCGCTTAATATAGCCTAGCATCCTTTGGGCCTTTTTCTCCGCCTCAATGCACTGTTTCGAGAACTTGAGGTCACTAGTGATTGTTAAACCCAAGTCCTTCTCAGTGTCGGTGGATTCCATAGCAGTGCCCTTAAGGATATACTGAGATTGGGGGTTTCTGTGGCCGATATGCATCACTTTGCATTTCCCCACGTTAAAAGGCATTTGCCACGTGTCCGACCACTCCCCAATCTTGAAGATGAAAACTTGTAGTTTTCGAAACGTTGTGAAAATTAAAAGATGCTGCATCCGTTTCTCGTGGCTCTGGGATTTATCCTCAATATATATATATATATATATATATATATATATATATATATATATATATATATATATATATATATATATATATATAGATACTAACAGACATACCCGTCGTTCTCCGGGTAAATATGCGTTGGGAAAGTAAATGCGACTTTATCCAGGACATTAGCCGGGATATAAAATCCTGTTGAAAATAAATACAGATGACCATTGATTGAAATTCATATATTGTGACACTAAACTATCTTCACTTGCTGATTATTATTATTATTATTTATATGTTGAAGACAGATTCAGGAGAGGTGCACACTCTCCCTATCATATAATATACTTATAATGAGTAAACGTTTTACCGCGCGTGCTCGGCAGTTTACGCTCACGCGTGACTGACCGTTATGAGCGAACAACTTTGTGGCAATGGAAACAGATCGAGCGTCTTTCATATCTTATTTTTCTGTACCTCTATATTTAAGAATTTTTTTTAATAGTTTCTCTTGATATGGATGTACTTCTGTGTGGGGGAGAGGGGGAGCGATTGGGAAAGCAAGAGAGGAGATATTAACGAAGAGGGAGAGAGGGGAGGGAAAATTTTTTCTCTTGTTTTGGATATCCTTTTGTAAAGGGGGAAGAAGGGGAAAGAGAGTAGGGGGCAGGCGGGAAGGGGAAGAAAGAGGGATATAGAAGAAGGGGGGATATACGGAGAGTGGGAGGTAGAGAGGTCGAGGGGAGGGAGAGAGACAGAGGGATGGAGAGGAGAGAGGGAGTAGGAGAGAGGGGGATGGAGAGATGGGGAGTGACAGGGGGAGTGAAAGAGGGGTATTGAGAGGTGGGAGAGGGAGAGAGATTGGGAGAGAGGGAGGAGAGAATTTTTTCTCTTGTTTTGGAAATCTTTTTGTAAAGGGGGAAGAACACTCTGAGTATCACCATCATCCTCTTAAATCTGATTCATTTAACATTTTATCTTCAGCCTTAACTTCTCTCGATTTGAAAATCTTAGAGTCACTGTACATCAATAAAATAAATCCAAACCGAAATACTTACTCCTCCTCAATTAAACTATTCACTATATAACCAACCAACACTTCAATACATCAACTAGCCACCCGCCAACCGAACAAATTTCGTGTTAGTTTGTCTATCTTTAGATAGTTTATTTCCCAAATCCTACGATAAAGGATAGTCCCTCTGTTTAATTGGTTCACATTTGTTTTCGGTTCTTTGTTTATAATTAAAATATAATAAGGATATTTTATTGTTTATTCCAGTTACCTTTATTTTTTTATATTTAAGTCAGAATATGTTAAAACTTCACTTCTTCTTTATATTTTTCGAAATTACACTGGATAGTTCAATTAATCCTGTATATTATTATTTGTGTTTTTACTTTTATCTAAATAATTATCAATTTTATTGATTTACCTTGACCTTCCTCCTCTTTTTTAGCCATTATATAATTCATGTTTCTAACTGTTATCGTTAATATTTCTTCCCATTCTCATTAGTCGATACAGTCGCTGAAGATCATCCTAGCGAAGGTCCAAAACGTCCAGCCTATAAATGACTAGTGTAATTTCTCCTATGTATCAGATTCCCAAAGAACAAATAAATTACAAGTGTATATATATATATATATATATATATATATATATATATATATATATATATATATATATATATATATATATATATATATATATATATATATATATATATATATATATATATATATATATATATATATATATATATATATATTCAATATTTCTATTGATATAGAAAGAAACTCATAAACAGCATTTTTTTATTATTACTGATAGATTTGTCAATATAATACATGTAAAGCGAATCAACCAATTCAATTTTGTTTCAAACTCATGTTCGCCTAGATATGCGCGAGTGGGCTATGAGTATTAATAAGGTGTTTATTAACGCATAAACGTAATCCTTATCATATTTGCCTAGCCTGCAACCCAGAAAGAATAAACTTGACGGCCTGCAGTGCCTCACGCAATAGGCACTGTTAAAACAAAAGAAATCTTTCGTTACCATATGAACCAGAACCTCCCACTTGTGAGCGAGAAAGACATAAATGATATTTGGTCCATCACATCAAGAGTCTCCCCTCTCATGTAAAAACAATAGGTAATATCTATAACAGGTTCTATACCTTAACATAATTTCACAGATGACAAAACCCACAAGAGCCTATCAAAGGTCATCCGCATCTGTCAAAACCCACTTACAAAATGCATCCATAGGATTGTGTTAGATCCTGCATCTATCATTTACAATATAAACAATCCAGAGGATTGTGTCAGATCATGCATCTACAATATATAATTTGAACCATACACTGAAATGTGTCAAAAACAAAGAGCATCATCATCAAGATTCGTCAAAATCCAAATCAATCGTAATATATAATAATAAATAACTGCATCCACAGGAATGATTCCCACACACCTCCCAAAGTTAACCCTCCCTCCCCATATAATCATCTACTCTGCGTTTGAATACGTCCAAGTTTGGACTGTCTACCGTCTCAGATGGCAAACTATTCCAGTAATTTACCAGTCTATTGGTGAAAAAATATTTTCTTACATCTAACCTGTACTCTAGATGTCGTCTAATCTACGAGTTGTAGAGTTTAAGGATAACCTTTTTACTCTTGTAGCTAGCATTCCTCTTAGTGTATCCTGGCACCCTATTTGCTCTATATTTTGCCTCAATACACTGAATTGAAAACTTCAGCGACCTATCTACTACTACCCCTAAGTCCTTCTCATCCTCAACTGAATTCAGCCAATGCCTATCCATTTCATAGCTAAATTCCCTATTATCCTTTCCCATCTTAAGAACTTTGCATTTTTTAAGGTTAATAATCATCTGCCACTTCTGAGCCCAAGCTAATAACTTATTTAAGTCACTTTGCACTTTAAAGCTACCCTCAACTTCTTTGACTACAGCTGCTAATTTAATGTCATCAGCAAAAATTGACACTTTGCTATTTACAGCCTCCCCAAGATCATTTATATAAACTATGAATATTAAAGTACCTAGAACGGATCCCTGAGGTTCGCCACTGATAACGTCCCTCCACTTTGAGTTCACCCCATTCAGAAAACTACTCTCTGTTTCGTGTGTTTCAGCCATTCAGCTATCCAATTCAAAACTCTAACACATATCCCATGGATTTTTAATTTGTGACTAATCTCCTATGCGGAACCTTATCAAAAGCTTTGCTACTGCAATACTATCTACACCTTCCTTGACTAACCTAGAATGAATGTTGGCTGGGCCAGATGACTTACTAGTATTTAACTCCAATATAAACCATTTAATTATTTCCCTGTTCACATTTACGGTATTCAACATTACTGCCGTTGACCTAGAATTATCATCAATTAATCTATCTTGATTCTCTTGTGAAATCCTGAAGAAAAATGATTATTAAGAACCTTCACCATTTCTTCATCAGGGTCTTTCAAAACCCCTTAATATCTAATAGGCTCAATTTTATCACCTTTAGATTTGTTTCAATTCTATTCCTTTAACTAAGCGATCATCATTTGAAAGAACCAGATCTAAGATATTGGTACCCCTTGTTGGCTTATTAACAAATTGAGTAAAAAAATTATCTTTAAAGCATTCTATAAACTTACACCTGCTCTATCCTTTCCTATCATATTTCCCCAGTCCACAGAATTTAAATTAAAGTCACTAAGAATACCTGTATTTAATTCACACCCTTTAACTATTACCCTGATTATTAGCTCATCAATACAGTCCTGTCTTTCCGGGTGTTCTGTAAAAGGCTGCAAATTGCATTATACTATTTTTACTTACCTTAATATATATCCACAGTGACTTAACTTCTTTTTGCTTTATCTATTTATTTAGATTTGAAGAAATGCTATTTCTGATATAAATAATCAACCCAACACCCACCCTATCTCTCCTTTGACTAATGTACATATCATAACCCTGTAGTTCAAATTCACTTACACTGTCATTAAATTTATTTTCATTAACCCATGATTCTCTTTAAGTAGTCGTGTAGAAAGAAAATACATGACCTAATTATGTACTTACGTTGTATCAAGATGTCTCTTGTACACTTTAACACTATGTAAAAACAACCTGTTGATCTGATTCCTAAGCACAAGAGAAAATATGCTTATTTCAAAGTGCACTAGCTAGGAACAGGGTTTCCAAATTACAGGAAAAGGGGAATAAATTTAACATGGGTTCCCTATGACCATGATGTGATATTATGTTTGTAGGGATTAGTAGCTTCTTTAACAAAGAGTTTGGTTTGCATCATCTTTTACAGGCTTGTATATTATCTCGATCCTTGAACATTCTATTCCCGCCAGACGTCCTGCATATATGTGATTGTTACAATCTTTTCACCGTTCTCCTCTTTCTTACATATTACTGGATATTTTATCAATCATATTTATATCTAATGCTTATCTATTCTAACTAGCCGCTCAGTATTAACTTTTACTACACTACTCTTTAATGATTACATGTCATCGGTTAGTTTTTTTGTTTTTTTTAATAAGGTCTTCTAGGTTTTCACATCATAAAACAAACTTGTAATTCATTTGTTGTTCTAAAAGCTGAGTGTGACGCACCGATACAAACACTATATCCAGAACCAAAATTGAATTTACCTAAATTTGAATTTGCTATTTTCAGGCGCTTTTTTCGAAAGATATTGACTTGTTATTTTAACGGATGTTCTGTTTAGCCCTCGCACACCCAATTTGTGTTTTGTATACTATTTAAACCGTCGTTTCCTAAATTTATTTTAACAAAATGGGATATATGCTAGAGTTTTAAAATTATTTTAAAGAATGAGTTGAGGGTATTAAATATGTTCTCGTTCGAAAGGAGGTGTGTGAGAGGGGATATGATTGACTCTTTAAAATTTTTTCCGGGATAGATAAATTGGATGTTAGCAAGTTTTTTGAGTTAGATGATAGAAATCGGACTAGAGGTCACCACTTGAAAATTAAAAAGCAAGGGTGTAGGTTGGATTTAAGAAAATATTTTTTCACCAATAGAGTGGTAGTCCAAATCTAAATGTATTTAAGAGTAGGTTGGATGAGTTTATGGGAAGGGAAGGTTGTGATGGTTCCTAAGTTTTGCATATATTAATATTGTTTGTATATATCTATAGCTGCATGATTTAGTTCTTGACAAGCCTTGATTGGTGATACCCTTGTTTCTGGACGCAATCCTCTGGATGTAGTTTTCCTGGGAGTTTGGGTGCCTTGAAAAAGAGGCTGCTTGACTCGGATGACCTATGATGAGCCCTTGTGGCTTTTGTCATCCGTTATATTATATTGTGGGGGACTTTGATTTTGTCTTCCCCTGGTGATGGTGCTTTTTGTGGGTGGGTTTTGACGGAGGCGGATGACCTTTGATAGGCCCTTGTGGCTTTTGTCATCCGTGTAATTATGTTATGTTATGTTATGTTTAATACCCCCAAAGTTAACCCTCCCTCCTTATATATACTTAGTTTCATATATTATTATATAACAAACAAATAAAGGACTAGCCACCTTGTTGGCCATTGTTCTGACCCAGATAACGGGGCCTATATGCCTTAGCATAAGACCTGGGCATTTAAATTTAAATTAGAATTGCAATTAAATTACAATAATTTTGGAGATTGTGCAGTCAACAAACATGGCGGATGGTAAAGGAAACAACTACAATAGAAGAGGTGTTGGGGGGACCAGGCAAAAGGATAGAGTGACAAATAACCTACTTGTACAAGAAAAGAAGAGGAAACATAGTGACTTATGTTCGGGGTGTGGAGAAATGGTAAAAGATAACAGCAAGTCCGTCGGCTGTGAGGTATGTGAGCTATGGTTCCATTTAGAATGTGAGGGCATACCAGAAGCAGTATACAACTTTATAAATGATGAAAAATCAGGAAAGCAATTTCTTTGGCTATGCAACTCATGCAAAAATGGGTACAATAAAATGTTTAAAACCATCCAGCAATTAAGAGGGCAACAATTAGAGCTAGAATCGAAACAGAAAGTGATCGAAGTTAAGATAACAGAGTTAAGGGAAAATGCAGATCGGGAAAAGAAAGAAAGAAAAGAGAACACATATAGTAGAGACCAACAAGACAAAGGCACTACTGCTGCTGTAAGTGTTGACAGTCATACCGACATGATCTCGGAAATGAATAACATGATAGAGAGAGTTATGAGTGACTTAAGGGAGGATGAGCAGAGAAAGCTCAACAATAGTGTTTATAGAGCTGAGGAAAGTGTCTCAACCAACTTGAAAGAATTTAGAGGCCATGATAAAGCTTTTATTCAAGAATTATGTCAGGGTCCACTGGAAATGGATGATTTCAGTGCAGACAAATTCACTAGATGTTTCCGACTTGGCAAAAAGGAGGAGGGAAGAGTATGACCTCTTCTTGACTCACTGGATTCGGTCTTAACCAAAAATAAGATCCTCAATAATGTAACAGGGCTAAAACATGAGGATGAGAAATTTAGGAGAGTGAGCATTGATATCGATTACACTCCTGACCAGAGGACCCGGATAAAACGGCTGAAGGATCAAGCCAAGGAAATGGAACAGAATGACCAGTTGGGAAATTTCAAATACAGAGTAAGACCCCCCCCCCCCCAGGACAAAAAAAAATAGTAAAAATCAAAATAAATATGTAGCATCCAGTGGATTAACCTCTACTGTAAAAAGTCATGTAAATAGAATAGTTAGAATTAAAAAGTTGATGCACAAATTACATGTATTATACACCAATGCAGATTCATTACCTAATAAAATGCATGTGTTGAAGATTAAAATTCAGTTACACAACCCAAAAGTAATAGCAGTGACGGAAGTTGAACCTAAAAATCCTGGGAGAACAATGTTAAAATCTGAACTAGAAATTGATGGTTATTATTTATTTACAAACTTGGAAAAAGAAAATGCGAGGGGTGTTGCTTTGTATATCGATAATGATACAAGTGATATGGAAATTAACACTGATTTTGAAGAGAGTAGATATATGGCGCAGCTTAAAACCTACAGGTAATGATTGTCTGCTACTGGGATGTATTTATAGAAGTCCCAATAGCAGTGAGGAAAATAATTCAGCCTTATGTACAGTATTAAGACAAGTGCCAGATTCAAGGGAATATACCCACATTATAATAGTAGGTGACTTCAATTACCCTGAAATAGATTGGACAAATTGGCACTCATCAGAACATCTCAATCATAGAGCAAATAGATTTATTTTGGCAATGCACGACTCATTCTTATTCCAGCATGTCACGGAGTTTACAAGGCATAGAATACATGAGCAACCGAGTCTATTGGATTTAATAATTACAAACGAAGAAGGTATGGTCACTAACATAGATTATTATTCACTATAACAACATAACATAACATAATTTCACGGATGACAAAAGCCACAAGGGCCTATCAAAGGTCATCCATATCCATCAAATCCACCCACATAAAGCATCCATAGGATTTTGTCAGATCATGCATCTGCAATATACAATTTAACAATCCATAGGAATGTCCAACCATGCATCTACAATATATAATTTAAAGCCTCCATAGGAGTCTGTCGAAAACAAAATCAAAGTCCCCCAAAATATACAATAAAAAGAAACTGCATCCACAGGAATGAGTCAAGAAACATATCCATATACCGAAAGTAAGAAATTAACCCTCCATCCCCATATAATCATACCATTGGGTATGAGTGATCATGTGTGTTTAATATATGATATGAATCTTTATACTAATATGCAGAAAAGTGAAATGAAAAGATGCAACTATTTTAAAGGTAACTACGAACAAATGGCATGGAAGCTTGGGGAAATAGACTGGACAAATTGTATGATGAACATGGATGTGCATGAGGCATGGAGCTTTTTCAGCAATCACTTGAGGGAGCAGATGGATGAGAACATTCCTGTAGTGAAGGCCAAGAAACATGGTAGATCTTACATAAATCACAGGGTGGAGAAAATAAGAAAATGGAAGCGTTTTAGATTCACACATGATAGTGAAGATGAAAGGTTATATAAGGCTGAAGTGAATGCACTCAGAAACTTAACAAGAAATTTAAGAAAAAACTTTGAAAAGAAACTGGCTAGTGAGATTAAGCATATATTGATAAAGCAGCAACATTAAATGACTTCTTTTGTAATGTTTTCACTGAGGAGGATCAAAGAAATATACCACAGTTAAAAAACAAATATGTTGGCATTAACCCATTAGATCATGTGGTAATTAGTGAAGAAAAAGTGAGAAAGAAACTAAAAAACTGAGAAAAAACAAATCAGCTGGACCAGATGGTTTTCAGCCCAAAATGCTTAGTGAAATAGCACCTAGTATTAGCCTACCATTAAATATTATTTACAATAAATCTCAAGAAACTGGTGAAATTCCACAGGGCTGGAAAGATGCCAATATCACCCCAATCTATAAAAAAGGAAGTCGACGGCAGCCTGGAAATTATAGGCCAATAAGTCTAACAGCAGTTGTGTGTAAGATTATGGAGACAATAGTAAGAGACGATATTGTAAAATATGATTGATAATGGTCTTTTTGCTGATCAGCAACATGGTTTTGTCCCGGATAGATCATGTACGACTCAGCTACTCTTATGTTTGGAGGAATGGTCACTGTTTGTGGAGCTTTGATGTTGTGTATTTGGACTTCCAGAAGGCTTTTGACTCAGTGCCTCATAAATGACTTTTAAGTAAACTGAAAGCTTATGGGATAGAAGGAAAAACTTATTATTGGATAGAAAGCTTCTTGACAGGCCGAAGACAACGGGTAGTGATGAATTAAGACAGATCTGACTGGACAGCATGGAAAAGCGGTATACCACAAGGAAGTGTTCTGGGACCAATTTTGTTTGTGTTATTTATCAATAATCTACCTGATGCTGTATCAAGTACAGTTAAAATATTTGCCGACGACACAAAGATTTACAAGGAAGTAAACACATCACAAGATCATCAGGACTTGCAGGGAGATTTAAGCAAGCTAGGTCAATGGTCTAATCTGTGGCAGTTGAGGTTTAATGCAAAAAAATGTAAAGTGATGCATTTGGGTTTCCACAATCAAGACTTTGTATATACCATGAATGGTGAAATACTGGATCAAGTTAAAGAAATTCCATGCACAAGTGTCTGCTGCAGTTAAAAGGGCAAACCAGATGTTGGGAATTGTGAAAAGCCCATTAGTAACATTTACCAGAGCTACCTTGCCACTGTTAATAAATGCATTAGTTCGTTCCCATCTGGAATATGGCAACATCATTTGGTAACCACGATTCATCGCCAATGATACGAAGGTGGAATCTGTACAAAGAAGAGCTACAAAATTGGTTCTGGAATTGAGTGATCAAGATTATAGTGAAAGACTGCATCAGCTTGGACTCTTTTCTATGAAATATAGATGCCATAGAGGTGATATGATTTAAGTTTACAAGCTTCTAAATGGACCCTGGCCTTTTCTTCATACCTCAGGAATATTCAGCAACGCAAGTTCATTCCAATAAACTATTTAAATGCCATTAAGAACATAAGAAAAGAAGGAGACTGCAAAAGACCATTCATGGCCTACACTTGGCAGCTCCTGTTCCAGTCAACACACAAAAGATTTCTTGCCAGAGAAAAGTCATCAACATTGTCACCCTTTACAGGAGTTCGTCAGATCTAATCTACAATATACATAAAATGCATCCAGAGGATTATGTCCATTCATGCAACCTCAAAATAATCTCCCCACTCCTTAGAAAAATATATACATATGTACATAAAAAAGTCAGTCCCATCTAGCAGCTTCATTCATATATTTATCTAATCTATTCTTAAAACTACCCAGAGAGGAGGCTTCTATCACATGTCTAGTGAGCCTATTCCATTCATCTACCACACGATTTGTAAACCAATTCCTCCCAATCTCCTTCCTAAACCTATACTTATCAAGCTTAAACCCATTGCTACGTGTCGTGTCATGTTCACTAAGTATAAGAACCTTACCCAGATCCCCTTTATTATATCCTTTTACCCATTTGAAGACTTCAATCAATTCCCCTCTGACTCTTCTCCTTTCCAATGTATGTAGATTTAGTTTTCTGAGCCTTTCACCATAAGGTAAGTTCCTTAGCCCACCAATCATCTTTGTCATCCTTCTCTGCACAGACTCAAGCAAATCAATATCCTTCCTATAATATGGTGACCAAAATTGTACTGCATAGTCTAGATGAGGCCTAACTAGCGCCAGATACAGTTTTAGAATGACTTCAGCACTCTTATTGCTTACACTCCTCCTAATGAATCCCAATATCCTATTAGCTTTATTCTTAGCATTTAGGCATTGCTTTCCAGGACGAAGGTCTGAACTTACCAAAATACCCAAGTCCCTCTCACAATCGGTCCTCCCTAAATTTCTCCCATTTAATTTATAACTATTCAGTGGATTATTTCTACCTATACTAAGTACACTACATTTGTCTATGTTAAACTTCATTTGCCATTTCTCAGCCCAATTGGACAGAATGGTCAATTCCTCCTGCATTACAACAGCATCAGAATCAGCCCTAATGGCCTTACCTAGCTTAGTATCATCAGCAAATTTACTCAGGTCACTACTTATACCTATGTCAAGATCATTAATATAAATTAAGAATAGCAAGGGACCCAAAACAGATCCTTGGGGAACTCCACTGCTAACACACCCCCACTCAGATTTAACTCAATCTATACTAATTCTTTGCTGTCTGTCACCAAGCCATGACTGAATCCACCTAAATATACTGCCATCGATCCCGTGTGCTTTAACTTTGCTCAGAAGCCGTAAGTGTGGCACTCGATCAAAAGCCTTACTAAAGTCCAAGTATAAAATATCATAGTTTTCATCATTATCTGCTGCTTCATACACCTTACTATAAAAAGACAGCAAATTAGTCAGGCAGGATTTACCCTTACTAAAGCCATGCTGTGATTCTTTTATCAACTTATGCTTATCCAAGTGATCCCTAATATTCCTTGCTATAATAGATTCCATCATTTTCCCTACCACTGATGTCAAACTTACTGGTCTGTAATTAGACATATTTGTTTTATCCCCTTTCTTAAATATAGGTATCACATTGGCTTTCCCTTCCATGCCACTGGCACAATGCCACTCTCCAATGATTTTCTAAAGATGCATGCTAGGGGCTCACTTAACACATCCTTACATTCTTTCAAAATTCTAGGAAAGACCTCATCAGGACCGGGTGCTTTACTACTTTTGATTTTATCAATTTCCTTTGTCACTATCTCCTTTGTGATCAAGATATCCTTTAATTTCTCTTCATCATTACCCCGAAAGATCATTGACACCTCAGGTATATTTAGAGTATCCTCCTGTGTAAATACTGAGAGAAAAAAGTCATTTAGCATTCCAGCCATTGAGTCCCTATCACTCACTAATTCTCCATTGGAATCTATAAGTGGGCCTATTTTATCTCTAACCTTAGTTTTGTATAAGTGATAAAAACTTTTAGGATCTTCCTTTGCCCTATTTGCCACTTTAATTTCATAATTTCTCCTTGCTACTCTGGTGAGGAAAAATGTATTTGGCCAGAGGATTGTCAATGACTGGAATTCTCTGCCAGATCAAGTGATCACAGCCACAAGTCTCCAGTCCTTTAAGAACAAGTTGGATAAACACTGGGAAGCCAACTGGTATAACTATAGGGGGGCGGGGGCATTCCTTATTTTCAGTTTACGTATTTATCTTGGCCCTTTAAACATTTGTCTTCAATTTTCTTGACTTAGATATACTTGTTGGCTTGGTTAGTTCTTGATCTTCCATTTCTTTCTTGATGTCTCTTCATATTTCTTACAATTATCTTGAGTTGATGATTCCTTCTTGATGATTTGATGAGTTAGTCCTTGAAGTCGTTTTCTTCCATTTTCTTTCTTGAGGCAATCCATTTTATCTTGACTTCTTGAGTTGGTCCTTCAGCGTTTTCCTTGACTTCCGTTTTCTTCTGGAGATTTCTTTGTAAAAGTTTTTTGGGGACTATTGAGTTTCAAACTCGGTACCGATAGATTTTAACGCCGATGCTCTTAGCCATTACGCCACGGCTTAGCCCATACTGAGTTAGTAATTTAATAGGCTATTTATATTATCGATTTGGAAGGAATTTTTTCTCTGATACATCTTCACACCCCTACTACATAGCTACACGTAGCCAGCATCATAGAAATTTTCTTAACAATGATCGGGCGATACAGGATTACCTCATGAGCCCGTACCATGATGATGATGAATACGCTCCCTTTCTCATACACATATTAATATATGCCCTTTTCTCTGTCGCTCAACTAACTTTTTGTCAACTTTATTTAATTTTGATATCCGACCTATCGTAGAATTTGCATCAACATAACAAGTTAATTGTAGTAACTTATAATTCCAATTACAGTTTCATTTGTGGTGTTAAGCGAAAATAGATGTGCTTTGAATTGTAACAATAAATAAAATAAACATTAGATACCGGAAGAGGTGTAAGGAAAAAGAGATGTGATTATGAGGGGAGGCTGAATGCAGATGAGCTGTGTGGAAGCTGTGAGGGTAAATATGTAGATGAGCCGCTTGGCCGATAAAACGTACTATTTTCGTCCGTGTTCCAAAATGTTTCACGTTTTTAGAGTACATTTAAGGGGACGGCTTGTGTGGGGGTAAACACAAGGGGGGGACCACACTATGAATATCCTGAGTTTCATTAAATTAGGGGGGGGGCTGGGGGGCAAAGTCCCCCAGTATATAATCCTAATTGTTATAATTTCTGACGTTTACAGAGGTGAATGCTTTAACTACATCATGTCAGCGTCTTTAATCGTTTTGCGAATTATAATATGGTGGGGAGGGGGGGGGGGGTATGACGTCAGAAATGCTTGATTTCAATTTTTTCACTTAATAGCTTTTTATTATCCTCATTCAGTCATTTTTATTTGTCAATATATTTTTCCCCATTTTACTATTTTTATTACCTTCTTTTATACATTTAAATCTAATTAGCTAGCTCATTTATAGGAACTACTTTTTTTAGCCGTTTGCGTATCATAGAGACGTTTTATATGTAGTTTCAAAATCGTATCGGTTGGCGAAGTGTGTCTGTCATTATTTCCTAATTATTAACTCTACACGTAGATAAAAATTTTTAACCTTTTTGGATGTTCATAATTTAGTTAAAATTAAAAGCGATTGCGAGATTTGTGGCCGGGCATTAGATGTGGTAAATAGGTAGATTAGTGACTCGAATGGCAGGACGTACTATTTCATCCGTAGTTCAATCCCTACATACAGTAGAAAAAATGAACAGTTTGACGCCTATCTTGCAAGCTATATTTCGAATAGGACTCAAACAGCATGTTTCGTTTGTTTTTGGGGGGCAATTTTTTTTTTAAAAAAAAGGCCTGCGTGAACAGCATTTTCCGTTTGTTTACTTTCATGCATTTTTTTCTAAAAAAAATTGTGCCAGCTATAATTCAAAAAGGACTCAAAACGCATGAATATTCCGACACGGATGAACGATAATATTTACACAAAATATTTTTTCCGGCCGGGCCGCTCGTCTACATGTTTACTGCTGTGAGTACGCAAGTAGGATGCCACCCCCAAGGCGGAAAATGAGAGAAGAGAAGACAGTGACAGAGGAACAAAGGGGAGCAGAAACAACGAAGAAGGAGTGGGGCGGAGATCAATTAATAGAGCAGTAGCAAAACACAATAGTGATGTGTGTAAAGGGTGCAGGGAAAAAGTGAAAAATGGGGCTGCAGGCATTTTATGTGAAGACTGCGAGTGTTGTTACCATGCAGGGTGTGGAAATGTTTCAAACGAGTAGATGAAGGTACTTTTCAAAGTAAACACCTCACTGAGCTGGTTCTGCAGAAGCTGTAGGGGTAATGTGAAAGTTATGAGAAAAGAAAATTGGGAAATGAAGCAACAAATAAAAAGATTAGAAGAGGAGAGGGAAGTCTGGAAAGAGAGACTGACATCTTTAGAGAATAAAATGGAAAAATTCAAAGAAGAGATTACAGAGAGAGGGGAGGTAATACTGAACCTGGTGTGAGTGGAGGCTGACCTCAGCTTCATCAGTAACAGATGGAATCATCAAAAGTAAGTACTACTCCGAGTTTTAGTGCATAGTCGAGTTGCCTATGTTAAGGGTTCTGGCTTAACCGTCACAGCGTTTGGATCTGCAACTACTACTCCTACTACCTAGTTACTATTTCCTACTTACCAACTGGACATAGGCCTACGTGATACATACTAAAATAACTTACCTACCTGACTCTACTGACTGGAACTCTTGGACTTACTGATTCAGTAAAGTGTGTTAGGTTTGAGTTCATCGTTATCTAAGGTGAGTTGTACTCGTCTATTGCCTTGTAATTATCATACGTGTCTGTTGTTCATGTCCATTGTTATTTGTGAAGCCCCGAACGTGCTTACGAACCCAAATGGTAGACTTGGCTACTAATATCTATTTTACATGGGCTCTCACGTAGTGGTGACGAGGTATTCTTTCTTATGGCTAGAATTGTTGTGTTTATGTCCCAAAACTTATGTGTTGGCAGTCTCTGTTGTTCTTAGCTGTGCATCGCGTGAACTAGGTTTTGCGATTCATTCGTTTTTGACCTAGGTTATCTATTTTCTATCTTGTAAGTACATTTTCTATATTTGTCTACTTGCGCTTCTCTTAACTATGGCTCAAATAGACAGCATAGCGCTTTTTGATGACTCTATTGAAGATTTTGACACATACTGCTCACATGTTGATTTCTACTTCATAGCCAATAAAATCATAGATGAGCAGAAGAAGGCAGTGTTGATGACACTTCTGGGGTCTAAAATTTTTTCTTTGCTTCAAAGCCTGGTGGCACCCAAAAAGCTAACTGAAGCCACCTATGATGAAAGTGTGAGTGCACTCAAGAACCATTTCAAACCTAAAGTTGTCATAATCTAGGAGAGGTTCAAATTTCACACTAGATCTTAGGATCAGGGCGAGTCTGTGGCTGGTTTGAAGAGCTGTGCCCGCACGTGTGACTTTGGTACCTCACTAGATGATATGTTGCAAGATCGTTTTGTTGTGGGTTTGCAAGATGAAGCTACCCAACGTGCTCTCCTAACTAAGACAGATTTAGACTTTCAGAAAGTTGTGAGTATAGCCACTGCTAGAGATACTGCGGCCAGAGATGTTAGGGAGATGGGTCGTAGACACCTTACCCCTGCCTATGCTATGCACTATTCTACTAATTGAGGCAGAGATAGACCTACTAGTGCAGGCACTTCAAATGCTAACAATACTTCTTTGCCTAGCACTCCATGCTCAGGGTGTGGCAAGATGCATTGGATGAGGGATTGTCCATGGAAGGACAAAGAATGCTTCAAGTGTGGGAAGAAGGGGCACTTGAAAATATTTTGTAGGAATCCTTCCTCGTCACCTAAAAAAACTCAGGTTAAATCTAACAAAAAGTCCCAATCTACTAGCAGAGTCTCGGTTCCCCAGTCTCAACAACTCTCACCTAAAAATTTTGCCTCTACTTCTAACTATAACATACCTTCAAATGATTATAACAATTATATTTTCAAAACTGAGAGTTCAAATACTATTAATGCTCCTATTACTAGAAAGATTTTTATTATGGTGTACCTCTAACTATAGAGTTAGACACTGGAGCAGCTAGATCTCTAATAAGCAACTCTTTCTACATGTCTATGTTCGTGTCAACCCTCCCTGCTCTCCATGCCACTGAAACTAGTCTACATGCTTATGGGGGTGTACCATTAGCAGTCAAGGGGGAGATACAAGTAAATGTTGCTGTGACTCCGGGTCAAAGTCAGAGAGAAGCTGCCATTATTGTCATTAATGGAAATGGACCCGCTCTTATGGGTTGTGATATGCTCAACCTGCTCAATATTTCTATTTTTTCTATTAACAAGAACTCTATTGCTTCATCTTTTGTCAAATTGTTTCCTGATTTGTTTGCACCAGGGTTAGGATGTTTTTCAGACGGGAAGGTTTCTCTGTCCTTGGATCTGAATGTGG
Organism: Ceratothoa steindachneri; assembly: GCA_963969495.1. Taxonomy (NCBI): domain Eukaryota; kingdom Metazoa; phylum Arthropoda; class Malacostraca; order Isopoda; family Cymothoidae; genus Ceratothoa; species Ceratothoa steindachneri. Next base: position 9,853,671 of record OZ018334.1, read on the forward strand.
CTCCTAAATTTTGCAAGCCACGGACTTACTAAGAGGTAAGGTGGAAGGTGAGCTCAAAAGGTTGGAGGAGGAGAACATGATTTCTCCTGTTCTGTTCCCTAAGTGGGCAGCTGCAATTGTGCCAGTGTTGAAACCTAATGGTACTGAAATTTAACCCACTTTAGCATTTGACTTCCCTCCTGTCAACTGCAAATATATGGCTCTCTCCCTCACAACAATCCACCAGCTGAGACTTCACCACTGTAGTTGAACACCCTGCTCCTCCCTTAACAACACGTCAACCACTGGTAGTACATTTGGCACCTTTATTCTGCTGGCACCTGAGTGGATTTCGTAAATATGCTTGTTGCTATTTTTTTATTTTTAATTTAGGGTTTGTCCACTTTTATGATTTTAGTGGTTGTATCCTCACTGCCCAATGAGTGTACAAAAAAACTTGCCCTCCACATTTAGACCTTTGATAATCCGACAATTTCTTCTCCATACTTTTAAGCCTAATAAGAATATCTTGTATTTTTTCTCTTCATTCACTTCTTATTGGTTGCACCAGTATTATTTTTTTTCACTAATATTACTGTTTATCTGGTATCTGGAGTAGTGGCCATCTATCCAGATCCCATTATCCCAGATAGTCTCAGATTAGACTGAAACTATCCAGTCTTTATTTCTTCTAAACATCTCCATTTTGCCATTTTCTTAAATCTGCTTGTCACTTATTTTTCTTGGATGGTGGCTAATTTTGCAGGCTAGTCACCAACCAGTTTCCTACCACTCATCCGTAATCAGAGGTGGGATATAAAGGAGAGATACCAAATCCTTCTTTGCTCTGGTTTGGGGTGGTGGTTTTTACCATGCATTCTTTCCACCCTTTTACCTTTCTGTGGCCCTAATCCTTTTTTTTTTCTCTTACTCTTCCTCACACAGGGTTGTAGGGATAGCACAGAAACCTTGAGGCAGCTGACATCTGTAAGATTGCATTCTCTCCCATCCCCTACCACCTGCTGATGCATTCTCTCTCGGTGCTAATGCCTGTAAGGGGATCTGAGACTCTATATCTTACACATATTTTTGCTTACTATCTTTATCACTTTCTTTACACCTATCTTTTTGTAATTTTTTAAAATTTTTATTATAAATTTTACAGATTTTTTTTTTTATCAAATTGCCTGTGAAATTGAGTATTTTTGTCTGTAGCAACCCAACATGTCTGACAATATTGTTGTTGCTGTTCGTTTAAGACCACTTGTAGCACGAGAAGCAAATGATCCCAATACTAAAATTCAATGGAAAGCTCACCACCCTCGCATTATGCTCGTTGACCCTGAAACTAAGAAGACCTTAGAAACATTTTCATTTGGTAAGTTAGGTATTTTTTTTGACGAGTCTTGGCTTTCATTTGAATAACTTGTAGGATTGAATAATTTTACTTAGCAGGGTATTTCATCATATTACAGCAGTGGTTCTAACTTTTATCATTTTTTATGATTAAATTTTCTGTCCCACTTTACTTTTTGGATGACCTTGTGGTTAAGATTATATTTTTATAACTGGCAAGTTGTTATTGGTAGAGAAGCATGATTATTAAACATTGCCATATTGTACTGTAAATAATATTTTATAAATTACAGTATACTAAGAAGTAAAGATTGAATTCCTAACCCATCTAGCATTATTCACATTACCCGCCTGATATGTTTAAATTTCTCACCAGTTAAGAAACGCTAAAAGAGTAATCCAGGGGTGTTACAGTGTCACCTTTTTCACTTAATTCACTTTTTTAATTTTTTTGTCACTTTTCTCACTCTTTGGACATTTCAAAAGTTTTTTTCATTTTTATGTTTTAAATTTAAAAATATTTATTAATATACCAGGTAATGGCTTCGCTGCTACGGGGAAAGCTTGCGCTTCGCTACTAAGATTTAAATTTAAAATCTAAAAAAAAAGCAGCCATGGTTAAATTTTTATAAATTTTCTGAACTTTGCCAATTATAATCATTTTAAAAAGGAACTTTAAACTAAATTCCTCCCTTTCAAAATACCACGTTGCTAAAATATAGTTTTGCAAGAAGAAGATATATAAAAATAACTTTTCTGAACTTCACCATTTGTAATTCTTTAGGTTTTAAAAATTTTGATACTTATATTTATTTCTGAACTTCACCATTTTGTTTTTTGATATTATAAAAGAATTATTAGAAATAATTTTGATAAAAAAAACATAAGTCATAACCAAAGTAAGATGAAATTATTATTCAAATACTTAAAAAATCCCCTTCTTAAATTATAGTCAGTGATGATGATGATATTAAAAACAATCTGTATTCACTACCTCAGGGGGAATGATAAAAATCATCATTCTAAGCGGTTCACAATCCCTAGGCGCCTGAGCTTTTGTTCATTTAAACACTGAACACGTCTCTTTGTATTAACATTTACATTTCATTCTGTTAGGATTTGTGCAAATTTTTTTTAGTTTATAACATTTAGTCAATAGCTATTAGCTCACATTTTTAAAAGATTATATAATCTTGAAACTGATATTAGGTAGGTACACAATTCCATACAGTCCTTATATTAGCCCTCCAATTATAAAATAACAATAATCATAATATTTCATTTTTCAGATATCTACATATAAAGGGTGTTCCAATAACTTGGACTGATTTAACAACTTCAGTCTTTGGCAATTTCAACCATAGAAAGTTTAACAATTGAACAATGTGTTAAAGTTATCGAAGCCTATTAGGAAAATGGACATTCAAACAGAAACGCATTTTGGGTACTTCGCAATTTTTTTGGTCAATATAATCGACCAACCGAGGTTGCAATTGGGAAAATTGTTGGTAAATTCAAACAAACGGGGTCGGTGGCAGATATGAAAATGCCATTCCATGCTCATTTATGCCATTCAGCTGAAAACATTGCTGGAATGCGCGAGAATGTGGGCGAAGATCCAGACACCTCTATTTGTCATCGCGCACAGGAGTTGAACCTCTCCACAACAACGTTACATCAAATTTTGACAAAAGATTTGTCTCTACACACTTACAAAATTCAATTGTCAAAAGAACTGAAGACTGCTGACCATTTGAAACGCCGTACATTCGTCAATTGGGTGCACAAGCAAAAACAAGCTGATGATGATTTTTCGTAAAAAATCATCTTTAGTGATTAAGCCCATTTTCATCTTGGTGGATTCGTTAATAAGCAGAATTGTTGCATTTGGGCTGATGAAAATCCCATGAAGATTGTTGAAAAGCCACTGCATCCACAAAAGGTCACTGTTTGGTGTGCATTTTTGCTAGCGGAATCATTTTTCCTTATTTCTTCGAAAATGATGCCGGGAATTCTGTTACGGTGACAGGCGAGCAATACCGTGCCATGATAACCAACCTTTTATGGCCTGAATTCAATTCTATGGATGTTGAAGATTATTGCTTTCAACAGGATGTCGCCACATGCCACACAGCCAATGCAACAATGGTTTTATTGAATGAGAAGTTCCCAGGTTGTATCATCTCTCGAAACAGCGAGGTCAATTGGCCACCATAATCGTGTGACTTTAGCCTTTAGATTTCTTCCTTTGGGGTCATCTCAACAGTAAAGTCTATGCCAACAAGCCAGTAACAATTCAAAAGTTGAAGGATGAGATAATAAGGCATATTGGTGAGATTGAGGAGAAACTACGCTGTGACTGTCATCAAAAATTTTAACCGAGTGGAAGTGTGCCGCTGAAGCCTTGGCGGATATTTAGGCGATATTATTTTTCACACATAATTGTCATGACTCAAATAACACAATCCAATAGTGAAATCAATAAATTTTCACCAATAACACTGTTTTATTTACTACTAACTTCGATCCATCTTAATGGAACACCCTTTATTTTACTTAATCTGTTTCAATTGACAATTACATTACAATTAGTGAACCAGAAAATATGCAAAAAAAAATAAAAAATTTAGAGAAGAATGGCTTAATTGCAAGAACAAGGAAGGAAAGTGCTTTAGTGAGTGGTGCAAAGTTAGCAATAGTGCAGTGGGTAGTGCTTTGTGCATTATATGTAACCAGAAACTTCTATAAAAAATAGTAAAGGAACTCACAACCAACAGAATTTAAGTATTTCTAAAATTCAAGATTCAAGCAGTCTTTTTTTATCAAAAGACACCATTATGAGAGCTGAATTTAAATAGTGCATTCGTGAGGTTATGAGGGATAATCCAGCCAAGGATGGCGAAGATGCTGGAGATACATTTGCAAACCTTTTTACCTGATTCAAAAATTGCTTCTGAATTTAAACTTGGTAGATGCAAGTTTTCATACATGATAACTGAAGCATTAGGACCATATCTTAGAGAAAAGGTTGGAGATTCATACTTTTCCTTAATGTTTGATGAAACTACCAATGCGTCAAAAAAAAAAGAAATGCAAGTAATGGTCCAAAAACTGGTCAGAAAATTGAAAAGAAATCAAAACCAGTCATCTGGAATCATTTTTCATTGGTCATTCTAAGGCAGAAGATTTAAAAAGGTGCATTGATGAAGCAATCGATAATGCATCACTTCAGAGTGAAAATTTTGCCATTTGGTAGCGATGGACCAAATGTCAATAAAAAAGTTTTTAAACTTTTCAATGAAGAGGCTAAAGAAATTACTGGAACGTCCTTACTCAATATAGGTACTTGTAATTTATATATTGTACATAATGCATTCCAGAAAGGAATTTCCGGTTCTGGTAATATGGAGTGTATTGACTTTCTAGATAATATAGGATTTTTATATAGCCCAGCCGATTTGAAGATTTTATGTCAATTCAGGAGGATTTAGATTTACCAAAACATGCATTTATTGATCGTTTCCTTAAGATGGCTGACTTTAGAGCCTGCTGTTGAGAGGGTTTTTGGAGCAGTGGCCTACCTTAATTAAATACTTTAATATCTTTGTTCCGCTTAAGTCAAAAGCTCTCCTTTCAAATGATATATATAAACATATATCAAAATGTTTAAAGAGTAGTACTTTTAAAGTTAAGCTACATATTATTGTCTGCAGCAAAGTTATTTATTAAATTTTTAGAAAAATTTCAGTTTGCTAATCCATTAGTTCACATGGTATATAATGAATTAAAAGCACTAGTCATGGAGATTTCTAATAGAATATGCACATCTAGTTTCATGTCTGATGTAAAAAAAAATTTATCACTTTTATCAGAAGGCCTATCTAACGTGAATAACTTAATATCAATGAAAAATATCCATCTTGGTCTGCAATCATCAATTTTGGAAGATTTAAAAGATAGTGATATTCAAAGTATTAAAAAGACGTATATACAATTTTACAAGTCTTCAATATTACATTTGCTGTCTACATCTGCTCTTTCTTCTGATAGTATTTTAAAATATGTTGGATATTTAGCACCAAATAAAATATCATCTAACAGCACAAATGCTGTTCCCTTCAGATATATTATTTGATGAGTGGAGATTGTTGAAGTTGAAGAACTACCCAGTGCTTTTCCTCATGCCAGAATTGATCACTTTTGGGAAGGAATATTTGAAACCAAAAATATGTATGGCAGATGAAATAAAATTTCCTAATATCTCTAAAATTGTAAAGTGCTGCTTGTCTCTGCCACATAGGCAAGCTGCTATTGAAAAGGGATTTTCACTGTCAAAAAATATATTAACTGACCATAGAACATCCATGCATGATAGAATGCTCAATGCCAGATTAAATATAAAGTATGCTATGAAAATTTATATTAAATAACATAAAGTTGGTCCCCATGGGGAAAAAACTCTGCTTTGGGAAAATCAGCAAAACAAAGATATGAGAATTACTTAAATGAGCAAAAAGAGATAGAAGAAGAAATGAAAAAAAAGCAAGAGAAGAAAAAGAATGGAAATCAGAAGTTTGAAGCAATTAAAGTCAAAAAAGCAAAATTTAGATGAGTTAAAATCAATCAAAATTAAAAGAAGCAAGAAAAGAAGATATTCACCTTAGAACAGGAGATAATTTTTTAGAAGAAGCTTCCACAAAGCTAAGAAGAGGCTTAGCAAAAGGTAATAATGATGAAATAGCTTTAGTTCAGTTTACTTGATGCATCTAAGAAAAGACAGGAAGAAAAGAAAAAGTCTTTGAAAGTTTCTTCATTTGAAGAGAAAATTAAAAAAAATGCAAAGTTCTTTAATATCTGACTTTTTTAAGAAAACCCACTGTATACTACCTACCTAATGTATGCTTTTTTGCCTCTTACTTTTGTTCACATGTGATACAAAATGTTATTTCTTTTTGTTTGTTATTTTGTACACTTACAAAATTTTATTTACTTTGTTTTTTATTTTATACTTTTTGAATAAATAAAAGCATACTTATCTAAATTGAATACATATGAAGCAGGAGCTCAGTACTTTTACTTATATGTAGTAACTAGCATCCTAAATTTGTAATAGCTAGTTATTTTGCTTCCTTTTTCAATAAGTACTGACTTGGTTAGAGGGTGGGGGGGTCCTGATGGATGCTTTTAATTTATATTTATGCTAAAAAAATGTGATGATTTTATTGCATTTGTGAATGTCACTTTTTTCACTTATTCAAAATATTTTGTTACTTTTTGGGGCTAAATTTTCTGTAACACCCCTGGTAATCTCATATGGTTATGTTTAACCATTTGGAAGCCATTTTGAGAACAAAGGATTCTCTGTCTATTGCAAAGAGCAACCACTCCACTTAAGATCATGTCTCGTGAAGTACTAGTTTGTGATCAAAAGCTTATGTTTTAATTCTCAATACCCTCAGCTTCCATTCTTGGAACCATTTGGTAGCATCCTGTTGAAATTCTTCAAGATTCTACTGAGTTGAATTGGTTCCACATAAAATATTTTACTTTTGAACTAATGGAATTTAAATTCCTTCAGTTTTTCTTAGTTTTATTGTACTTGGTATTAATTTTGGTAGTTGAACACTATTTTGTATCCTCTGAAGTGGACTGCCTTATGAATGATGCTACTTATGTTGCCTTTTTTATCTGATACAGGAATTTGAAAAAATTAGTCAATTTAACTCCTAAGTCCAATTGTTTGTTAACTTCTTTGATAAATATTGGAATATAGGATAATTTCTCAATATGTAACACAATACATTCCTGAGGTTAAGTGACATTCCCGAATGTCACGCCATTTTGAAATTTATTTAGAGAGAGGCAGCCCTCCTTCTGACACCAGGGCATGCTTCTTATTTTATGTTGTTGTTTTTGTCATTGTTTTTTTTGTTTTTTTAATTGTTTATTTTGGTTTGGAAATTTTTAGAGTAGTCTAGCACTAGGCGGAAAGTTTAATTATGCGACTTATTTCCTTGAAGGCAGTCATCAGATGGGTATACCCCTCCCCCCCAAAAAAGGAAGGAGAAGAGGCAAACCTGGGGCCTGATGTGGCACCTAGTCTCATCAGCACATCAACTATGAGTACACATTGTCATGTCCCTTACGGGCAGGAAAGAAGTAAAGACAAAATGATTTGAATTCTAGCAATATAAACGAGCATCAACGGCATCACCCCGGTGCTGCCGGAAGATGTTCTCGCTACGCTCTACGTGGACGACCTTTCAATCTCTTTTGGCACGGCCCAGATGCCAACTCTGGAGCGTCGACTCCAACAGGCATTGAACCGCGTCTCTCGCTATGCCGAAGCGCACAGGTTTCGGTTTTCTTTGGCCAAGACTAAGGTGGTGCACTTGTGCCGCCATCCACGGCTTCACCCCGACCCAGATTTGTTTCTTAATGGGGTGCGCCGTTTCCTTGGTCTTGTATTCGACCGACGCCTCACCTGGGAGGCTCATATTCGCAGCCTTAGGGTCTCTTGTACCCGCGCCATGGGCATTCTCCGTTCCGTGACGTTCAGCGCTTGGGGCGCTGATAGGGCTACTGCCTTACTTTTTTATCGATCCTTTGTTCGCTCGAAGCTCGACTACGGATGCAAGTTTTATGCATCCGCAGCCGAGCGTTTATTGCGAAAGGTGGATTCGATCCACCACACCGGCCTTCGCCTTGCGACCGGTGCCTTCCGCACTTCCCCCATTGAGTGCCACTCACTCTGCGCTGCGTGCAGTGTATCACACGACTGTATGCGCGAGCCCGGCGCCTCCCTCAGTCGCCAACCGCTCTCACTGCATCCGCAGCTGATCTCGATGGTGCCTATGCCGCCAAGAGACGCCAGTCATACCCTAAGCCTTTTGGGTTTAGGACCAGGAAACACCTTTGAGAGGTAGATATCGCTCTCGGGCCGGTGGCGCCCCTGGTTTTGCCCAGGACGCCACCCTGGAGGGTACCACATTTGGCTATTTGTTGACACACCTCTGCTCCCAAAGCTTGTACTGCGCCGGGAGTAATGCGTTCGACCTTTTTGGAGCACACATCGTGTCATGCTGGAACCGTGCCAGTGTATACGGATGGCTCCAAGTCCCAAGAGGGGGTCAGCTTCCACGCCGTATCCCCTCTGTTTGAAGTCAGCGGGGCTCTACCAGGCGCTGCGTCTGTCTTCACGGCCGAGCTGGTGGCAATACACCACTCGGTACGGGAGATTACGCGACGTGCCCGGTTCGGAGACCGGATTGTGATCTATAGCGACTCACAATGCGCCCTGACTGCTCTCGGGGCATTGGAATCTCCGCATCCCCTGGTTAGCGATATCCGTGACGCCACGGTTTTGGCGAGCCGGGCAGATGTCGAGATTATCTTCTGCTGGGTTCCTGGACATGTAGGAATTGCGGGGAATGAGGGCGCCAAAGAGTCCGCGAGGACTCTGCGACCGGACCAGCGTTTCGCTCTTCCTCACACCGACTACATGGCAGGAATACGGGCAGCTCTTCGGACTGCTTGGCAAAGAAGATGGGAGACGGTCGAAGGGAACTTAAAGTTGCGTGCCATTGCGCCTCGACTGTTCCCATGGACCTATCCCCCAATGCCGCAGCGGCTTCAGGTTGCTTTCTGTCGTCTTCGAATCGGACACACTCATGTGACGCATCGCTACTTGATGGAGTGCTCGCATGCGCCCTATTGCAACGACTGCGTCGTCCCCCAGATTGTTCGGCATATTCTTTTCGAATGTCTCAGTCTGGGTGATCTTCGCGCACGATGCCTGTCTCGGTACCGGAATGGGTGTGGTCGCTACCGCCTGTCCCTTGTACTCGGGACGAGTGCGTGCACCATGACTGGTGGACTTATTGACTTTTGGGGGGAGGCCGGCCTTCTCCCCTTTATTTAAGGTTCCTTTTTTTGTTATTGTTTTGTTTGTAGGTTGCACTCTCCTGCACCGGGGTGAGGGGGACCTCCCCCCCGCTGCCGGAGATTGCTTCGATTGTTAAGTTTTTCCAATTTATATCATTGTTAAGTTTTCATATTTTTACTTTAAAGTAGCCTAGTTCTAGGCTGTCGTGTTTTTCGGCGACTTATGCCCAAGTGGGTAGTTGCCAGATGGGCTCCATAAAAAAATAGCAATATAAACAAGTTTAAAATATAAACAAGAAATGAATGACATACTCAAATCAGCACAGTGAAAAATATCAGAAGATCTTGGTGTAATAGCAATTATTTCATGTATATTAATTATGGCATCATTGAGTGGAAACACTGCTTCTGATTACAGCAAAGTTAAGCCATATTGGATGTAGTGAGTCTGAATTTTGAGCCACTTTCTTAGTAGTTGCCATGTACTGTAGATAGCCATATTTGAGAGCCTTCAGTCGGTTCCCACTGAGAAATGAAAGGCAGATCCTTGCTAAAACCCCGACCAATATATTTTTTTACTTCATATTTCTCAATGTGAAAAGCAGCAAAACTAACGATTGTATGATTTCTTCAGAAGAATTTGATTATAACTTAAATTTTTGATCCCAGACTGGAGATGGAATTAAGAGAATGGGTGTGGGTATATGCTGCTTTGATAGGTCAGAGGCATGGGAGCGGGTATATGCTGCTTTGAGGGGTCAGAGGCATGGGAATGAATATATGCTGCTTTGAGGGGTCAAAGCCAGAGATCTATACTCCCACAATGCCATTCCATGCAGGCTCCATAACATTCTTCAAGAAACTGGAGAAACTACAAGGCTACACTAGGACTAAGATACTCAATGGAACCCCACCACCATAACACATCTAGCCATGCCATTTTTGGAAATGAAATCATCTCTACACTAGAGATGAGACAATTCCCCCAATTTTTGTGATTCTGAGTCCGATTCCAGTTATGAGTTACAATTCTGATTCCTTCACAAAATAGAATATTGATTCATAATTCCTTCCGTGTAATAATAATACTTGATACTTCAATAATAATTAATAAAATTAGTTGTTACATAAACTAAATAGAATATAGTAAACAAATAAATGTATGATGAACATTGTGCCTAAGTTTACATAGTATCTGCTAACAACTAATCTTTTGATATTGTGCCTTATGCTGGAAATTTGGTATTGTCAGTCTTCACAACCAAGTGAAATTAGATCTTTGATAGTGAATAATGTACAGTTTATGTGGAAATTGTAATTCAAATCAGACTAATTTGATAATGTCAACTAATAACGACTAATGTATTAAATACTATTAATTTTCAGCTATTATATTGTTACTAGGGTTGCACCAATAAGCAATTTGGCTGATACTGATTAATCGGCCGATTATTTATAAATTGTAAATGTGATTAATCTTCATTAATTACTGCACACTGGTACCACAAAGTTAAAGACATACCGTAATCCTCATGTTTACAACTTTGTTTACTGCCTAACAATCATCTCCTGTATGGAGAGCAAATATTTCTAGTAATTTGTTACTTCAAATTTATGTAGCCTTGCTTTGTGGAAACATCATGGATTTAATATGTTAGAATTTGCCAGTTTTCTCATTCTTGAGGTGATCCTAGATGCTACTAGAAATAGTAGAGTCCAGAAAGTTTATCAATCTTAAGTCTTCTACTAATTTACTGCCTGTTACACTGTATTTGCTTACTTCTAAACTACAAACACGCTTTTGGATTTTTTTATTATTACAAAATATACAGTATGATTCATGCATATTAATATGAAATAACTTTATATAGCTACCATATGTGGTGGAGTAAATGTGAGTGTGTTTTTAGGGCCATTCTGCCACCTCTTTTCTTGCGGACCTCTCCCTTCCTCTGTAAAAATGTGTGTGTGAATGGGGAAGTTTATATATATATATATATATATATATATATATATATATATGATTTTGTGTTTTATTTAAAAAAAAATTTCTCTTACCAAAAGCCACTCTGTTAAATTTTGAAAGATATTCCTTCCTTTTTGTAAAGAGTGGCTGGTATAATATAATTTTTGTAATAATTTAATTGAATCTACTAGTCAAAAATCACTAATTCTTTTGGGCAGAGAGCCCGAACTTACACTCTAGCCCCAATCTATCCAACCCGCTTCCTACACTGTCGGATGTGAGAAATTGAGGGAGAAATGAAACAGATTGTATATACAGTGCTTTATTTACAAAAATAGGGATAATATATATATATATATATATATATATATATATATATATATATATATATACACACACACACAAAGAAAAAACAACAATCCTCAACATTCACAATTAAATTAGCTACCAAACAAATATTTACACAAAAAACAAACAAACAAAGGCCTTTATCTTAAATGGTACCTTTGTCTAGTTCCATACTTTTCATGATATATTACAATAACTTTTTCCTTATGCATGCCAGACATAGTGATTGGCTAATGATATTACTGATTTAATGGTTTTACATTACAATTTATTTAAGAGTGTTTAGTTTAAAGTATTAAAAAAATCACTTGTCTAGTTCCAAACTTATCATTATATTACAATAACTTGTTTTCTTATGCACGGCAGGCATGGTGAATGATATTACTCAGTTACTCTACTAAGCAAGTTGAAATAGGTATATAATTTTTCTTGGTTGTAATATAAAGTAATATGTTGATTTTTTTTCTAGTTTCAATTTGAAGCAAATGCCAGTACTTCATATCATAATTTTATATATATCAATTTGAATTACCCAATTACATTTCTTTAAAATAAATGCTGTTGAAGGTATCAGAGTTTTGGTAACATTATTAATATTTTGTTATGTCCTATGTATTATATAAGAGTGAAATATATCTACTAATCAGCCCTAATTATATAGCGACTCACAGAGCGCCCTGAGTGCTCTCGGGGCATTGGAATCTCCACATCCCTTAGTTCGCGATACCTGTGATGCCACGGTTTTGGTGAGCCAGGCAGATGTCAAGATTATCTTCGGTTGGGTTCCTGGACATGTAGGAATTGCGAAGGGAACTTAAAATTGCGTGCCATTGCGTCGCGACTGTTTGCATGGACCTATCCCCCAATGCCATTACAGCTTCAGGTTGCTTTCTGTCGTCTCCGAATCGGGCACACTTGTGTGATGCATCACTATCTGATGGAGCGCTCCCCAGGGCCCTATTGCGATGACTGCGTCATCCCCCAGACTGTTCGGCACATTCTTGTCAAATGTCCCAATCTGGGTGATCTTCGCGCACATTACCTGTCCCGATACCGGGATGGGCAGGGTCGCTACTGCCTTTCCCTTTTACTCAGGAAGAGTTCGTACACATTACTTGTGGACTAGTTGACTTTTCGGGGGAGGCCGGGCTTCTCCCCTTTATTTAAGAACGTTATATTTTTTTTGTTTTTTGTTTGTTGTTGTTTTCTTTGTTGGTTGCACGCTCCTGCACCGGGGTGAGGGGGACCTCCTCCCACTGCCGGAGATTGCTTCCTGACTGTTAAGTTTTTCATATTTTTATCATTATGTTTTCATATTTTTATTTTAAAGTAAGTAGCCTAGTTCTAGGCTGTCGTGTTTCCGGTGACTTATGCCCAAGTGGGCAGTTGCCAGATGGGCTCTATAAAAAAAATATAGGAATTGCGGGGAATGAGGGCGCCAAAGAGTCCGCAAAGACTCTGCGACTAGACCAGCGTTTTGCTCTTCCTCACACCGACTACATGGCAGGAATACGGGCAGCTCTTCGGACTGCTTGGCAAAGAAGATGGGAGACAGTCAAAGGAAACTTAAAGTTCTGTGCCATTGCGCCACGACTGTTCCCATGGACCTATCCCCCAATGCCGCGATGGCTTCAGGTCACTTTCTGTTGTCTCCGAATCGGGCACACTCATGCGACGTGTCGCTATTTGATGGAGCGCTTGCCAGTGCCCTATTGTGATGACTGCATTGTCCCCCAGACTGTGCGGCACATTCTTGTCGAATGTCCCAGTGTGGGTGATCTTCGCGCACGATACCTGTCTTCGGCACCAGGATGGGCGGGGTCGCTACTGCCTGTCCCTTCTACTCAGGACAAGTCTGTGCACATTGACTTGTGGACTTATAGACTTTGGGGGGGGGAGGCTGGTCTTCTCCCCTTTATTTAACCTGGTTTTATTGTTTTCTTTGTATGTGTCACGCTCGTGTGCCGTGGGGAGGGGGACCTCCCCCTGACGCTTGAGCTTGCTTCCTAATTGTTGCCATTTTCCCTTTTTATTGTTTTTGTGTTTTCATATTCTTGTTTTAAAGTAGTCTAGTGTTAGGCTGTCCTGATTGGGGCGACTTATGCCCAAGTGGGCAGTCGCCAGATAGGCTCCTAAAAAAAAAAAAAATCAGCCCCGATCAATCAGTCAAAAGGCAGATTACCTATTAATCAGCAAAGTGGCTGATTACCAATTACTTACCGATTAATCGGTGCAACCTTTATTGTTACTTAACATTTAACAAAGGCTGGGAGTAGGAAGTGTGCCCAGCATAACATACATCAAGGGTGGCTGTTAGTCAACTGAACAACAGGGCTGCCCGCTGCCAAAAGAATTTTAGCAATAGTACCAAAACTTACTCTGAAAATGTAACAAAATTGGTAAAATCGTACCAAATCTAATTAAAACAAAATGGTATCAAAAAGTGTTTCTTTATAGCAAAAAGTTACCACATTTGTACAAACATGCCAACTTTGGCAGCGCGGCTGAACAAAGCTCTAAAATCTTAGAATTGCATCAGCTGTTCTAAATGGTGCCTGAGCCCTAAGCAGGCCTTCATTTCATGTATATAAACATAAAATACCTTTCTTATACAGTCAGACCTTCAATATTAATTGATATTAATTAGTGATGCATTCTTTGTCGACTCATCTAAATCTATTAGTAAATAACCTGTTATAATTTCCTTCCTGATGATGAGAATTTAAACAAATAAAACTCCCTTTCACCTGGCAGGCAGCCCAGAATGGACCACTTCCGGTGGGAGCAACTTAAAGGGGGAGGAGGGATCTTCTTCCCCGGCTGGTGCCCCTGTGACAGCCAGGACCTTAAACATTTCGGAGAAGGATCTTGCTGAGGCCGGCACATCTGGCCTAGGATCTCTTGATGGGACGGGGGGGGAAAGCAGGTTCATTTTCTGCCCTCCTCTTCTAAAAAAAAAACAGTGGGGGGGGGGGCTGCCATTTTGGTAAGCGACCAAGCCAAGATCGGCACGTCTGGCCCTGTTGCTCCCCCGGTGGGGAGTCCCAGATGAAGACCAGAACTGTGAAGAGTGGAGCCTCATTCAGAGGCTACATGCCATTTTTGAGCACGCTGGCTTCAAACGCTTCCTTGTTATTCATTTCATTTATAGCAACATGTTGGCTAACAGCAACATGATCCATCGGAGGAGAACTCTAGCTAGTGTGATTGGTAGAGAGCCAAAGGTGACCCGTTTCTTAGACAGGAGCCTTCTGGTGAATGCGTTGAATCCCACCGTGGCAGCCAGGATAAGTGCTCTTCAGACACTTGATGGCACTCCTGTGAGTGTGACTCCAGCATGAACTTTGTGAAAGGAGTAATTGATGTGATGGAACTCATGGACTACTCCATAAATGACACCACCTTATAGCTGGCTGACCATGGGGCTTTCAAGGTCGAATGTGTCATGAGAAAACAGGGAGGAGCCTCGAGACCCACCCCTACACTCTTCATCATGTTTGACTGTGGCAAGCTCCATGAGGCGGTGCATGCTGGTTGGTATCGTTACTGCGTGAAGTCATTCATTTCAAACCTGCGGAGGTGCAATTACTGTGACCGCTTCGGCCATACTAATCGCTCATGTCCATGTTCAAAGTCGGAGTTACCTGTAGTCTGTGTAAGTTGCTCCAAGGCTGCACACGATAAGTCCAAATTGTGTGTGGCCAAGTGAGTCATTTGCGACGGAGAGCCGCACCCAGCTTTTTTAAAGCAATGTAGTGCGTATCTCTTTGAGACAAAATCCTTGCCGTTCAGGCTCAGGATTGTCTCTCATTTTGCGAGGCTAAGGATTTGTTTCTGGCGCGCCCAAAGCTGCCTGGGACGTTAGGATGGTCATCAAATTATAGTGAAAATCAAATTTTTATTTTTTCATTGGTGCTCACTGCTTATTTGTTGCTGCTACGTGAATGAACATATGAGGTAAAATTAGAAGGAAATCGGACTTTGTTTAGGGTATGCCATGCTGCAGCAATGTTTCAACTCTATTGTGAATTGTGGTGATCATCAATTCTGGTTAGAGAATTCTCTCAGTTGCTGAAGCATGATGTGTCATGACGTCCTTCGTTTCATTAGAAGGTGAACATGGCTTCTTCTAAAAGAAAACAGACTCTGGTGTATATTGTTGGTTCAACCCTGGAGAAGATCCTAGAAAGCCACCTTCCAACAAGCCATCAGGTAATTCAGATTTCTTGGGACATAATGGGAGAGGGCTTTTGTTGGTCTAGTTCTGATTCTATGAGGTTATGTCTACTTTGTTTTCTCACTATAATTTAAGTTTGCTTATTTCTTGCATTATTATACTAGTAACGTACTAATACTGTATTGAATAAACTGTCTCATCCTGTTTCTTGACTGGGCATCATTGCTGGATGAAATAACTAAGTAATCAATTATAATTTTTGGCGTATGTCTCTGCTGATAGCCATTTGTCCACCTTGTTGTTTTTCTGAATTGTGCCCAAAGAGTAGCAAGCTCAATAGCTCATTTGTGGGCTTTCGATACATATGCGCTATAGTGCAAAAATTTTTATGATGTGTGCTTTGTTTGTATCAAAATAAAGTTGAATTTGAATTACTTTTCCCTGGTCTTGTAACAACCATTTCCTTTCATCTTTCCAGGTACTTCAGCGGTACTTACACCACCTGAAGATGGGGACACCAGGGTCCACTACAAAGTGCTTGGCGGCGAAGGAGACAGTTTGTGAAGTGATAGGGATCTCGGAGAATGCTCGGATACCAACTATGGAGGAGAGGAACATTGTTCGAAAGCTGGAAGGTATGGGTGAAGAGTGGGAACTCTTGAAGAAGCACAAGAAGAATCAGACGGCCAACCAGAAGACCAAAGAAGCTGCTTTCCAGGGAAAGATTGATTCCCTCTTTAATATGAAACACAAAGATTGGAACTCCCTGATCAAGATTCCCGAAGACAAAGCTTTTCTCTTGGACCAGGAAACCAAGTGCAAGGGATACATGAGTCTGGAGGACAAAGAACACACCATAACAGAGAGGAAGTGGCTGGAGAGAGCTGAATGCAATCAGGTTTGTCAAAAAGCTGAAGCACAGCGGCAACAAGGCCATTGTGCTCCTTTCAAGCAGTTGGCCCTCCAACACGTTCTTTCCTTCTCCACCGAATACCCCTCATCATGGAGCAGACCCAGGCATATTTTGCTCTGCTCCTGGTCCATCGACGGCACCTTCAGCACATCCCAAGTCCATAGTCACCCCTGAGGTCACAGCTGCTCTTGACAGAATCAAAACTAGCGATCAAAATGCTGTTTATGTCTTGGCAGCCGCAGCAGAATCCTTGGGAGGAGCTCCGACTGCTGCAAGTGATCTTGCCATCAACCCATCCACCATTTCGCATTCAAGGATGCGTCATCGGAGCACTACGGCGTCCTCCATCAAGGATCGATTAGAATTGTGCCAAGGGATGGCTCTCGTCGTCCAATGGCATGGAAAGATCCTTCCTGATGCCAGCACTGGAAGTGGAATGGTGAACCGACTGACCATTTACGTGATGGGAACAGATATTCCATGGAAGGGGAATACCGCACAACTCCTTGGTATTCCTTGGCTCCCTGGAGGAGGAACTGGTAAGGCACAAGTGGAAGCAGTGGTGTCACCGCTAGGGAAGTGGAACCTGGAGGCTTTGTGCTTTGACACAACCTCATCACACAGAGGGTCCTCCGCGGGCTGCTGTGTTCGACTAGAGAGACTGCCTGGACACAAAATTTTGTACTTCGCATGTTGTCACCAGGTCCTCGAAGTTGTGGTTGGGCATGTCTTCACGGGTCCTCCACTAGACCAGTAGTTCTTCTTTTCAATAGATTTAAGGATCATTGGGCCTTTGTAGACCAGGCAGACTAGGAGGATGGATGGAGTGACCTGGAAATATGAAATGCCTCAAAACTAACAAGGAAACTATGGAGAGTACAAAAGCACTCATTGCTAATGAACTTCAAACAAAACAGGACAGTGATGACTACTGCGCCTTCCTTGAGCTGGTGCTCATCTTCCTCCGGGTAACTCCAGGTTGTGGGGTGAAGTTCCCCAAGTCTGGACCAATTCACCATGCTCGTTTGATGGCGAATTGTCTGTACTCCCTCCACATATTCCTGTTCCAAAAACAATTGTGACTGAAATCCTGAGAAGCGATCACCATCCCTGAGTTCTCCCTATTCTGCAGCCTGGTGTACTGCTGAGCTTGGTTCCTGGCTCTAAGCCCGACAGATGTGCCGTCCAATGATCTCTGGTTGCTGCAGGAGCTGAACACAGTCCATACTACCAACGAGACAGTGGCAAAGGCAGCATTGACTGATTTCAAGCGCCACTTGTGGTACTTGATGCCTCAAATGATCCCTCTGTCCCTCTTCAGCAACAACGTTGACCCCCCACCGAAAAGTCGAACATCGTCCGTGCAATGGAAGCGGACAGGGTTATCGTCAAGAACACAAAGCAGCTTAATATCGAGGGAAAATGAATTCCCCATTCCTTCAACGAGATGGCCAACGCAACCAGCACCCACTTCTTCGACATGATCAGACTAAGATAAGACTTTTCTTGGAAAGGGCCCCATCTCCTGGAAAGAGGACAAATTGTTCTAGTCTGATCTGCGTACCCACCAAGGGATAAACCCCCTCAATGATGTGGTGGAGTGAGCCATGAAGCTGATTGAGGACTACATCGCCTCGATCACCAAAAACGAAGACCAAAAGAAGTTCCTTCTTCAGCAGATCTCCTAAAACCACCGAAACTTCCCCAATTCAAAAAGGGGCACTGTTGTCAGGAAGAAATGAAGGGTGATTTTCTTGTCTCACATGTGAAAATGCACTCCTGTTTCGATTGAATAAATGTAGAACGTTCATTTTTCTTTCATTTCCGATATTTTTAGCAAGAAACAAGTGTCATAAGAGTACTTGCAGTTCATTTTTGGAAATTTAGTCGTGTGGTTGGTATCATAAAGAGGGCTGAACATTTCCTGGAGGACTTTTTCCAGAAGTGGCATTTATAGAGCAATGAGCACCAATCCAATCGTCGTCTTTGAATTTCAGGACCACCCTACTGGGATGTCCTATGCTTCAATGTTAAAAAAGACACCGTCTGCTCCTGGCCCATCCAGGCATATGAGCACGGTCGTTTCTGCACCCATTTGGAACCCTTATGTGGGTTCTACCCACCCTGGGCGCTCCCCTGGTAGAGCTGACAGCACAAAGAGTTCATACACAGCCCTGACTAAAACCAGGGCTCACCTCCCTTTCCCCAGTATGACCGTTTTGTGTAAGGCGAAATGGCTGCATGCCTCCCCCGAGATGTTAGACTCACAGGAGGCAACACCCCTGAAGAGAGTCATGAGGCTATCTTCTGGAGTTAGTAAAGCTGCTCCCACTAAAGGAGCTTCAGGTCCTTTGCCCATGCACAGTGGTAGGTTAGGTGGCTCAGAAACGGTAGATCCTTAAAAAGAGGGCCTCCCCTCCCTCCGAAGCCAAAGGTTTGTAGGTGGATGGTGGGAAAAGATGCATGGCGAACCCAAACTTCCTTGATAAGTCCTCAAAGGTAACAGTGCCTGGAGTTCTGCCTCTGGGAAGCGTACGGCCATTCCCATGAGGGTCTTCACTTTGAAGAGGGACCCCCATCTCTTCCCAGCTAACCATGGAGGGCATATTCTTTGATTGGAATTGCCCTGGACTCTGGGCCAACTGGTAGGAGTTGCGGAGGCTTGTCTCCGACCGTTTCTCCGTTAGCTATCTTTTTGCAGGAGACCATGATGAGGGTGTGCCCCCTGCCCACCCTCTCACAATGGGATGCGTGCCAGGCAGGAGGATGTGCGATTTACACTTGGCATTGAACCTCGTCTCTCATTACGCCAAAGCGCACAGGCTTTGGTTTTCCTTAGCCAAGACTAAGGTAGTGCACTTGTGCTGCCATCCACGGCTCCACCCTGACCCAGATTTGTTTCTAAATGATGTTCGCCTGGAAGCGGTACACTCACTGTTTCCTTTCTCTTGTATTTGACCAACTCCTTACCTGGGAGGCTCATTCGCAGCCTTAGAGTCTCTTGTACCTGTGCCATGGACATTCTTCGTTCTGTGACGTTCAGCACCTCGGGCGCTGATATGGTTATTGCCTTACTTTTTTATCAATCCTTTGTTCGTACGAAGCTCGACTACAGATGCAAGTTTTTATGCAGCCAAGCATGTATTGCGGAAGGTGGACTCGATCCACCACACAGGCCTTAGCCTTCCCCCATTGAGAGCCTACTTGCCAATGCTGGAGAGATGCCACTCACTATGTGCCCTGAACAGTGCATAACCCGCCTGTACACACAAGCTTGGCGCCTCCTTCAATTGGCGACAGCTCTCACTGCATTTGCAGCTGATCTCAACGGTGCCTATGCCACTGAGAAACACCTATCATACCCTAAGGCCCTCGGGTTTAGGGCCAGGAAACTCCTTCACAAGCTCGGTATAGCTCTCGATCCGGTGGTGCCCTGGAGTGTACCACCTTTGACCATTTGTTGCCACTCCTATGCTCCCAAAGTTTCTACAGCGCTGGGAGTATTGCGTTCAGCCTTTTTGGAGCACACTTTCACCGTGTCAGTGTATACGGATGTCTCCAAGTCCCAAGTGGGATTCGTTTTCCACACACTATCCCCTCTGCTTGAAGTCAGTGGGGCTCTGCCAGGCGCTACGCCTGTCTTTATGGCTGAGCGGTTGCAATACACCGCTTGGTACGCAACGTAACTGGTTCGGAGACTGGATTGTGATTTATAGCAACTCGGCCTGACTCGGGCGGAATTTGAGATTATCTTCTGTTGGGCGCCCGGACCAGCGTTTCGTTCTTCCTCACACTGACTACATTGCAGAAATATGGGCTGCTTGGCAAAGAAGATGGGAGACGATCGAGGGGAACCTAAAGCTGCTTGTCATTGTGCCGCAACTGTTCCCATGGACCTACCCCCTCCCCCCAATGCTGCGAAGGCTTCAGGTTGCTTTCTGTTGTCCCCAAACTGGACACACCGCCATTTGATGGAGCGCTCGCCTGTGCCATATTGTGATGACCATTGTCCCCTGTTATGTTTGGCACATTCTGGGTGATCTTTGTGCACACTACCTGTCCCGGTACAGTCATGACCTGGGTCGCTACCGCTTGTCCCTTATACTCAGGACTAGTTTGTGCTCACTGACTCATGGACTTTGACTTTTTCGATGAGACTGGCCTCCTTCACTTTATTTAACTTTTTTTTTTGTTTTTCTTTGTAAGTTGCACTTTCCTGCGCCGGTGGGAGGCCTGCCTCCCCCTGAACCCTGAACGACCGTGCTTCCTGCTTGTTGCCCCTTTCCTCTTTTTAGTGTTATTGTTATTTTTAATATAGCCTAGTCATAGGCTGCCTTGAGTATGGAGATTTATGCCCTAGTAGGCAGTGACTAGATTGGCTCCTAAAAAATAAAAAAAATCCTGTTGACTAATTCCCTGTCATTTCACTGCACTGTTTCTTTGCAAAAGACAGATTCTCGGGTAAACCCTATCTGGCTTCACCTCTAATCACCTTGAATTATATTCTATGGGTTAATCCTAAGGTAGGAGTATCCTGTATCTTCAAAATGTATTCAAATTGTCTCAGTTATAAGAAATTTCCACCCATTAACCTTATGGAAAAGTTAACTGGATAGTTCTTGTAAAAAAGTTCCCACTGTGGTCAATGCTCTACATAACCATTGGCTCAATTGTAAAATTGTAAAAATTTAGTAACTAAGTCAAATATAACGAGCATTATTGTAAAACACCACCTACTATTTTTAATATTTTATGGAACCACACCCACCTGAAATGACTATAAAAAAAACTATACAATGTTTTGTGAGCAGAGAAATCTTGATATATACATCCACCACCTTGAAGTTATCTCATTACGTCCTTCTGTCCTGTGTACTTAGACATAACCAATTAACACCTTCAAGCGACTGTTCCTTTCTTCCTCCATCGAGCATCGTACCTTCTCCAGTCATAATGGATGGCAGTACCAGCCATAACCTTCCATAACACTTGTAACACAAGCTCTATGGGGGCATCATTTGGAAAGCCATGACTCTCACAAACTCCTCACTTCGCCTGGAAATTGGTATTACCTGAAGCTTTGCATGCTATTTACTCTCTTTGCACCAACCAATGCCACTCCTCACAAGAGACTATTTCCTATCCACAGAACTTCGTTGGGACAGACTATGCCTAGTTGGCTTTCATCTCAAGGTAGGATTTTCCTCTGCAGGCATATCTGCCACAAGGACGAACTTTTGGTGCAGGATGTGGAGCTCATTGAGGCTATCCCTGGATACACTTATCACATTCGTTTTTCCAATGGTTGCGAGGATAATGTCATCCTCTGTGATCTTGCCTCACCCAGAAAAAATTGGAACAAAGGATAGACAGCCCAGTGAACCATACTATGGACACCCTCCCCTCAGATGGCCAGCATCCTGAGATCTGCCCCCCCCCCTCCCCTCCCAGATGAAACTTAATCCCCAGAAAGACCTCGGGCTCCAACACCTTAGGAAACCTTTGACTGTCTCCATATCCCTCTATACCGATTGAGTTCACTTTTGAGGTTACTGACTTCTAAGGTTTTCCCTGTCGCTTGGCACATGTTTGAAGACCCATCGACTACTACATGCCACTTTGATGCTGAATCATCGTGATGCTCACTATGTATTTTTATTGGTATGTTCTGCCCCCTGGCCTTCCTGTTAATGAACCCTTGCCTATTCACACTTGAGCAATTTGTCCTCTTTGGAAGTTACAAAGGTCCCACATTTTAGCACAGTGAAAAAAAAAGAAGAGAAAGGTCTTGGTTAATAAGTTTGCTTTTCCCCCAACCTTGTGTAAAGTTTGGATTTACCTACAAAAAAAGTGACTCGATTACTAACAGAATAATATTGTTTGCAATCTATCCAAAATGATAGATGCTATACTGATTTTTTTAAAGCTTGTATAATTGCCTTAAGTAAATTACCAATAAGTACCTATTTCCTTTCAGATACTATTTTTGAACCTGAAACAACAAATCAATCCATTTATGAGGCCATTGCTTTACCCATTGTCAAAGCCAGTATGGCTGGAATCAATGGAACTATATTTGCGTATGGACAAACTTCTTCTGGTAAGTATTATTGTCAGAGTTATGAATTTTTTCTTGAACCCAGTTAACGTATGAAAGCTGTATTTATCATACTTGTTGGTTTGTTTTACATAATACATTTCAATATATCTATAGGGTACCTGGATGCTGATTCTGCTAAATGTATATTTTGAAAAATTGGTGTAATATCCAAACTGTAATTTAGATTTTATTCTATTTAACTCTACATTTAATGCAAATAACATAGATGGTTAAGATATTAAAATCTGCAAATAGATTATAGAGTTTGATCGAGTCTGGGATAGTGAGCCTATCATTTATCATGATTTACAGGCAGTAGTATTTTTTACCAGGTAATACCTACCAACCTTTGGTCATTACAAATTAAAGAAAAAGTGAGAAACGATATTTAAAGGTTTAAGCCCCTAAGAACAACCTTCATGACTGTAACTAATGCTTTAATTTTAATTTATGACCCTTAATCTATGTGCTGTTTTCTGCTCCTGGATGAGCTTGGTTGCCTTTGTTGTACTCCTTCCAAAGATATCCTTTTGCAGATAAGGAGACTAGAAGTGAGCTACACATTCTAGTTGAGGATGCTTGACCGATTTGAATAAAGGAGCTATTAATTCTTTAATCTCATTAAAATTTATTGCAATAAAACAGTTTTCTATTTGCCTGTTTAGTCTCTTGGATGCTAAAAGTATAATCAAAGCTTCCATTTTGAGAGCTGATCAGCATCACTTATTTAGATTAAAAATCATCTGCCATCTAACAAAGCAATTAAAATACCTTATTTCAATCTTGTATTTTTTCTTGATCTGGGTGCTGTTCTGCTCTTTTACTGTGGACTATCATCTGTGAACTTTCCAATCTGTGTAATCTTGAATAGGTTATTGATATGTATAACAAATAATATAAGCTTTAAACTGATACCTGGAGAATGCCATTAGTGACTTTACCCCAATCATTTGCTATTCTATCACTGCTCATTGTCTACAGTTTGTAAGGCAGTTCTGGATATAATACAATAGGCTACCTCTTATCCTGTGCATTCTAATCTTTTCAAAAAGTCTCCCATATGTAACTGAATTGAATGCCATTTTAAAATCCAAGTGAAGCTTGTTTATGACATAATTTGCGGGATCCCCCCTCTTTAAATATTGGCATAACATTTGTAAAACTTAATTCTACAAATTCTCTTAATTCTACCCTCCGTCTAGGTTTAAAGACCTGATCTGCTACTTCATGGTATGTCAGAACAGAGGCTTTGGAGCCACCATAAACAACACCCTTAATGCTAGCAGGTTGGTCTGGGGGAGTGAAGCACTTGATGGTCCTGATTGTGGGTCTTCAATGTCACCTTCATCCTCATTGCGAATGTCAGCTCCTTCTGCTAATGTTTCCTAAAGCTTTAAGGCCCTTGTACGAAGGATGTTTGTGTCGAGCAAGATATTTTTCTTTCGGCAGTCACTGACCCACAAGGCCAATGCAGACTCCATCCTTGCATTTACTTTATTACGCGATGTAATGTCCCTCTTCACAGTCTTGTTAAAAGATACAGCAGCTGTCGCCCTTATGTTCTTTTCATCTTTCTTTATGTACCGCAACAATGATTCATTAATACCGTAATGGCAGCCAACTTCTGTGTAGCTTCTTCCTTGCTTCAGCATATCCAGCAGTTTCACCTTTTCAGCGGTTAGCATCTTCCTCCTGCGTTTAGGTTCACTGCTAGAAGGCATAGATGATGTAGGACGTTTTGGTGGCATCGTAGAAATGTTAAAATCATACTTAAATCACAATTTCACGATAAACACACAACCGGAAGGTAGTGAGCATGTAAATGCAGTGAAACACGTGGGTTAGAACTGGACAGAAGGCTAGATGCTGAATGCGTGGGTGTATATCAAAATGCTATAGTCTTTGAGCCAATCAGTGTCTAGGATACACAACACCACACTCTGATTGGTCGGCTCCCATCCATCAGCCAATAGAATGCTTTGTACGATCTCATGTAGAGTTAAACATATTACATATGTTATTTATTTTAATGTTTTAATTTTTTATTACTTTTTTAACCATTTTTAATTTTTCTCAGCCAATATACAGTACTGGTAAATATACGCGTCGCAGAAACCTGTGATACATATAGTGAAAACTTGGCGTTATGTACTGCGCTTTGAAAATCCATGAAGTAGCGAGGGATTACTTTTTAACTTTTCCCGCACTGTTCGGCACATTATTGTTGAATGTTCCCATTAGTGATCTCTGCGCATATTACTTGTCCCGGCATTGGGACATGCAGTATTACTACTGCTTGTTCCTTGTACTCAAGGATTGGTTTGTTTACACAGACTTGTGGAATATTTGACTTTTTGGAGGCGGCTGGCCAACTCCATTTTAATTTTATTCTCCTTTCTGTTAGTTGCATGATCCTGTGCTGGGTGGAGGCTTGCATCCTCCTGACCCGTGGAACATATTTCCTTCTTTCTTTCTTTTTATTGTTTTGTTTTTCTGCTTTTCTTCTGTTGATTTTTCAGTTTTGGTTATTTTGACTTATTTTAATTTTATGTAGCCTAGTTTTAGGCTTGAAATTAAGTATGGTGATTTATGACTTTGTAGGCAGTCACTTGATGGGTGCTAAAAAATCTTATAAGAGGAATTGCTGGGTTTGCTCTATTTCCTTGGTCTTGTTGACCAGTAGTGCTTCTGTCTTCATGACCAATCTGGTTGCAGTACACTGCTCAGTATGTGGGAGAATGCATTGAGCCCAGTTTGCAAGATAATGAGTCATGCCTGGTTCAGAGACGATTGTAATTTCTAGTGACTCAGAAAACTCCCTGAGTGCTCTTGGGTAATTGGTATTCCCCCCTCTTCCCTTGTATCCATGACCATGGTTATGGTGAACCAGGCCGATATGATTATCTTGTGCTGGGCTCCTACATATGAGGGGTTTGCAGGGAATGAGGGTGCCAGAGAGTGTGAAGACGGAGTCCAGATGAGCATTTTGCTCTTCCTTATCCCGGCTACATCCCAGGAATCAGGTCCACTCTCTGCACTGCCTCGCAAAGAATATGGAAGACTGCTGAAGAGAACTTAAGCCTGGCTTATTTCCTTTGACCTCAGCGGCTTCAGGTCACTTTATTGTTTTCAAATTGATCACACAGGACACACTGCCATTTGATGTAGCGCTCCTGTACATGTTACTGCGATGACTGCATTCAGCCCCAAATATTGGCACATTCTTGTTGAATGTCCCAATCTGGGTGATCTGCACGCATGTTACCTGTCCCAGTACCTGGATGAGCGGGCTCACTACTGTTTCTCCCTTATACTCTAAACTGTTTTGTACACACAGACTTGTAGAATATTTGACTTTCCTTGGTTTTGGTTGCATGCTCCCATGCATGGGGGGGGGGCTCTCCTTGACACCTATGGTTTTGTGTGTTTCTTTAATTTTTTCTTTTTTAATTTAGTTTACATTAAGCTATAAGATAATTATGGCTACTTATGCCCTTGTAGGCAGTTGGCAGATGGACGCTAGAGGGAGGAACTAATGTTCAATCACTTTCCTGTCTAGGTGAAATTGGAGCTCTTGCAGGCCTATTGGATTAGTGGTTAGATTTCTGTGGTTCAAGTTTCAATCCCCCAAAATTCAGTTGTCACAGGCTGCCTGCCTACTGGTCGAAACACTGCTAGCTCATTTCCCATCCCATCTTCACAACACAATATAGCCACACTGCTCCATTCTGGAACCCTGTTGGTGGTATACTCATATTCACATATCCTTGAAGTAGAGTGGGTACCCACCTCCCTGGTGTCATCAAGAGTTCCACAATCACTGGTTGGTATTATAAAGACCTACTCAGACACCTTCCCTGCCCTTACAAGGACTAGCTCCTGGTGTCTGGGCTTACCTGTAATTGTTATTCTGATCTTTATACACATGTGTGCATTTCATTGTCCAGTTGGGAGAGGGGTTAGGTCTTGTTTATGGATAAGGCATATTGTTCATAAGTGAGGAATGGATAGTGCAACATATATCTACATATTACAAATTAAGTTCCTCATATTTTGGTTATTTTATATATTTTGTAGGAAAGACATTTACAATGTCCGGTTCGCAAAAAGATCCTGGGATTGTGCCACTACTAATTAAAGACCTTTTCCAATCAATTGAAAGTATTCCTGATAGAGTATTTCTTCTCAGGTTAGTGAATTTAATTTTATGCCATTGCTCATTAATAGCCTCTTATCACTTAGCTCATTATATTAGCCTTTTTTTTTTCCTTTAAGAGCTTCATACATGGAGATTTATAAAGAACATTTTTTTGATCTGCTCACTGGAGAGAGAATCAGTGTTGTTCGTGAAGATAACAATGGTCAAATTATTGTACCTGGTCTAAAGGAGGAATGTGTGACAAGCGAAAGTATGGTAAGTTCTTTGCCTTTGTTGTCACACATTTGTTTTCCCTGAATCTGAAATAAGATAGATTAAGATTATGCCCAAGAATGACTAGGTCTCTGAAAGCACGGTACTAAAGTAAAATGGAGCAGCTACTTCTTTTTCTTTGTCACCCCCTGGGTTCTCTTCATTTGAGCCTGGCAGCAATCAGGAAGGATGCCACAACATGTAGCCTTTTCTAGCAGTCTTTTAGAATGGCTATTTTGAAAATGGTTTTGTGCTGATGAAAGGGTAGGGGGTGAGGTGGGAAGTGTTCATGTTGTTGGAGTTTGCGAAGGGTCAGTCAGGGGGGTGTTGGCGTTAATGGTTTTTTCTATTCATCTAAAGGGAGGGGGGGGGGAGGTGGTCCTCATGCTGGCAGGCTAGTGAAGCTCTGGTTCATTGAGCTAGGGTGACTTTGGATGGCTGAATATCTTGCGGTGGTGGTGGCATTTGGAGTGTTCTACAGCTAAACTGGGTGTGTGTGTTTTATAGTTTGCAGTGTGCTAGTTCACTGGGGTTGAGGGGTCAGCTAATAATTAGGTATAGTGGTTGGCAAGGGGGTAGGGGTAGACTGTGTGTGAGGGGCATTGTATTTTGCTGAAGAATTGTGTGCCTATTGTGTTTGTGGTTTTCATTGGGGAGAATTTTTGTCTTTGGTGTGAAGGTGGTGTTATTGTGTTGGTTTTTGTGCATTCTGTTGAAATGCAAAGGGCAGTGTTTTGCGACTTTGTATCTTGTATAGGTGGTGTTAGATAAGGTTGGTGTAGTGTGATGTGGATGAACTGTCCTTGCAGTTTCTTTGTGCTGTCCAAATTTGGTGTTTGTTAGTGTTGTGAGGGTATTGTTTGGATATGAGCTTTGAGGTAGTTTTGTGTGATGAGCAGTTGTGTGTGGGTCCAGGGTGACACCTAGTAATGGCGTTACAGTTGAGTGGAAGAGTTTGGCCATGTAACAACATGCATGATGGTAGTTTGATTTTTTGAGGAGGGTTGGTTTCTGGAGGCTGTGGGTAGGTACGGAGTTAGATTTGTATGTGATAGATATGCATGTTTAGATGGAGTGATTGGGTTGTGATGAGGGGTGTGTCATGTATGAAGATTGTTGGGGGGGGGGGGGACCCTGTTGCATTTTTTTCTCCTTTTGGATTGGGCCCCCTGTTTGGGGATTTGGTACTGCATATTAGGAACAAGTTTGGCATCTATTCTTTTGTAATGTTGTGGTAGTTGATATCTACCATCTATTGGTGTGATATTTGGTATCTATTGTAGGATATAGTGTAGAATGGTATTAAAGGTTTTGTTGACATTTATTGTGGGTTAAACCTAAGATAGGAGTTGTTAGGATGGTCCTTACTGTGATTGTTCTTATCTTAACCCATGTTGGGTTGTGATGGGTTTAATTCTGTTGGATTAGTTTTTCTATTCTTTTTGTGCATGGTTGAGAGGAGCAAGCTTAGGTCCATAGGTGGCATGCAGGTTTGTTTGGTTTTAGGATGGGGTTGATGTATGCTTGTTTCACAAATTTTCAATATGTCAACTGCCTAAGACACGGCGGCACATGTCAAGTCAGTAGTACAGCTCATGCCAAGCACACTGCAGATTGTCATTGATAACAGTCTTCCATAGGTTGGCAGGAAGAGGGGATATAGATCAGTCCCTGTACATAGGACCAGAGAAAAAATTGCAAGATTTCAGATCAGGTGAACATGGAGGTCATTTCAACAGCACATTATCTTCATCACCAGCATGCTCAATCCATCTCTGTGGCAGATTCTCATCGGGATAATCCCACAGTGATCTTCCAGGGAGGTGGAACCACATCCTGTTGAAAAATGAACTTTCTTGTTCATTTTCACTGAGCTCATCCATTAGCCAGTTCTGCAGCATTTACAGATGAACATTGCCAGGCACATTTCTCCCCATTTGTTAAAAAAAAACCCTACTCCCCCAAAGAAAAAATAGCTCATACAGATGATTCTTGGAGATGGTTCAGAATGCATTCACTTTTGTTGGATCCCTTTCATGCTCAACTGTACATCGGAATTTTGCCCCAAAATGAGAACAACATTATGCTTGCTGATTTTGCCATTCATATGAAATGTGGCTGCATCACTGGACACCAGATGTTCATCATGCACACTCAATTGTGTCTTCCCATGCTTGTGGTCATCCAGATCCTTTGTCCTGTACAGACAACCTTCCTCTTTCAACTTATTGTGATATGTCCAAATCTGCATTGTATTTGGTGCATTTTTAGAGATTTGATCACAAATCCAGACTGCACAGTTTTGTTTGATTGTGTCTAAGCAAACTCTTAACACCCAAAATGCCTATCCTTTTCCAGTGAATGCTATTTCTATACCTGAAAAGATAGAAACAAAAAAATATTAGGCATGAATTTTGTTAAAATTTGAGGTCAATTGAACAAAAATTGGCAAAGTTATTAGATTGAAAAGTGATATAAATGTTTAGAAACAGCTTGGATAAAACACTTGCATCATTACACTTGTAGTAATCCTTGGACTTATTTGAGTTATTGAATATCACTTTTAGAATGTTGAACTGTTTAAGTTTTTAAACTTTCAATTTGTTAAATATTTTTTCTGGCCATCTGATATAATGACAAGTAGAAGCACCCATATGAACAGTTCATCTGCACAATGCCAACCATATCGATTAAACACTTACACAAGATATAAACATTCCAAAATAGTGCTCTCTGCATCCCCTTGATTGATCCTTTCAATCGAGGACTACCTAAACATGTTACGCACATAGTTTTGCAGTGAATTTCTATGCCCTTCACACTAATCACCCCACCATCTTTCCCCTTCTACACCTAATTCTTAGCCATCCATAACACTATAAAACACATACACACCCACTTTACCCACATAGCACTTCAAAATGCCCTAATCCAAAGCTCCTCACCCAGTATCCACTACTTTGAAGCAACCTCGGATCGACAAACCCCATTTTCACTGGCCTGTCTAGGTTCAGGACATCACCCCACCCCACCCCACCCCACACCCTACATATGCATAAAAATAGATTAGAACCCTTGACTCCCCTCCTCTCTCTAATTGCCCCCACTCTAAACTCTAAGAACTTGAAAACACTGCCCATCTCATCCTATCACCCCCTCACCCCTCCACCTCTTAACCATCTCAGCATTTCAATATAACCTCTCTAGGAGGGTGACCTTGAAAAGACCATGTGGTGTGACATCTTTCCTGAGCACTGCTGAGTTTGATTGAAGCAAACTGGGAGTGAGAAAGTATTAAGGAAATAATTAGAACCACTTTGACTAATCAGTTCTACAAAGTTCTAAAAATCCCTCTCCATTGGGACCATAATCACTGATGATTGTCTAGCCTTAAAGAGCAATTGTTTCATCTAAACACGCCAAAGCCTTTCTTTTAGTCACTTGTTCTATAAGTTATAATATTAAAAGAGTATCTGGATGTATTAACTTAAAAGGGCATAATTGTCAGAATTTTTTGAAAGAAAATAGTAAATATTTTAATGATTTCCTAACATTAACTTAGTTTAAATAAACTTGTAATGTACTTGGTTTAAATGTATTTGCTGTTAACATATTTGATCAAGGTGAGATGACACTAGATTTTGTTACGGGTGAATTGATTTTTGGTCATTATTTCATTGCTAAAGAGTGATAGCAGTTGCATATTCAGGCTTGTAAATGAAAAAAATTGATACATTATTTACCTATGCAACAGGATCTGCCTCCCTTATTGTACAGGGGCACAGGAGTGTTATGCACCCATTTATCCCCTACTACCAACTCAAGGTATGTATCTCCCAAATATTCTAATGCAAATTCCTTCATTAGTTTTTTTTAATTAAAAATATTGTTATCATTTCAGCTTCACTCACTTATAGCAAGTGGGGACCAACGGAGGAAGGTTGGTGAGACAAAAATGAATGAATATAGCTCCCGGTCACACAGCATCTTTCACATAGTAAGTTGATGGTATCTCAGAGGTGCTTGCAAAGTATTTTTCAATGGCTTCTAAGTGCTCTTGATCCTAACCGTGGCTAAATACACATGTTTAAGGGGCATTCTCTGTGAGATGAACCAGAAAAAATGCAAATTAACACTTCATTCTCAGATTTTGCTGACATTTGGTTTATAGGAAGTTTTTGGCCGTAAACCCATTTATGAAATTTTAAGGTCAATCTGACTAACAGTTCAGGAGATATGACCTCAGGCATATTGAGGTCACGTGCGAGATCACTAATATTTTGCGATCCATGACTAGGGTAATAATGGTCATAATTATATAAAAGTATATATATATATATATATAGAATCAGAAAAAGACAAGGAATCCAAATGTGAGAGTTTTAGGACTAGGATGAAAAATAAAAAATATATACATTTGCTAAAATTTGAGGTCAAATTTGGGTTATCAAAAGTGAAATTTTTTATAAATGAGATAAATGAAGGCCTATGCTTTGGCTATTAGAATCAGTAAAAAAAAAAGAAGTTTGTTTCAAGTAATTAACATGTAAATGAGCAATATATTTTTCATACTTAAGCTCTTGAAGTGACATTTTAAAATCTCGAGGAAATCTAGGCATGACCCTGCCTAGGTCCGGTGCCTAGCCTTTAGAGATATGAAAGTATTATAAAATCTTGAGGGAAACAAAGCAGCTCGCGTATGCTGCCTGGCCCTGTACAACCTATAGAAATTGAAATTATAATTTTTTTTGCATATAAAAAACAGTCAAAGGTCTTGGCTATTAGAAACAATCATAAAAAGGTTGTTTATGCTATTACTGTTCATGTAACTAACTTATATTGACACCATATTTATAAATTTCAGGTCAAATTAAAAATTTATTTTAGCTATCAGTTTGACTTGACCTAAATCTCAAAGAATAAAAGAAGATATTTCACTGATAATCCTCACTGACAAAATATTTACAATAATGATAGGGAAGACCTGTTAACCTAATATAATTTTGGCATATTCGATACTTTCATCAATTTCTTTCTGAGGAAAAATATATTTAATTCTGCTGCCTCCTCTTAGTGTAGGACAACTCATGACAGTTAATATATGATGTCCTGGCACTGCACATGAATCCTTATTTGATGGATAATGATATGCACTTGCTCCTGATGACCCAGATGGATGTAAAAAGTTCACTGTGTAATCCTCAAACTCCTCACAATATTCCTCCACAATTCCATACCAAACTTGCCCATCATAAATGCACCTAACATACTCTCCTGGTTTGACACATTTTAGGTTATCAACCATTGCAGGTTCATTAGTAATATGACCTTTCCTTTATTCTTTTCTTTACTCCAATGTCACTTGGAATGAGATACACCATCAGTTCTCCCTTGTTTATGGGAACAAATCTATGATATTTCTGAGTTCCTGGAATAGCCCTACTATCCTTGAATCGATGTTTTAACCATTATTCTGCATCTTTCAAATCGTGTAGTTACAAAGAAAAGTTTATTGTCTTGCTCAAGTTTTCTTCACAAAACTGAAACATGATTTCTGGTGTAAGAATTTGACTGTCTGTAGTTCTCTGCCAACTGGCACGAGCACTAGCTCTCTTCACTGCTACCCCAATCCCATCACATACATTTTTGCCATGGGATGTAGCAAAGAAGTGCCATTTACAAGACAAACCAAAGTCCTCTTCATGGTGTCGCACCGTTTCCTTGGTCTGGTATTCGACCGACGCCTCACCTGGGAGGCTCATATTCGCAGCCTTAGGGTCTCTTGTACCCGTGCCATGGACATTCTCCGTTCCGTGACGTTCAGCGCTTGGGGCGCTGATAGGGCTACTGCCCTACCTTTTTATCGATCCTTTGTTCGTTCAAAGCTCGACTACGGATGCGAGTTTTATGCATCCGCAGCCAAGTGTTTATTGCAGGAGGTGGATTCGATCCACCACACCGGCCTTCGCCTTGCGACCGGTGCCCTCCGCACTTCCCCCATTGAGAGCCTGTTGGTCGAGGCTGGGGAGGTGCCACTCGCTCTGCGCCACGTCCAGTGCATCACTCGCCTGTACGCGCGAGCCTGGCGCCCCCCTCAGTCGCCAACAGCTCTCACTGCATCCGCAGTTGATCTCGATGGTGCCTATGCCGCTGAGAGATGCCAGTCATACCCTAAGCCCTTTGGGTTTAGGGCCAGGAAACTCCTTCGAGAGCTAGATATAGCTCTCGGGCCGGTGGCGCCCCTGGTTCTGCACAGGACGCCACCCTGGAGGGTACCACATTTGGCTATTTGTCACCATGCCTCTGCTCCCAAAGCTTGTACTGCGCCGGGAGTATTGCATTCAACCTTTTTGGAGCACACATCGTGTCACACTGGAACCGTGCTAGTGTATACGGATGGCTCCAAGTCCCAAGAGGGTTGGCTTGCACGCTGTATCCCCTCTGTTTGAAGTCAGCGGGGCTCTGCCAGGCGCTGCGTCTGTCTTCACGGCCGAGCTGGTGGCAATACACCACTCAGTACGGGAGATTACGCGACGTGCGAGGTTCGGAGACCGGATTGTGATCCATAGCGACTCACAAAGCGCCCTGAGTGCTCTCGGGGCATTGGAATCTCCGCATCCCCTGGTTAGCGATATCCGTGATGCCACGGTTTTGGCGAGCCGGGCAGATGTCAAGATTATCTTCTGCTGGGTTCCTGGACATGTAGGAATTGCGGGGAATTAGTGCGCCAGAGAGTCTGCGAGGACTGCTTAGGACCAGCGTTTCGCTCTTCCTCACACCGACTACATGGCAGGAATACAGGCAGCTCTTCGGACTGCTTGGCAAAGAAGATGGGAGACGGTCGAAGGGAACTTAAAGTTGCGTGCCATTGCGCCAATGCCTTTGAAAATTGCATAGCATTGATATTTTTGGAGATAAAACTAACCATAAATAGCTGCGACAGTTTACTTTATTTAGTATATTCACATTTCCCATGAATAATAGCTGATAATATTTTGTCCTTGTATTCCTTTTTAAACTAATGTGAAAATGTGATTATAAGAGATAACCTACTAAAAGTGCACTAAAGAATGTGCTTTCTTACTGGAGCTCCTTGATCCTTACCCACCAGTGACTATATATATATATCCCCCATCATAGCAGTGTCCCATCTTCCTTGGTATCTTTTCTCCATTACAGCAATGTCCTGACTGCTCGCCATGCTTCTCACTCACTTCTCCCAAATTTTCACGAAAAATCTGCAAATGTGAATGCAAAGAGTGCACCTTTAGTGACATTCTACATCCTAAATTCTTAAAACTTTTTAAAAGTTTTGCTATCAGCTGCTTGTAGTTTGGGTCTTTATTTTTACAAACTGTTTGACCAAACCAAGCTTTATATGAAGTGGAGGTAGCAAAACTTTGGCAGGCTCTACAAGAGGCTGTCTAATAACATTTAGTTTTCCTGGCTGCAAGTCATCTCAAGGGGGCCACTCAACCTTCTGGTAATGTTCATGATCAGCCCTACTGTCCCATTAGGCAAAGAAAACATGAATACTTGGTGTACCCCCCCTGCAATCCGAGTAAGAAGGCAATCATTTTAAAATCACCACAAATATCCCATTTATACTTAGTGTAGTTTACCTTCTCGAGAAGCTCTTTTACATTTTCATATTCTTCCTTCATCTGTACTGAGTATGCTATAGGCAGGGATGGATACTGATTGTAGAACTATCTTCCTTCATCTGTACTGAGTATGCTATAGGCAGGGATGGATACTGATTGTAGAACTATTTTCCTTCATCTGTACTGAGTATGCTATAGGCAGGGATGGATACTGATTGTAGAACTATCTTCCTTCATCTGTACTGAGTATGCTATAGGCAGGGATGGATACTGATTGTAGAACTATCTATGAAAAGTCGCCATTCTTCAAGGATGTGATCAATTCCAATAGCTATAAACAAACTATTAATATCTTTGCTGAGCAGAGATCCTCACTTATATCAAAGTATACTCCAAATTCCTCATGGCTCTTCCTGTATACTGTTGATCTGCACTCCTCCCCCAACAAATTCCATTCATTAAGTCTGGATACCAAAAGCTCAGCTTCTGACTTAGTGAGACCCAAGTCCCTGATGAAATCATCCGTTCACATTGATTTGGAAAGTTTGGGCAGGTACTCATTCTTGGCTCAAATGTTGTTTCATCCATTTCTTTATTGTCACAATCTTCCGACTCTCCTGATGACACCTCCATCATACCCTTTACCTGAGGAAATATACATAAAAAGAGACGCATTGAATAGCTGGAGCATAAATATGGATTGCATGTGTAATCACATTATAAGAAACCTTAGCTAAATGTTTTGAATATTTCAGTATTGATTCTGTTACAAAGAATATAGCTTACAATTTGATAGGATTTACTTAAATTTTCTGGCAGTCATGGAACCAATAAGGTATCATCATGTGGCATAGGTGCAATAGAGGATGAATTGTTGGGATATGGAAGGGATTTTCTTCCCTTAGCTTTTCTGTACTTTGATATGTCAATCATGCAAAACTAGCAATCATGATGATGATTTTTTGGCTCTCACCAAACTCGGCACAGCAAATGGCATTGCTTTTCTTGCACCTCTCAGCCATGCCTCTAGATTTGATTGACAACTTCCACAAATCATATGAGGGGCCCATGGTTTTTCTTGGTCACCCATACTCATTCCAAAGTAGTCTATAAGCAATCCAGCACTTTACACCTTTCACAATTTTATGTGATACATGCTTAGGCCTAACATAGAAACCACATACAAAACAGAACGAATCTGGTGAATTTCTGCATCCTCTTGTAGCCATAATCAAGAAAGTCAATATTTATCATCTAAACCTAAAAAAGAAAATAAATAAATTAGCGACATGTAAGTATGCTTTACCCATACCCCATACATTTCTTTATATTATCATAATTTGTTATAACTTTCAAACGGTTGATATTAGAGAAAAGGTAATAATATATTTGGAATCAGCGCAAAATTTAGTATTAAAAACACTTAAAAAAAAATAAAGAAACAAAAATCTTGTGAAAATTTGTTACCCAGTGTAATAGATGGCAAAAGGGTGAACTGTACATTGTGAATTATCCCAGTGTAATCCTTGGGCACCATCTTGGACAATGAAAGAATAATTTTCAGAGAAATCACCTAATAATATAATTCGCTCATTCTGAAGTGGTTGTGTTTCTTTCAACTGTTTTAAGTATTGTGATTGCTGCTGTGCAACAAAAGGATGATGAACCATGCAGGATATTTTCATGCTTAATGATAAGTATTCATGAAGTAGCTCCACTTTGTCTACCATTGTACAACGGTCAACAGTCACTCATTGCATGTAAGATATTTATTTCATTTAGAGCTAATTTTACAGTGTCAAGCAACTCAAGAAAGTTCATAACACTCTTCTCTTGGGCAATCTTTGCAAAGTTGCATCATGCAAGCCTCTCTCTCTGTACTGCAGACACTGTAATCCATAAGATCTTTGTATGAGAGACCTTTTTCTCCCAATGCAGCCAGCTGTAATTGTGGGTTATGATGATATGTGCAGACACAGACAAAATGAGTCCCACCAGTACCAGCAAGCACACAATATGACGCTCGTAATTTACCAAATGTAGAAAATTTTATTTTGGGATTTTTGTATCATTTTTATGTAGTTTAAATAACTTAAATTCCCAAGAACCAGTCATTTTTGCACCTTTAGCACTGATGAGTTAACACAATCCTTTTTCCAGGACACAAACAACTAACCTCATCTGACTCATAGATTCTATTAACTATATCTTTATGTTCTTCAGATATCACTTTTCCTTTGCTCATTATTGTAATTTTTGGAAGGATTCCAAATTCAAATTGTAGTGAATGGCTTTTTTTCATCATATATGTTGTAGCTTGAAAGAAACTAGCAGTTTTTTCAATTATGTATGTCATGAGGGTCAATATTTGTAGTTTGTGATTATGACATTTGCTCTCCAGGACTGATTGTTTCAATTAATTCATTAATATTTCTAGATGTTTTTCAGATTCTGTTTCAGGTTTTGAAGTATCACTTACCCCCTCGCTATATGAACACCATAACTGACTTCTAGTGTTTCTTCAAGTGTTTCTGTGCATCTGATAGCTTACCACGAGCTTTGCGCATCTGATAGCTTACCACGAGCTTTGCGCTTTTTTCTGGCTCAATGACGACCTTTCTTAAAAGAACCAAAACAGAATATATATATATTATTATACAGAGCAAAATTTGCATTTGGGGTAGACTAATGAGCATCATTAAAGAATAAATCGTTCAAAGTAAAAGCTTGCCAATTGTCAATTTTGTTTTATAAAATACCTTAAATTCTATTCAATAGGCCATATAGATCAAACACACCTTTCTAGTGAAATATAAAATATATTATCTTGGTACTTACTTTTTTTGACTGGTGTTTGGTCCAAAGGTGCTAGAACTGGTTCAATTGAAGTTGAAGGTTTTTCATCAACCAAGCAATCACTATCCAGATCTCAAACTGAAGATATGTTACTCAAATCACTGATTGAAGATGATTCAATCGAATCTTGCTCAGTCTCATTGTTTTCAGTGGTTCTAAGTATTGTGGGGTTTTTCATTATTAGTGTCCAACAGTTCACACACAACAATGAATCTTTTTCAATCTTCCAGCACATTTTTCAATAAGCACATCAGTCACTTTTCTAAGATTGATTGTTATGCACTTCTTGTATTTTATAGTAGTGTCTTGGCAGTATTTCAAGTGCTGGACCATTGTATTTTGGTGAATAGGCCTAATAGCTGAGATGTAGACTTCACTAAGTAATTTCTATAAATCTGTAATTTAAAGATATACAATTAAATGGCACTTTTTAGAATATAGTTATATACAATATTTTAATTCTTGATATTCTTTGAGGCTCATTGAAAAACAATAACAACCCACCACACACACTGCTAGCTGAAACTGTATTAACTTGTAGACTAGGAACTACAACTATCTGTGTTGATTCTGTATAAGTATCAACAATTTGCAACAGGATTGTTTAAGCTACATGTGAGCTTTGTCTTCCTCATTCACTACTTTATATATTATTGGCTGTGAATTACAGTTTTTATTGAACTCTTAAGAGTTCAAGATTAAATTGATATCAAAACTATAAAATTTCAATGAATTGGCAAACAATTTGTCAATCTGGTGTTCACTTATAAGTTAATTATATGAAAAATACAAAGATAAATAACCTTTTTATGGCTGTTTCTAATAGCCAAAAGCTGTATCTTTGTTTTTTATATTAAAAAAAGAAGGTAATTTTAATTTTTATTGGTCAAATTAGGAGCTTATGTGTGAAAAATATGTAGAATTGACGAACAACTTATAAATATGGCGCTCACTTATGTGCTAGTTACATGAAAACTGCTAGCATAGACAAACTTTTTTTTACTGATTACTCCAAAACAAAGCACTCATCCTCATCACAGGATGTACCCTCAGCACCCCAATAAACCAATTGCACCCTGAAACAAAGGTCATGCCCATAAACACCTTGACCTCTATAGCACATAATTTCTCCATAGGCAAAAGCCAAGACACGCATGCCATTATATACTATCTCCCACAAAAGAAGCGCAAAACTCCGTGTTACAACACCCTTACTACTCTCTATTAAACATGCAAAAAAATTCCAAGAACATATTCTATTTAGAATCTCCCAGGAAACACACCTCTCCATAACTAGACCTTAACCCAACAAAAACGGCCCTCCCACATTATACACAGGTTGTCCTTGCCAGACACTTGTACTCATCACCCAAAATTAAACACAGAAAGAGCACAATGGAATAACCAATACAGCCATCTGCTCCCATTGCAATTAGGAAATGGTTCAACACATTCACAACCTACATGGCACATCCACAACTGAGACAAAACCTGCAGATACATAAAGTTCCAGTCAGTTGAGTTTGATGAGATTGCTGGCCTGAGAGGCAGAACTTAGGTGGGGACCAGCATTACCAGAGATGTCATTAGACTGGATTCACCATTCTTGTTGAATTAACACTAGTAGATTGAAAGATTACTTAAAACTCAGGAATAGGAAATAAGTATTCTTTCCTTGACCTCCTGCCTTATACTACATCAGACAGTAACTAAAAATATGGTTTGCAAATTTACTCAGACCCCAAGTGCACCATGTCAAACTCATTGCATACTCAATGGAATTCTGCACAGATTTAAACTCTACCCCACCATTTTCAAACTCTTCCTCCTCCTTGACACTACAGCTATGCAAATGGCATAATCTTATTTGCTCAACATACAAATTATCTTCCCCAAGATCCATCTATACAACAATACTGCTGCTCAAACTCCTCTCAAACATAACCTGTTAATAATTTTCTTAATATTGATCATGCGTAAGATTTTATGTTCATTTAATTAGCTTTTTTCATGCTTTAGGATACCTCATCTAAATAATAAAAATCATGATAGGTTTGGTTTCTTGTCTCTTTACACAAATTCCTCCATTACAGATTATTGAGTCACGGGAACAACATGATGGTGATTGCAACCATGGCGTAATAGTTTCACATCTCAACTTGGTTGACCTTGCAGGGTCAGAAAATGTTGCCCAGACCAAGGCACAGGGTGAGCGACTCAAGGAAGGAAGCTCAATTAACAGATCACTCTTTATGCTTGGGAGAGTAATCTCCCAATTGAGTGATAGAGAGTGAGTTTTTTTACATCATAGCCTCATTGGCCAAAACCTGAGTTTTCTTAGTTTCCATATAATTAAATAGAGGATAAACTATGCCCCATTAAGACAGGGCAACTCCAGATACTCATGATCTGTTGGAGTGCCTGCATTTTCACATATACAGTCATGAGCAAAGGTTTTGAACACCTAAGAGTTGTTAGGAAATTAAATAAATGTAGGGTTGTACAGTTTTTATTTGCATATCAATATGAATATAACAGTGAAATAAGAATGAATAAATATATGCCCCAAACAATCATGTTTGGGTCTCTGGTACACTCAGTAATGCATGGTTACTAATGAGTAAGAGAAGTTGGTCATAAAGAGCCTCTTACCACTCTATACATACAATTCTTCTGCACCACCATGATACCCAACCACAGCCAAATCTTATACTCCAAACCACACAGAATAATCACAGGATGTACACAAAGCACATCCACTCAAACCTACACACCGAAAAATATTTGCAATCAAAATACACTTAAACATGATTGGAACCCAACACCAACCACAATTTGGCAGTGAAGTCCCTTCCACCCAGATACAAGAAAATAGACCCAGCACACTACTTTCAACACCTCTACAATAAATTCCCCCACCACTAAACTCCAACTCAATTAAACTCGTCCATACTACCCTCACACAAAGATAGTTGCACACGGTTGGAAAAAATGGAACCCAACACCAACCACAATTTGGCAATGAAGTCCCTTCCATCCAGACACAAGAAAATAGACCCAGCATACTACTTTCAACACCTCTACAATAAACTCCCCCACCACCAAACTCCACTACCCTCACACAAAGATAGTTGCACACGGTTGGAAAAAATCAGAATTTTTTTAATAATAAAAACAATGATTGAATTTTTTTTATCAGTTTTTTTTTTAATCAGTTTAAAAAAAATTGTTTTAGTAAATTTCAGAATTTTATTTTATTTTATTTTACACAATAATTCTGATAAATTTTCAATGATACAGGACATTCCTATTTCAATGTAAGCATTTTGGGGGTTTACAGTGATTATTTTTAAAGTCACTATTATTAGAGGTAAATTGATTTAGATGTCAATAATTTGTGTTAAATATCTGTATGGATACTATGGAAGGTTTATAATCATACACTTGTAGACTGAACTATTTATTGTTGAACTGAACATATTACATACTGTATTGTGTAGCAACAGTTTATTGATATGGAACCAATTGATTTACTTTGAGGGAACTGTTTCGGTCAATTTTCACAAAAAATTAAAAATTTCTGTGTTTTTAGCTGATCGCATTTTCTGAAGCTGCAATGTTTCCTCTATGCAGTTAAACTATTGTAAGTGGTTGCGAATTACATTGGTCTGCGTTGTTTTCAAGGTCAAATAAATAATACCTGATTTTGGTTCATTTTTTTGCACTGAATCTGAAAATCATGCTTATTTTACCCAATCAGGTCAGGTTTTTGAAATATGAGCACATACCAAAAACTTGTATATTTCCAAATATTTATTGTGAATGAAACACACAATAACAAATATTGGACCGATTTACTCACAGAAGGTTTACAGAATGTTTTTAAGATAGCATGAATAGTACAATGCACAAAATAAGCTACTTATGGATGAATGGTCTATTAAGTCTTAAGGCACAGGCAGTGGCTGTGCAGCTTCACCTGGATAGGAGGTATACTGTTATTTCTGCGTACATTCCACCATCAGCTGACTTCGACACGGGGGGACTTCCTCCGCACTGTGGCACGGTTGCCGAAGCCCTTTCTCTTGTGTGGAGATCTGACCGGCAGGCATCCTCTCTCGGGGGATTACTCAATAAATCCAAGGGGACAAGTCCTTGCCGATCTGGTTGAAGAGCTTGACATCGGTGTCCTAAATGTGGATGAGTTTACGCATCACTGCCCGAGAACCGCTTCATTTTCTTGCCTTGATCTATCTTTGTGCTCTTTGGATGCACATCTTGATTTTGATTGGCAGGTGGTAGATGACCCCCATGGTAGTAATCACTTTCCCGTTCAAATATCATTTTCAGGGCAACTGCCGCCTGAGAGCCCACCTCGGCGGTGCTTGGGGCGGGCACGGTGGCCTGCATTTCAGGAAATGACTGAATTCTCTATCTCAGTTGGGGGTAGATGAGGCCATTAAGTTCTTCTGCGGTAACCTCATCGCTGCGGGCTTGACTACTATTCCCAGAACGTCTGGCCATTTTGCACGCTGCCCACTCCCATGGTGGTTGGCTGAGTGTGAGACGGCCCTCAAACAGAAGCGTTATGCCTACATGTGCCATAAGCGCCGCCTGAAGGATTTCACTGTCGGTGAATTTCGTCGGGCTATGGCTAGATTCTGGTATTTCGAAGCACGCCTGCCGCTCTTCTTGGCGGGCATACGTGTCTTCACTTAACAGGAAGACCCCTCTAGCACAAGTGTGGAAGCGAGTCAAAATGATTCGGGGCAAGTTCTCATAGGAGCCCCCTCCCGTTCTTCAGGAGAATGGGACCGCAATCTCGGATGCCGCTTCCGTGGTGGAATCCTTCGCGACCACTTTCTCTGCATTCTCTAGCCGGGATGCTGCTCCCCTGCCAGCATTCAATGCACTTTGTGATGTCGCGGAAGGCCACAGACGACCTTACCTCCAGAGGTGGGGAACACTTCAACGACAGGTTTACTTTGAGTGAGTTGCCTTCCGGTCTTGTTTCCTGCACAGACATACACAGGGTCCCGACGATGTCCCGTACGCCATGCTTCAACACCTCGGTGAGTGAGTTGCCTTCCGGTCTTGTTTCCTGCACAGACATACACAGGGTCCCGACGATGTCCCGTACGCCATGCTTCAACACCTCGGTGAGTGAGGCATGGCCTTTCTCTTAGATTTGTTCAACTGGAAATGGGTCGAGGGTCTCCTCCCAGATTCCAGGCGAATCGCTACTGTGCTCGCCTCTCGCGAACCCGAGAGAGATCACTCTACTCCGGTCATTTTCCGCCCAATTTCTCTAACCTACTATGTGTGCAAGTTGATGGAGAAATTGGTAAATGTTAGATTAACCTTTTTCCTGGTCAGCGGAGACCATCTATCATCTGCACAGTGTGGCTGCTGCAAGTTCCACTCCACATTGGATGCTCTGCTCCGACTGGAAAATGCCTTCTGCGAGGCCTTCCTTCGTAGACAGCACAACGTCACGGTGTTTTTCGATCTGGAGAAGGCTTATAATACCTCATGGTGATACGGTATCATGGAGACTCTCCACACGATGTGGGGCGAGGGGACGCCTCCCAATGTTTATATCTGAATTTTTGCGTGATCTTTGATTCCACGTACGGGTGGGGGGAGCCCTCTCTGGCCCACAGGAGAAGGAAGAGGGTGTCCCGCAGGGAAGTGTCCTTAGTGTCGCACTCTTTGCCCTGAGCATCAAC
Source organism: Ceratothoa steindachneri (assembly GCA_963969495.1). NCBI lineage: Eukaryota > Metazoa > Arthropoda > Malacostraca > Isopoda > Cymothoidae > Ceratothoa > Ceratothoa steindachneri. Next base: position 9,896,994 of record OZ018334.1, read on the forward strand.
GGCATCACCTCGGTGCTGCTCTAAGATGTTCTAATTACGCTCTATGTGGACGACCTTTCGATCTCTTTTGGCTCGCCCAGATGCCAACTCTGGAGCATCGACTACAACAGGCATTGAACTGCGTCTCTCGCTATGCCAAAGCGCACAGGTTTCGGTTTTCCTTGGCTAAGACTAAGGTGCTGCACTTCTGCCGCCATCCACGGCTTCATCCAGATCCACACTTGTTTCTTAATAGGGTACACCTGGACTTGGTTAAATCACACCGTTTCCTTGGTCTTGTATTTGAACGATGCCTCACCTGAGAGGCTCATATTCGCAGCCTTAGGATCTCTTTTACCCGCGCCATGGATATTCTCTGTTCCGTGATGTTCAGCGCTTGGGGCGCTGATAGGGCTACTGCCTTACTTTTTTATCGATCCTTTGCTCGTTCGAAGCTCGACTACGGATGCGAGTTTTATGCATCCGCAGCTGAGCGTTTATTGTGGAAGGTGGACTCGATCCGCCACACCGGCCTCCGCCTTGCGACCGGTGCCTTCCGCACTTCCCCCATTGAGAGCCTTTTGGTCGATGCTGGGGAGATGCCACTTGCTCTACGCTGCGTACCGTGCATCACTCGTCTGTACACGCGAGCCCGGTGCCTCCTTCAGTTGCCAACAGCTCTCACTGCATCCGCAGCTGATCTCGATGGTGCCTATGCCACCGAGAGACGCCAGTCATACCCTAAGCCCTTTGGGTTTAGTGTCAGGAAACTCCTTGGAGATCTAGGTATAGCTCTCGGGCCGGTGTCGCCTCTGGTTCTGCACAGGACACCACCCTGGAAGGTACTACATTTGGCTATTTGTCGCCACGCCTCTGCTCGCAAAGCTTGTACAGCGCCCAAGTATTGCGTTCAACCTTTTTGGAGCACACCTCGTGTCATGCTCGAACCTTGCCAGTGTATACGGAGGACTCTGCGACCGCACTAGCGTTTCGCTCTTCCTCACACCGACTACATGGCAGGAATACGGGCAGCTCTTCGAACTGCTTGGCAAAGAAGATGGGAGACGGTCGAAGGGAACTTAAAGTTGCGTGCCATTGCGCCGCGACCGTTCCATGTCATGGACCTATCCCCCAATGCCGCGATGGCTTCAGGTCACTTTCTGTCGTCTCCGAATCAGACACATTCGTGTGACGCATGGCTGTTTGATGGCGTGCTCGCCTGCGCTCTATTGTGACGACTGCATCGTCCACCAGACTGTTCGGCACATTCTTGTCAAATGTCCCAGCCTGGGTTATCTTTGCGCATGTTACCTGTCCCAGTACCGGGATGGGATGGAGTCAATACCGCCAGTCCCTTGTACTTGGGACGAGTGCGTGCACCTTGACTGGTGGACTGATAGACTTTTGGGTGGCAGCTGGCCTTCTCCCTTTTATTTAACTAGGTTTTGTTGTTGTTTTTTGTTATTTTTTCCTTTCTAGGTCACACGCTCCTATGCGGGTTAGAGGGTGACCTCCCCCCGATGCCGGAACTTGCTTTCTAATTGTCATCTCTTTTTATCATTTTCTTTTCAAATTTTTATTTTAAAGTAGCCTAGAACTAGGTTGTTTGTGCGGCGGCGACTTATGCCCAAGTGGGCAGTCGCCAGATAGCCCCTTAGAAAGAAAAAATCTCCTACGATTTAAAGGGGATGAGATGCGAAAAAAATGTGGGCTTTTACACACTTGGATAACTTTTGTAAGCATTTGACTAAAATTTCAATGAACAATATGGATGCTGGCAAGCATATTTCAATTAATGAGGCTTAACTTTTATGGAAAAGGCATCTAGAAGTTTGGCAATTTCTAAAAACCAAGGGATTTGTTATGTGCAACATTTAACAAAAATTGAGTGGTTACAATTATAACTGGAAAGTATATTATTTAGTGAAAAAATAGTAGTTCCATTTAGAGACTGTGCATAGACAGGGGCATCATGTAATTGTGGATAACTATTATTCAAGCACACGTTTGGCATAATTTGTGTTAACAGAGGAGTGCATGTAATAAGTAGAAAGTATTCAGGTGGTTTTGTTGAAAAGGATAAAACATTTAGGCGCAACCAGAAAATTTTACAAAAATCCTTTGCGCATATTGAAAGGTATAAAAAACCTTATGGGAGGAGTTGATAAACTAGATCAACTTCTGGAGGCCTTTGACCCAAGTTGCAAATCACGTGCATGGTTCATGAAGCTAGCTCTATACTTCCTGATGTGTATGATACTGAACAGTTTTTTGTTTACAAAAATATCATAAAGGAGAAAGTTACTTTCAAGAGATACAGTGGGTGCAATAAATATCCGATACATTGTAAAAAGTTTATTTACCATAGTTACAAATTCGGTATTAGAATACACAAATAGTAAAGCATTGATATTATATCGACAAAAGTGTTAGATTGTCGCCTCAAAAAGTATCCAGCAAAAGCCCCAAGAAACGACCTTGACCTCTACAAAGCCTTGTGAGAGAGACAAGTGGTTGCTCTGGTGCAGGATTTCACTAAGAACCCTCGCGCCAAGTTGGAGGACCAGCTGCAATGCCTACTGCCCATTATTGAAGAGCCCTGGAAAATGTATCTGATGGCCTGATGAAATCGAAGCACTGATTACTAATTTGTGTAATATGATGCAGTTTCTCCCATCCATGAAGAAAAGTATGGTGACTGCGCGACATGAAGATATCATCCAATCGAAGAAATTTCTCTCATTTTGTTTCTGTTGGAAATGGAAAGGAATTTAGTTCCATGTTAATATCATTTCATTTTGAAATTCCACCCCTATTGCCATGCCGCACCCTAATATATACATTATCATTTTATTTATAATAATGCTTTAGTCAATGGTTCAAAAGGGAAAAAAACAAAACAATGAATCGGATGTTTTGAGTGGCACAAAAGTTGTTTTACCTTATTTGTGACAATTTTTGTGAGTCATTGTGGGTAAGGTGTTAATAAACCTCTCCCTGACAACACTACATGTACTAGATGCTACCAAAGCCTAGACAACATCAGATGCTTACTCATAAACTGAGCAAACCTCACACAAGCTCAAACTCCACACTTCTCTCAATGGGACCTGTGGACCTACCCAGGGAGTGTGATGGCCTTCCTAGGGGTCGCCACCCAGCTGAGGAAAGGCCTATAAGACATTTAGATCTATAAAATGCAGTGTTCTAAAAGCTTGTCAAATCAATGTCACCTCTTCCACAAATTCTAACACATGCACCAATCCCATGAAATTAGTGTAGGACTCTTATGCACTACAACTGCAGGTACTCCAAGAAATCCTGCCACCCCCAAACCATTCCATCCATCACCTGCAAATCAATTCATATGTATATAACATGCAAAACATCCACCCTCTATCATCAAACATTTTAAACACCACCTTACCAGGCAAAGATCCAGAAGTGAAACCCTTTTAAATGCCAAATAAGGTTCTGATGCAGTGTTATCAGGTATCTGGTGACACCCACCCCACCCCACCCCACCCCCGCTTCCCATTCGAATCCCTCCTTTCTTGAGTTACATTTTACAAATGTGTTTGTTTTTTTTTGTTAATCTTCAAAATCCTTTCTATCTACTAGGCCATTTATCAGCTTCCGAGACTCGAAATTGACGAGAATCCTTCAGAATTCACTTGGAGGGAATGCTAAAACTGCCATTATCTGTAATGTGACTCCAGCCAACAGAGAACAAACTTTGTCCACAATTCGGTGAGATGGGTTTGCTTACTTTGCTTAAAAGATTACTTCCTTGAATTTAGGGAGAGGGAAACTTAAGGTTAAATAATTATGCTTGTATTTAGGGGGAGGAAATGAAAAGTCAAAAGAATATGCTTGAATTTACTAGGAGGGAATTTAGGGGAAGGGAAAGTGAAGGTTAAAAGACTTGAGTTAACATGTTCCCCTTGCTTAACGTCCTCCTAGACCAGACCTCTTGATGACCTCCACTAAGTGAACATAGTTCTCTCAGAGATACTCCACTCTCTGTATCTGTAGATTTTGTCTACTTTGGCCATCTTGTAAATGTGTGTTGAGCCATGTCTGGCTCATGGTACAGTGCATGCTAAGTGTCTGTGTCAATCATGTCAGGTTATATTTGTATGCGTTTAGTTTTCGGTGACCTGTGTGTGATGTGGGATGGAGCTTTCTTCTGTATTAATATTTGGTGGAATGACAGTGTTGATTAGGACCAAGAGATTCAGAACTTTATAGGTAACTATAATCCAATGAATAATTATAAACTGAAGCAAGAGTTTAAGGAAGGTCAGAATGTGAATGAGACTTAGGTATCCTGGTAAGTTCTGACCTCTGGCCTAGAAAGCAGTGCACAAGTGCTAGGAATAGATCTAATAGGGTATTGGGAGGAGTTTAAGTGATGGGAGTGTTGATGTCATTCTGAAACCTGGCATTAGTTAGGCCTCATCTTGACTATGTAATGCAGTTTTGGTCACTCTATTATAAGATGGATATTGGTGTGCTTGAGTCTGTGCAAAGAAGGATGACTAAGATGATTCATGGGTTGAGGAGCTTACCTTATGGTGGAAAGAAGAAGAGTCTGAGGGGGACTTGATTAAAGTCTTCAAGTGGGTAAAAGGTTATAATAGATGAGACATAGGCAAGGTTCTTAGTTTTAGTGAACAGAATGAGACTCAGCAATCAACAAGTTTAGGTTTAGGAAAGAAATTGGTTTGCAAATCGAATGGTAGATAAATGGAATAGCCTCACTAGTCATGGGATAGAAGTGTCCTCCCTGCAAAGTTTTAAGAATAGATTGGATATATTTATGGATGAGGTTTACTGGGTGCTACTGAACTAGGTTATGGGAACAGGAGCTGCCTTGTAGAGGCTATTGATTGGCCTTTTGCAGACTCTCTTCTATTTAAGATTACATCTTTATCTTTTCCAGGTTTGCTTTAAGTGCAAAATCAATTCAGAATAAGCCAATTGTGAATGAAGTGCTTTCTGAAACTGCGCTACTCAAAAGATATGCAACTGAAATAAATAAACTAAAAATTGCGCTTGAAAATGAGAAAAAAACAGATAAAGCTCAAGAAGTTGAACAGGTGAGATAATTATGAAAGTGTGATTGCTTTCAATGGTTTTATTCAGTGGTTCCCAAAGTGGGCGGTGGAAAGATCTGGGGGGGGGGGTAGGGGGGCGGCAGTCCGAAGTCGAAGTCAGAAGTTCGAACGTTTGTTTGACGATTTGTACACAACACGTGCAGCAGGACGAGTCAGTGGACGACGCATCAGGGTCCGGTTACCGCACGCCGCTCTGGCCCAGTCAGATCCGACAGCATAGACTACAAAAGCAAAAGCTCAGGTTTGTAATTTCAAGCTTGTAATGTTCAGAATTTTATCTTATAATAAAAACCGCATCCTGGCGGTCAACATCATCTTGAGTTCAAGTCAACATGAAATTGGGGACTCGCCAGAACGCACCGTGTTGTGTTGTGTTGAGCTGGTTAGGGTGGTGCATTCACTGATATATATTGTTACGAATGTATATGACTTTGTACCTGTGTGTGCATGTGTTTGTGTGTGTGTGTGCATATATGCGTGTTCGCGCGTGTGTCGTGTGGGTGATCACGTCCGCCACCATTTTCTGTGAGTAAATGGAAGAAAATGAATACGTGAGAGGGTAAACTTGCTTTTTATACCTTCAATGTTGTCATTTTTGTCTTTAAGTAGGCCTATTTATGAAATGCGATAAAATGCTGTATTTTACATGGTTTTATTTTTTTGTTCCAGAATAAAGTATGGCCTTGGTACAGCAAACAAAAAAGAAGTGTCGGCAATATAGTGTGGAATATCTGAAATATGGATTTGTCGCAGCACCACACAACCAACAGCAACCAATGTGTCTACTGTGTGATAGAGTGTTTTCAAATGAAGCTATGAAACCTTCGAGGCTTTTGGAACATTTGAAGAAAATGCACTCTGATAAAGCAGACAAAAACTTGGCATATTTTCAGTCTCTCCGAGACAACGTTCGGAAACGGAAAACCATCGGAAATATATTTGCCAGCAGTTTACAACAATCTACTGACGGTTTGCGAGCATCATACAACATCTCTTTGCTGATTGCTAGATCTGGTAAGCCTCATACAATTGGAGAAGAGCTTATTCTACCAGCAGTAAGAGAGGTTCTACACACAGTTATACACAAGTCACCTGACCAAATTATAAAAGCTATTCCTCTCAGTGATAACTCTGTTCAGAGAAGAATAGATGAAATGGCTGAAAATATTGAAGAAACATTGTGTAACATGCTTAGGACAACAGAATTTAGTTTACAGTTAGATGAGTCCACTCTGCCAGGCAATGAATCTTTGCTTCTTGCTTATGTTCGTTTCGTCAAAGATGAAAGCTTGGTTCAAGAGCTGTTATTTGCGAGAAAGCTTGAAACAGACACAAAAGGGGAGTCAGTATTTCATGTCGTTGATGTTTTTTTCAAAGAGAAAGACATCCCACTTTCTAACATTCTTGCTTGTGCAACAGATGGGGCACCATCAATGGTAGGTCGTCATCGTGGCTTCATTAGTTTCTTGAAAAAAAGCTGTACCTGGAGTACTTACAGTGCACTGTGTAATCCACAGGCAGCGTCTGGTCGCAAAAAACCTGAGTGGTAGACTACACAAATCAATGAGTACTGTTATCACAGCAATAAATAAAATCAAGGCACATGCCCTCAATTCCCGACTGTTTTGACAGCTGTGCACTGATAATGATGAAGAGTTTGAACGTTTAGTGTTGCACACAGAAGTTAAATGGCTGTCAAAGGGAAACTGCCTGAGACGTTTCTATTCACTGTTTGATACAGTTGTTGAATTCTTCCAAGACTCCAATTCTGTTCAGTGTGATGAACTAAGAAACATGAAGCATGACATTGCTTATTTGGCAGATATATTCACAAAGTTCAATGAAGTTAATTTGCAGATGCAAGGAAATGAGGCTAATCTAATTACAGTCAAATCAGCTATCTCCACCTTCCTGGCCAAGTTACAGTTATTCAAACGAAACATAGCTCGCCATGCACTCTACCAGTTCCCAAGCCTCTCTGAATTGGATAAGGAAAAAGGCATACCATTCGATGACCTTCAAGTGTATTGTACACACCTGGATGAACTGCACAGAGACATGTCTGAGATATTTGAGGACATTTTATTGCTTGAAATACCAGACTGGGTGATCAATCCATTCCTAAATGTCGACGGTGAAGAAACTGGAGTGGCAGAGGAAGAACTGATTTCCATTCAAAATGACATTGAGCTAAGGCCAATGTTCAAAAAGTCATATCAAGATTTTTGGTTACAAAAAAAAATCTCTGACTGCTATCAAGTGCTGTGGAACAAGGTCAAGATGTACTTTATTGCCTTGCCAACATCATATTTAGTAGAACGGGGCTTCAGTGCAGTCGCCTTGCTTCTTTCCAAGCAAAGAAACCGACTGAAAATTACTGACCGCGGGGATCTACGACTTCTTCTTAGTGAGTTCCAGCCTGATGTTGAGAAGCTTATGTCCCTGCACCAAGCACATCCATCCCATTAATATTAAGTGTGAGACAATGAAGGTTACTGGTGGAATGTTTATTTACCATTCTATGTTGCTGAAACAGTTAAAACTGCTAAAAAATAAATTGGTTTACTAAATTGGGTTTTATTTGTGAAATACACATTTGTGTTTAACCTTTCTCTTTTCAAATTGCAGCATACCAAATATCAAGAAAGAGGTGTTTGTTTCCATATGTGTCTGTGGGGGGCGCTAGGAATTCACTGGGGAGCCAAGGGGGCGCCAGCCTGCAAAAGTTTGGGAACCATTGGTTTAATTGATTTAATTTTTGTTTTTTACTATAATCCAGTATTTGAGGCAGGAGCTGGGTAGTTGAGATACCCGAATCCTGACTGACTCCTTAAAATTTCCAGTATCTTCTGGCCCTTGATTGCACTTGGTGCACTTTGATGTTTAGGTGAGGTTTATTCTGGGTTGTACTATTGTAGGATGGGTTAGTGTCCGATCTAAGTCGGCATAGGATTAATGTATTCTGTGGTGGTGGAGGTTGTTTAGGTGTTTGCTAGTGTGGATTATGTGAATGTGTTTTATTAAGTAGTGGTGAAGTGGCTGGTATTGTTGTTGTTTAGCTGAGCTAGTGTGTGGGGGGGGGGGTCTTTTGGGGAAAACTTGGTTAGGATTTGTTTTATATGTGCTCAGCTGAAGCGTGGGTTTCCTCTAGGTGTACTTAGATTGGTAGGACTTTAGTTTCTGCATGTAGATGTGGGATGGGAGTGTATTTTGTGCATCATGTAATGACAGTGCTTTGTTTTATTTTTTTTGGGGGGGTTTGTCTCTACAGGCTTTGGTCACTGTTAGGTAACAGGCAGATGCATAGTTGATTGAAGTGTGGATGAATTATTTATAATGTGACTGTTTCTTTCTGTTGTCCAAAGTTGGTGTTAAGTGATCTTTTTAGTTATGTTAATTACCTTTGTGGCTTTGTGTGCTATATTGGTTATGTGTTTTGAATGTTTTTTTGGTGTCTAGTGTGATTCATAGGAGGTGGGAGTTTTGTTTAGCAGTAGGGCTCAGGTTGGCAAATAAAAATACTTGGGTTTATTACCTCTTTTTGTTTTTTGTTTTTTTTTCAAGTGAAATTTGCAAACCCCCGCTTTTTTGTCTTTTTTTCTCCTAAATTACACTTTTTTTTTTCAAGAAATGAATGCCGTATCCCCTCTGTTTGAAGTCAGCTGGGCTCTGCCAGGCGCTGCGTCTGTCTTCACGGCCGAACTGGTGGCAATACACCACTCAGTACATGACATTGCGCAACATGCCCGGTTCGGAGACTGGATTCTGATCTATAGTAACTCATAAAGTGCCCTGAGTGCTCTCGTGGCATTGTAATCTCTTCATTATCTTGCCTGCGATATCTGGGATGACACGGTTTTTGTAAGCCAGGCAAATGTTGAGATTATCTTGTGCCGGCCTCTTGGACATGTAGGAATCACAGGGAATGAGGACGTCAAAGAGTCTGTGAGGACTCAGCGACTGGACCAGCATTTCACTCTTCCTCACACTTACTAAATTTCAGGTATATGGGCAGATCTTGAGGCTGCTTGGCAAAGAAGGTGGGAGACGATCGAACGGAACTTAAAGTTATGTGCCATTGCGCTTTAACTGTTCTCATGGACCTACCCCACCAAGGCTTCAGGTTTCTTTCTGTTGTCTCCTTATTGGACACACTCGGAGGGTGTACCACTATTTGATGGAGCTCTTTGCCAGTGCCCTACTGTAAAGACTGTTGTCCCCCAGACTGTTTGGCACATTCTTGTTGAATTTCCCAGTCTGGGTGATCTCTGTGCATGCTACCTGTCCTGATACGGGGATGGTTGGGGTCACTACCGCCTGCCCCTTGTAATAAGGACGAGTTTGTGCACATTGACTGTGGACTTATAGACTTTGGGTGGAGGCTGGCCTTCTTTCCTTTATTTAACTAGTTGATTTTTCTAGTTATTTTAGTAGTTTGCATGTTCCTACTCTAGTGGGAGATGGATATCTCTCCGACACTAGAACTTGCTTCCTGCTTATTGCCTTTTTTCTATTCTTAATTTTTATTCTTTTTTATTTATTTATTTCATCTTATTTTAAAAATGCCTAATATTAGGCAGTGTTGAATATAGCAACTAATGCCCAAGTAGACACTCGCCAGATGAGCTCCTAAAAAAAAAGAGGCCCTCATGGGTACCCCAAATTCTCGATTAGCGATCTGTTACTGTGATCTGTTCTTACCTTAATATTATTATTAAACTAATTAATTATTGATATTATAAAAATGGAGATAGCTATTCTTTTTCCTACATTTTTTTAATGCTTGTAGTTTTTGTTTTTGTTTTTTTTAAACTGAGATTGGAAAAAAAATGAGAATAATACCTCCATTTTGGTGGGCTTTTTTCATTTTTTTTCAACCAATGTAGGGCTTGGCCATTTAGTTTGATTTGTGAATATTTGCATTATTTGTGTTTATCAGGTGTAAATGATATTATTGTTGACTTTGCGGCAGATGTCATTCAGTTTATTGTGAAATAGTCTTTAAGCTAATTTTATGTGTAGCTGATTAATAGTTCTGGTGGTGGTGTTGATTTTGTGCTGTTATTGTGATATTGTTTGTGTAGGTATCTATGTGGAGTATCAAGGATTCTGGTATTGGGATGTTGTGAGTGAATGAGGCGAAGGGCACGGGTGAGAGAATAGCTCTTGGGTGGCACACCATTGTGGAAAGGTTGTTTATAACATTCTAGGGCCTCCTCCCGGTGGTGGAGAGAAATGGGTTCATTCCCCCCTCCTCTCCCCCTCCCCCCTCCAAAGAAGTAAGAAGAGGACTAAAGGTTCTTTCAACTCCAGTACGGGAAATACGAAAGTTGCAAGTGTGCCGAGCGGAGCCTCAATTTTACAGCCCTCTGGTTATTCACTCCACTGAATGCATCATGTTGGACAAGGGCAGCATGTTCCATCAAGGACCACTAGCTAGCTTGATTGGTAGAGATCCTAAAGTGTTGCGTTTCTCTGACAGGATCATTCTGGCAAATATGTCAGATCTCTCCGAAGTGGCCATGATTAGTGCCCTTCAGACACTTAATGACACACCAGTGAGTGCGATGCCGCACTCTACCATGAACTTGTGGAATTCTCCATAGATGACATCACCTTAGAGCTGGCCGACCATGGAATGGTCAAAGTCATACGTATGATGAGAAAACAGGGGGTGGGGGCTCGAGACACACCCCTACACTCTTGTCACATTCAACCATGACAAGCTGCCAGAGTCGGTTCATGCCGGTTGGTATCGCTACTGCATGAAGGCGTTTGTGCCCCTGCTTTAGCCATAAGAATTACTCAAGTAGATGTGCAGAGTTGAGTTTCTCCAAAGCCATACACAATAAATTCCTATCATGTGAGGTAAAGTGTGTGAAATGCGAAGAGCCGCTCCCTGCTTCTTCGGAACAATGTGGTACATATCACCTGGAGAAGGAAATCCTGGCCATTCAGGTTACTGATCTTCTCATTTTGTGAGGCTAATGACTTAGTCCTGGTGCACTCAGTGCTGTCTGGTACTTCATTTGGCTCAATCTTAAAAAAAACACCCTCTGTTCCTGGCCCCTCCAGTTGTATGAGCACCATCGTTTCTGTCACCATTAGGTTTCCTTTGCTGGTTTTACTCAGCACAAGCACTCTTCTAGTAGAGCTGTTAGCACAATGGGTTCACCCTAGCCTCAGCTAAAACCTGGGCTCCTACCCCCCCCCCCCTCCCTTCCAGCTTGACTGTTTTCCAGCACCTTCAGCACCTTGTTCAATCAACAGTGCCCAGCATTCTGCCTCTGAATCCTACAGGCTGGATTTACGCTCTAGTCAAGAAACCTTTTGAACAACTCCCCTATCATCTTATGTTCCGGGGGGGGTCTTCTCTTCAATGAAGATCCCTACATCTCAGAACTATCCCTGGGGGGGGGGGGCATATTCCTTTAATGGAATTGCTGTGGATGCAGGGCCAACTGGGAGGAGTTTTGTAGGCTGGTCTCCTTCCATTCCCCATTAGCAATCGTTTTGCAGGAGACCATGTGGAGTGTGTACCCCCTGCCCAAATATTCGCGACCCCACCATCATGGGATGTTAGTTGAGTTGCTGGATGTGCCATTTACAATGCCATCGTGTGTCTGTTCTTTGCTTTAAATGCCTCCTCTGAGGCAGTAGCAGGGCAGCTGCACCTGGAACTTCCTCTGGGTCATGGCACCTTTGCCAAAATCCTTTCTCTTGCTCAGGGATTTGAACGGTGAACACCCCACTCAGGGGGAGACTATTCGATCAACCCCAGGGGCCAGAACCATGCTCACCTGATCAATGAGCTGGAGATGGGTGTCCATAATAAGACTGAGTGACGCATCACTGCCTCAGAATCGCTTCATTTATCTGTCTTGATCTATACCTGTGCTCTCTGGATGCACAGCCTGATTTTAGTCTTAGAGTAGTCAATGACCTCCATGGTATTGATCACTTTCAAAATTTATATATCATTTTCTAGGCTGCTGAAGCCTGAGTGACCCCCGCAGCTTTCTTTGGTGTGGGCATGATTTTCCACATTTCAGGACATGACTGAATTCTCTTTTCTATTTGAGTTTTTGTCTGTAGATAAATCCATTGAGTTCTTCTCTGGCAACCCCATCATGTGTGCCTAACAACTATTCCTAGAGTGTCTGGCCATTTTGCATGCTGACTGCTTCTATGGTCGTCAACTGAGTGTGCAACTGCCCCCAATCAGAAATGATCTGCCTATATGCTCTCTACACACAGCCTAACCAATTCCACTCAGTATTTTTGAAGCATGTGCTCTTAACGTAAAACCTTTCTTGCTGCCAACCCTGTTCTCCAGTAGAATGGAACCACAATCTTAGACCATGCATCTGTGGTGGAATCTTTCGCAACCGCTTTCTCCATATTCTCTAGCTGTGCTGTAGCTCTGCCAAAATTCATTGTACATTGGGATGTTGCTGAAGGCCATCGACTGTACTTTAACTTGAGAGGTAGAGAAACCTTCAGTAAGTTGTATTCTGCTCTCGCTTTATGTGCAGACACCACCCCTGGTCCGGACAATGTCCCATAGGCCATTCCTTGGCACCTGGGTGAACTACATGGCCTTTCCGTTTGATTTGTTTATATAGGATTTGCCTATAGGGTATCCTGGTGAATGTTTACTGTGCTGGCTTTTTGCAAACTAGGGAGAGATGATTCTACCCCAGCCTGTTCCGACGAACCTCAACTCATGCGTATGCAAGTTGTGCAGCTTTGCATTTTCCACTCAACATCGGATGCTCTGCTCTGATTGGAAAATGCAGTCTGTGAGTCATTCATTTGTAGACTGCACTTCACCAGTGATTTTTGATATGGAAAGGAATATGATACCTTAAGACGATATAGTATCCTGGAGACTCATCCCTACAATGGGAGGGGGGAGCACCTACTACTCTTTATTTCTGAATTTCTATGAGATCATCGATTCCACATATGTGTGGTGGTAGCCTTCTCCATTCCAATAGAGTAGGAAGAAGGCATCCACCGGGGAAGTATCTTCACTCATACTTTGCTCTGAGCATCAACAGTATCACCTGTGTTGTCGGAAAATGTTCTTGCTATGCTCTCTGTGGATGAGCTTTCAATCTCTTTTGGTTCCGCTGCCCATTAACCTGCATTGACTTTTGATGATTATGGCAAATTTATGCCCTAGGTCAGTGCTGAAAAAAATAACCCTCCCCCCCCCAAGAATGTAAGACAATTCTGGTTGAATGTCCAATTCTATGTGGGTTCTATCTTACTTTTTGCCACAGCAGGTGTGAGAGCTACCACTGCCTCCAGATTCTGAGACAGAACCCTGGAACACATTGGAATGTGTTGTGATTCAGGTTGTTTCTTTAGCTGTTGTTTTGGTCTTTTCTTGCTTTTTATTTTGGTTTAATTTTTAACTTTTTAAGACAGCCTTGAGATAGTATAGTGTTCTTCTTTGGAATTATAGCAGCTGTGCCCTTGCTGCCAGCTTTCAGATGATTAAACCAAAATTAAAAATTGATAAATAAAACCAGTTGTAGAAAGCTTTGCCACAACCTGCATTCCCCCAATTTTGCCCCTTCAGATTACCATTTAATCCAAAATTTGGAACATTTTATTGATCATGATTCATTATATCCATTAAAATTGAGCATTATTGACTTCTTTGCCTTTAAACCTTGATTTCTGGACTTCATGGAGCTTTTGGAGCTTTGTCAGAAATCTATTATTGATTTCATTGGAGAATAAATACTTGATTATCAGCAATTTATTTATAATTTGTAAACTTTGAAATCTTTCAATTTATTACTTTTTGGACTGACCTGATGCTTCACAATTTAACCTTCACTAAAAGATCCACTGCTCTAATAGCCATTAATACTAAAACCATGCCCACTTCCCACTCAACCATGCAAGAGGGTGTCAAGTGTAGTGCAGCTGACAGCTGGGTGATTGTGTACTACACTCCCAACCCCAATGCCTGCAGCTGCATTGACTTCTACCTCCACTTCCTGCCAGAGGATCTGCTACCATATATTTTGCTCACATTTTCACTTCCTCATTCTTCACCTTGCAGATCTCTTTTTACAAACTGTCAGAGATGACTCTTTGGTTTTCACTTAGTTTTAATGCGCACCATCATCCCTAATAGTTACCTATCTCCTTCCATCCTCACTTGAACCATAATCAAAGTGCCGCCTCGTCTGTAACCATGATGACTGCCCCAGTTATTTCCCAACTATGCATTTTAATTGAACATGAAAATGACTTAAAACAAAGAACCATTTGATACATCTTCCTCTGTAACTGCTTAAATAAATCCTCACCTGCCTATTGCAGCGTCTACCTCACCCTGATTTGGACAGGAAGCTCCTACACTCCAGCCTTTCATCACTGGGTTCATGAAGTTTTTCTTTTCACTAATTGGCAAAATGACCACCACAGTCTTGTCATATTATTTTTTCAAGTGGTACTTTTCATGACTTGTTTTCTTCAGGTAAAGGAGAAATTAGATGAGCAAGAAAAGCGAAATCTAGAATTGCAAGCAAAAATCATGGCCTTGAAAGAGAAATTGGTTGTCTCCAGTTCTTCTACAACTCAAAAGAGTGCCAAGGTAAGATGTTAATACAATTCAACAATCAATATTAAGTGCAAGAAACGATGGCTTGATTGTAAACCAAACCTCTTCCTACTCATAGATGTGATCTCCAACAACAGAAGGCAATGCTTTGCATTTGGTATGATGTGAAAAGTTATTATGAGCTCAATAATAAGCAAACAATTATTACACCCCTTTAGGTTGAACAATTGCATTATTTACACAAAGATCTTTCACAAAATCCTCTTTCACTCTGGTGGCAGGCTTTAGATATCGTACAGTCACACTGCATGCTGCCTCAAAAGATGGCCTCCTGGTTGTTTGAAGAGAGAACAATTTTTATTTACAACTATACAAATTTTCTATACAAAGAAATGCAGTAAATGGGAACCCAGAAAAAAATATACAATCGTATGTATATGAAAAATGTCAATAATAATATGTGGCCACACTAGATATAATACAGCACTTCTGTGCTTGTAGCAATGTGCACAATCTTCTTGGCCGTGTTCCAACCATAGATTTTAGTGGTTGTTTGAGGGGGCCCCTTTCTCCTCAGGAAATTGCCAAAATACTCTGAACTGGGAGGAATTGACATTGTAATGCCAACTGTGCATTGGCATTCGCAAGTCCTAAGGAATTGGGAAAGAAAAGACATCTTCAATCAAACTACTCTCAAACATCCACACAAATCATTTATACACAATCACACATACAGGCAGACAAAATCTTCATCTGGCAACTTCACCAGCTCCGTTTTGTCTGTTAATCGCACTAGCCAAACATCTTCACACTAATTTCCCACTAAATTGTAATATTCATTCACTCCAAAATACTGCCTTTCTATCACATCCACTAAAATTCTTTTCCTGAAAGTTTCTTGTGGAAAAGAAAGGAATGCATGCTAGGCATGATGAAATTCCATCAAGTCCCCCACCCAGATTTTCCCATCCATTCAGTCATTCCAGGCACCCTGAAAAACAAGAAAGGGATTAGGCATTTCTCTGGTTCTCAGGAGGCAAACTCCTACCTAAAACTCAAACCACTTCAACTGGTCAACTGAAAGTGTGTCCTCTCTCTCTTCCTGATAATGCATGCTCAGATGTGGGACCTTTGACCCAAGAAAAAAATTTCACTCATTACATTGGTAACTTCTTCCTCCTCTTTATATTCACTGGGGCTTTCACTATCCGATTGCCATTTATTTAAGTCATTACATCATCTAAATGGCAAAGGTTACTCTGATTTAGGTGGAAAAAGCTATAAAATATATTTCATCAAAACTGAATTAAATGAAAGGCATCCACTGCTTAGTTAAACAATGGGAGAGCATTATACGAATGGAAGGTACCAGTGGATAGGACTGGTGCCTTCTAGTGGTGAGGGAATTCTACCCTCACACAGGCAGAGGTGTTAAGTTGGACTTTTAGAATGTCCCTCCCTGCAGGTAGGTACTCTGGTTAGCCTGTTACACATAGTATGTGGAGGAGCAGCAATTCCTGTATGCACCCACTTTTTTCTATAACTACCATCTTTAGTCTCTTGTACTCCAGCCTTGGACATGTTTGCTCTGTGGCGTTCAGCACCCTGGTTGCTGATAGGGCTACTGCCTTGTTTTTCTCTTGATTGTTTGTTCGAAGCTTGACAATGGATGAGTTTTATGCATCTGCCACCGAGCTTCTATTGTAGAAAGTGGAGCCGATCCACTAAACCGGTTTTGACCTGGCAACCGGTGCCTTTGGCATGTCCCCCTTGAGAACTTGCTTGTTGATGCTGGGGAGATGCCACTCACTTTGCGATTACTCAATGCATTATGCACCTCTTTGTATGAACCTGGCACCTCCCTCAGTCGCCAACATCTCTCACTGAATCCACCGACGATCTGGATAGTGCCTATGCCGACAAGAAACTCCAGTCCTACCCTAATCCCTTTGGGTTTAGGACCAGAAAACTGCTTCAAGATCTCAGTTTAGCTCTTGGGCTGGTAGCGCCTCTGGTTCTGCCCAGGACGCCACCATGGAGGGTACCACCTTTGACTATTTGCCACCACAGATCTGCTCCCAAACCTTCTCTTTGCCTGGAGTATTGCATTTAACATTTTTGGAGCACACATCGTTTCACGCTGGATCCGGGCCAGTGTATATGGATTGCTCCAAGTTCCAGGAAAGTGGTTGATTTTTACACTGTCCCTTGTGTTTGAAGTCAGTGGGGTTCTACCAAGAGCAGCTTCTCTCCTTGCAGCTATGTAGGTTTTAATTTGCTATACACCACTCAGTATGGGAGATAACATATCGTGCCCTGTTTTCGCAACTCACAAACTTCCCCAAGTGCTCTTGGGGCAATGGAATATCCACACTCCCTGGTTCATGCTGACTCCACAGTTGCTGCGAATCCGGGGATGTCAATATTATTTTCTGCTGAGTTCCTGGACTTGTGGGGAATGAACACACAAGGGTACCAAAGAGTCTGAGGACTGGTCACCAGACCTGCCTACATGGGGCAGAAATCAGGGCAGCTTGTCCAAGAAGTTGGGAGATGGCTTGGAAACTTAAAGTTGTATGCCATTGTGCCATACATGTTCCCATGACCTACTCCCCAATAGCCGCACTGGCTTCAGGTCACTTTGTCTTTTTTGAGTTGGGCACACTTGCGCGACTTAGTACTATTTGACGACTACATTGTTCCCCAGACTGTTGTCATATTTTTTTCCCATGACCTTGGGATAGGTTCATGTACAGATATTCTGGGACTCTGACATTTTTAGGAGGCTCACCTCCTTTTTAATTAACTCTGTTGTTTTTGCTCCAGATGGGCTCCTAAGAAAAAGGGTGGGGGGGTGCTAGTAGCACACCTCAATGGTGTAAAGTTTTATCCAATACCATTTCAAGTAAACCAAACATGATTTTATTTCCAATGCATCTTTGCTGCTATCTGCAAATGGTTTACTGTTAATTCAGGGTATCTAGAACAGCATGAATTTCTTCCACATGTGAGAACTTTCTAAAACCAAAGATTATGGTGTAGGGAATTGGTAAACTTCATGGTTATAGGTCTGGTGAATATTGCAGATGTGTCACTTCTGTTAACCTCTACTTCAATAGCTATAAACACAATTACAAGTATACCTGCATTTTTTTCACTGGACAAAATTTTGTAGACAATTATGTAGTTATACAATAGCTGAAAATTATGATAGCAGGAAATTTAATCTACTTACCTTCCCAACTTTTGTAGTGTGTGAATGTACAAAAATTTATTGATTGTTTTCATGTTTTCCACATCTATAATAAGTATATTTGTTATAAAGTAACTCTTGATACAAAAAGTAACATCTAAAGATTGATATTTCAAATAATAGTTTTATAATTTAAAATATTTTATCTACCCAAAAAGCATGTTTAGACAGTGGAGTTAATTGATTTTGAGCCATTTTGCCACTGTTCAATGAACTGAAGCTCCTCCCCTGTTTAGTTTTCTACTACTTGCAGAAGTTACGAAGAGAAACCTGGTCTGCGCCAACAGTACAGCGTCCTCTCTTTATAAATGTACCTTCTCAGCCTTTTGTAAAGCCCTTACCCAAGAAATATTTGCCTCCCAATTTAGATACCTTCAAGGGCCCTCTTTCAAATATATTGGAAGAGTCCCCCTCTTCTGCAAAGTCAGCTCCTCCAATTGGGAATGGTGGTGATATTTCTTCATCTTTTGGTAAGTATCAATTTGTGTGGAGGCTTGAGTGAAATTAATATTGTGTTTGCTCATATTAGAACATATTTACCAGGGTGTCCCTGGTAAATGGTTGCCAAGATACATTAGAGACATAAGGAAGTCCCTTTGCAATAGGAAATCCAGAAGAAAATGAAATGGTAAGAAAGAGGCAACAATTTTGCCACCACTATCCTAGCCATCCAATGGATTTTGACACACCACTGCCATGGACTGGAGCAAATAAAGCGAAAGTGTTCCATTTGATCTGGCAACCCAACATTGTGTTACTTAAAACTAAGTAACAAAAACCAATGAGGGCATTTCTGCCAGAAAGTTTGCGAGGAGAAATCTGCAAAGAAAGTGAAAATGTGTGGAAGATGTATAGCTGCAGATCCACTTGCGGGCATTGAAACTAGGAGGGCAAACAATCCTTCAGATGTTGGCTGCAGCTTGCTTGCCCATACTAGGTCTGACACCCTCTTGTGGTACCCAGACCAATCTTCTCATCCATTGCCTGAGTTGTAACTCGCCGAGTGTACCACCTTATCTTAAAAACTGCTTTTCATATGCACATTATTACTCATTCTTTCACTGTGTGCACCTATTTTGGCAATATGGAGTTGTGCATACTGGTTTGGGTGTAAATTTTACATTAAAATGGATATAAATTAATGTTCAGTTAGGGTAAATGATTTTGGTAGTACTATACTAATAGTTAGTTGTCAGTAATTTATAAAGTGGCTTGGTAATATAGATGTGTCAACACTACTTTGTAAGCCTATTTCAGTAAACTATTATTATTACACAGATTTGCATAATTTCTATGGTTGAAGTTTTTATCTATAGGGTGCGTAAGGTATTTGAATACATGTTATTTTTACTATAGCAGCATATTGTTTAACTTTCTATTTACTATATTTCAGAATTATCAATGCTTACACAAGAAATGAAGAGGCACGCAGTTATTGTGGCTATAAAGGCTGAACATAGCCATTTAGAAATAGCTTGATTTTTAAAAGTTGCTAGATCCTTCGTCTACAAAGTTTGCAAGGAGTTACAGGCTAAAAATGCTTAAGCCATGGATCGAGAATGTCTGCAATGGAAGACTTTGTGTGTTTCAACAAGACTCGTCACCATCACACAAGGCTCAAGCAATGCTTGAATGGATGGTGGAAAGTTTCCAGGCTCACATAACCCCTAACATTTGGCCTCCTAGCTCCCCAGATCTCAATCCATTGGACTACTATGTATGTAGCATAGTTGAGAAAAAGGTTAATGAGCACCCTCATAACACTAAAGAATCCCTAAAAGCTTCCATAGTTAGACTAATGTCTAATATGAACAAGAACCACTTGACCCTAGCGTGTAGGTGATTCAGACATCGTATAGAAGCCAGTATCAAAGTTGAAAGGAGACTTTATCAAATAAAATTACAAAATATGTTTATTCTTATCCTCACAACTGTTTCCAAGAGTCATATTTGTGTAAGTATAAATCTGTCAAAAAAAATACCTTATGTACCCTGTATATATAAACACAAGTGTTTGTAATTCACTCTTTTTAGTTTTTTAAATCCCTTATGGTTCTTATATAATAGTGGGTTATTTTTACCCATTGCCAGTTTCTCATCCGAATGGGTTTCTTAGATAGACACCCAATGGCTTTCTGAAGGTTTCTTAAACCCCCAAGGGAGGGTGGGGTAGTGGAAGAGAGATGAGAAAGGGCTGTGTGAGCAAGAGAAAAAGTGGCTGTGTAAGTAAGAGAGAAAGTGACTGTGTGAGCAAGAGAGGATGTGCTTATTCCAAATGATCTCCCATTTGATTTATTGAGGCCATGATTTGCAATGACTATTGACAAATCGTAAGGTCAAACTCTGAAAGTGGCTCGACTCTAGTTGGCAGAACCATGCTTCTCATATGGACAAATGTAAGTGGTATGCTCCATCTCCAGTGTTGGTAGTGCAAAAAACTTATAATTTAATGCACCAGAAGGAAAAACTAAGAATTAGGTTTACACAGGAGTTCTTAGATGACCTTAGAGTATTGTTTTAAACATGCCTGTATGTGAATAAATTATAATCATTTATTAGAAATTCAACCCATGTCATTCAAACAAGTTGGCAATTCCTGTTTATTGCCCTAAAAAAAAATTAGTAGGAGAGGAGAGTGAGGGTGGTAGAAGAAGGATGTACGAGATGGGGGAGATGAAAGAATGGAGAAGGAAGAGAGCTAGTTTGGCCTGTAAGGGTCACAGCGCTTTGCCTTCCTGGCCGCCATGCTGACGGGATTCAGCGCCCCGTCCGGCTCCAGCTTAGCCTCTTCTCCTTCCTTCAGACAGCGTGTGTTTCTCCCCCTACTTCCTCACTTCTCCTACAACCTCTCGCCACAACTTTCTCTGGTCAGCCTCTATTTTCACAGGGTAGAGGCTGACCTCAGCCAACTATCCTGGATCGGGGTTGAGGGGGAGGTGCTATTACTGCCACTGCTTAGGCCATAATAATCGCTCCTGTCAATGTGCAAAATCAGGGTTACCCAAAACCTGTGTAAGTTGCTCTAAGGCCACACGAGATAAGATCAATGGCCAAGTGTGCCAATTGCGGAAAGCCGCACCCTGCTTCTTTAAAGCAATGTGGTGCGTATCTCCTTAGAAAGAAATCTTGGCTGTTCAGGCTCAGGATCGTCTCTCATTTCACGAGTTGGTCCTTGTGCGCCCGGCGCTACCCTGGACGTCCTATGCTTCAATGTTGAAAAGGACACCCTCTGCTCCTGCCCTACGAGTACGGTTGTTTCTGCGCCCATTCGGAACCCTTCTGCAGGCTCTACCCACCCTGGGTGCTCCCCTGGTAAAGCTGGCGACACAAAGGGTCCACACCCAGCCTCGGCAAAAACCAGGGCTCTTCCCCCAGCGTGACCGTTTCCCGTAAGGCGAAACGGCCACGCGCCTCTACCGAGTCGTTAGACTCACAAGAGGCAACACCCCTAAAGTTGGTCGCCAGCCATCTTCTGGTGTTCATAAAGCTGCCTCCCCCAAATGAGGACAGCAACAAGGGAGCTTCGGCTCTTTCGGCCTGCCCAGTGGTGGGCTGGGGTGGCTCGGAAACGGTGGATCCTTAAAATGAGGGGCCCCCGCCTGCCTAAGGTTTCGAGGCCGGGGGGAGGAAAACACTCGCATGACGAGCCCAACCTCCCCCAATAAGTCCTCGAAGGCGACAGCACATTGTCCAGCCAACAGCGTCCGCAGTTATGCCTCTGGGAAGCGTACGGCCATTCCCGTGAGGGCCTTTCCTTCAAAGAGGGCTCCCGCATCTCCGAGCTAGGCCTGAAGGGTATATTCCTTCAATGGAATTCCTGCAGACTCCGGGCCAACTGGGAGGAGCTGCGGAGGCTCACCTCCTCCCTTTCCCAGTTAGCTATCTTTTTGCAGAAGACCATACTGGGCGCATGCCCCCTTCCCATCCTCCCAGGGTATAAGGGTTTTGTTACCACACCACCACAGGATTAGAGCCAGGCGGGAGGATGTGCGATTTACACCCGGCACGATGTCTCCGTTCTTCTCGCTTTAGATACCTCCTTTCAAGCAGTAGCTGTGCAGTTGCACCTTGATAGTAGGTATGCTGTTATTTCAACGCTGCGTTTCTCTTGCTCGGAGATCTAAAAGGTAGACACCCCCTCTGGGGAGACTACTCTATCAATCCCTGGGAGTCAAGTCCTTGCCGACCTAATCGACGAGCTTGGGATGGGTGTCCTAAATGTGGATGAGTTTACACATCACTGCCCGCAAACCGCTTCATTTTCCTGCCTCGATCTATCTTTGTGCTCTCCAGATGCACAGCCCGATTTTGAGTAGGGGGTGGTCGATGACCTCTATGGTAGTGATCACTTTCCCATTCAAATATCATTTTCTGGGCTGCTGCCGCCCGAGAGTCCGCCCCGGTGATGCTTGGCGCGGGCATGGTGGTCTGCATTTTAGGAAATGATTGAATTCTCTATCTCAGTCGAGGAGTTTGGTCAGTAGATGAGGCTGTTGAGTTCCTCTCCGGCAACTGCATTGCCGCGGGCCTAGCTACTATTCCTAGAAGGTCTGGCCGTTTTGCACGCCGACCACTCCCGTGGTGGTCGGCCGAGTGTGAGACGGCCCTCAAGCAGAAGCACTATGCTTACATGCACTATAAGCGCAACCCAAATGATTTCACTGTCGGTGAATTTCGTCTGGCTATTGCTAAGTTCCGGTATATTTCGAAGCACGCCCGCCGCTTTTCTTGGCGGGCATACGTGTCTTCACTTAACACGAATACCCCTCTAGCAGAGGTGTGGAAGTGAGTCAAAAGGATTCGGGGCAAGTTCTCGCAGGGCCCCTCTCCCATTTTCCAGGAGAATGGGAACGCAATCTCGGACCCAGGATCCGTGGCCGAACCCTTCGCGACCGCTTTCTCCGCATTAAAGATTAGGACACCTAATTCTTTTTCCATATTTACTCTATTTAAAATTTGAAAACCGATATTATAATCTCTTAAATTATTACCTAACTGCATTACCTTTCGTCAACATTAAATTATATATACCATCTTTCCGACTATTTTACCTATATCATTTAAATAATATTTCCATTGTTTGCAGATGTGAGTATTAATTCATTTGAACAGCATTTGTCAGAAGATGAGAATTCTAAGAAATGGGCATTTGATGGAGACTTCCTCTTCCCTGAAATGCCCAGTGTGTCCAGAAGATCCAAGGGGAGAAAGAAGTTTCCATCTCAAGTTGATGCTCAATGTCAAACAGAAGATATATTTCTCATGTAATGTTATATTGACTCAATAATTTTATTAGCTAGCATGTCATACACGGAATACTCTGGTTTACAAATTGAAAGAATTGGATACTAACACAATCCCTTACTTCACTGCATTCTTTACAAACAAAGGTGTGTGGGAGGTATCTTTTATAAAAAGTATCCCCATTTTTAAGCGAATGTACTTGTTGCAATGAACTGATTGGAAGACACCAGTTATACATTTCATCATATTTTAATAAAAATAAAAACAATCCTGCTCTTGGTGAATCACTACTGTGCTCGCTTCTCGCAGCCAGTTTCCACCCAATCTCTTTAACTTCCTGCATGTTCAAGTTGATGGAGAAATAAGGTAAATGTTAGATTAGTCTTTTTTTCTGGACTGTGGAGGCCATCTGTCTTGTGCACAGTGGGGCTTCCGCAAGTTCCACTCCACATCGGATGCTTTGGTCTGACTGGAAAATGGCTTATGTGAGGCCTTCCTTCGTAGACAGCAGTACCCTACGGTGTTCTAGATTTGGAGAAGGCCTATGATACTGCATGGCAATACGGTATCATGGACTCTCCACATGATGAGGGTGAGGAGATTCCTTCCCATCTTTATATCTGAAATTTTGCCAGGTCTTTGATTCTTCCTGCAAGGAAGTGTCCCCAGTGTCACACTCTTTGCCCTGAGCATCAACGGCATTACCTCGGTGCTGCTGGAAGATGTTCTCACTATCCTCTTCATGGATGTCCTTTTGATCTCATTTTACAGGGCCCAGATGCCAACTCTGGAACGTCGGCTCCAACAGGCATTGAACCACGTCTCTCGCTATGCGGAAGCACACAGCCTTCATTTTCATTGGCCCAGACTAAAGTAGTGCACTTGTGCTGCCATCTACAGCTCCACCCATACATAGACTTGTTTCTAAATGGGACTTGCACTTATCCTTGGTCTTGTATTTCACCGATGCCTTCTGGGAGCCTTATATTTGCAGCCTTATGGTCTCTTGTGCCAGCACCAGAGATATTCTTTGTTTTGTGACATTCAGCGTTGATAGGCCTACTGCTTACCTTTTTATCAATCTTTGTTCGTTCAAAGCTTGACTATGGATAAGTTTTAGGCATCTGCAGCCAAGCGTGTATTGCGGAAGATGGACTCGATTCACCACACCAACCTTCACCTGACAACTGGTGCCTTCTGAAAGGCCCCTATTGAGAGCCTACTTGTCAATACTGTGGATATACCATTTGCTCTGCACAGTGCATTATTTGCCTGTACACACAAGCCCAGGCCCTCCCCAAGCCCTTTCGGTTTAGTGCTATGAAACTCCTTCGAGAGCTGGGTATAGCTCTTGGCCCGGTGGTACCCCTGGTTCTGCCCAGGATGCCACCCTGTAGGGTTCCACCTTTGACTATTTATCGCCACACCTCTGCTCGGAGTATTGTGTTCGGCCTTTTAGGAGCACACACTCGAACCATGCCTGTGTATACCAATGGCTCTAAGTGCCCAAAGGGGTTTGGTTTCCATGTGTATTCCCTCTGTTTGAAGTCATCAGGGCTCTGCCACTCGCTGCATGTCTTCACAGCCAAGCTGGTTGCAATATACCGCACAGTATGGGAAATAACTCAATGTTTCAGGTTCGGATACTAGATTGATTATTTGCGACTCAAAGCAACCTGAGTGCTCTTGGGGCATTGGAATCTCCACATCTCATGGTTCATGATATCTGTAATTCCAAAGTTTTGCCAACCCGGCGGATGTTGAGATTATCTTCTGCTGGGTTCCTGGACATATAGGAATTGTGGGGAATCTGGGCGCCAAAGTCTCAGTGAGGACCTGGCGATCAGACAAGCGTTCCGCTCTTCCTCACACTGATTACACATCAGGAATACAGGCTGCTTGGCAAAGAAGATGGGGAAAAGGTTGAGGGGAACTTAAAGTTATGTGCTTTGCACCACGACTATTTCGATGGACCTGCTTCCTATGCATCACTGGCTTCAGGTTGCTTTCGGTCATCTCTGAATTGGACTCACTCATGCAATGCACCGCCATTTGATGGAGCACAGGCTGCGACGATTGCATTATCCCCCAGATTGTTTGGCACATTCTTCTCCCAGTCTGGGTGATAAGCACACATTACCTGAGTGAGGATGCTAGTGCTCGTCCCTTGTACTCAGGACAGGTTCATGCACACAGACTTGCAGACTATACGCATCCTCCACTTCTTTTTTTTTGTATGTCACATGTTCCTGTACAGGGGGCTACTCTAATGCCGGAGTGTGCTCTTCTTTTTTTTTCCTTTTTTTAGCCTGTTTTTTTGTCTTGTTTTTTAATCTTTATTTGTTTTTAATCTAGCTTAGTATGCTATGATCTGAGTTTGGCTATTTTTGCTCTCCATACCCCAACAACAATGCAATGGGTGTCAGAAATGAATTAATTGTATAGCAAGAAGTGTGTTTAGAAAAGTACAATAAGAACTATGTGCATTAAAGCATAATTTGGTTGTGAATATGTTGTTTTGTACATTTTTGCCTCCAACATCCAGTTGAACAATTATTCGATGAGTCTCACAACTGCACATATACATTGGCTTTATGCTCATGGAAATGGGTGTTTGCAATAAACTAGATTAGAGACAAGAAAATTGACAAATATACATATTAAAAAACATTATGGCATCATAATCAAACATATTATACAAAATAAGACAAATATTACAGAAATGCTAGAAATACCTTTTCACTTGTGATCTTTCCCAGATCTTTTCTTTTTTCTACCATTTTCTTTATTCTCCCAAAATCTTCACTTCTCTATTTATTCTTTTCTTCCTCACTATTAATTTTCAATCCTTTATATATCCAATTCTGAGGGGACAGAGAATAATCCTTTACACTATTACAAAAGGCATATATTTAATAAATGGAATTTTTTTAAAAATTTATTTTAGAAATTGTACAGATTTTTAGGATAGATACCCTGTAGATAAAATAGCTTGGCTTACTCAAGGACAGTGAGTTATAATTGCTTTTGTATGAATTATTTTGAGTGTGTGGATACAGAATATTGTCTCTCAGTCCTAAAGAGAATGGTATAAAAGTGTATTAAAAATTATTTACTATTGCACCTGTGCCCTAAATAATATCACAACTAATAATTGTTGTTATTATTATTGACTTTATAATACTAAAATCTATGGGATAAAAATCTTAGAACTTTACCCCTTGAAATGAAACACACTTTCATCCATTAATGATCTATTGCTAAGCAGAGTGAAAACACCTCATCCAATTACAGTGAAGTTACAGCCACATCTGGTGTGCTTAGTTAGTAGATGGAATCATGATTTAGGTTAACTTTTCAGTGGCTGCCATACACTATAGATAAATGTGGTTTGGATCCTGCATTAAGTTGCATGTCCCCACAGAAATAGATAGGTGGTCAAAGAAGATCCATCCAATTTCTTTTTTCACCTGGAAGTCAATTTTGCTAAAGTTGACAAAAAACAAGTGAAACTGCTTATTATTATATTGCAATCTGTTTCGTGTTTTCTCTCCTCCTTCAGCCATGGGGGATGGGTGTAGGGGGTCTAATAGTGATGGGTTGACTAGATTGAAGTGTCAGCTTAAATGACAAACCTATCTAAAGGTCCTTTCATTTTATTAAGGTCAGTCCCTGCAAACAACTTGGCTTTAACTTCGATGGTTGAAAACACAACCCTGAAGGGACATAAGGACACTGTTAAACCCAAGTTGAAACCTGCTATCCACGCGAAGTGCCAGGATGAATCACCCGAAATCGAGGACCAGCATAGCAATGACCTCATTGATGTGCAGGAAGAATACGAACAAAAGTCACTTTTAAGTCTTTCTAACGAAAAGGTAAAGTCATGCACATAAATTCCACACAGACCCAGTTTATGTTGTGGATGTGTTTTTGAGCTTTCTCAGGTACTTGATGTCAGTATTCCAAGATGTCTATATCACTTAGGCATGTGTCGTGTTTAAGTTTTGTTATGGATTGATATCTAGTGGAAATGTAAAGTGCAGAGTGACTTAAACAAGTTATTAGCTTTGGATCAGAAGTAGCAGATGACTTTTAACCTTAAAAAATGCAAAGTTCTTAACATTGGAAGGGATAATAGGGAATTTAGCTATGAAATGGATGGACATTGGCTGAATTCAGTTGAGGATGAGAAGGACTTAGGTGTAGTAGTAGATAGGTCACTGAAGTTTTCAAAGCAGTGTATTGAGGCAAGAAATAGAGCAAATAGGGTGCTAGGATACATTAACAGGAATGTTAGCTACAAGAGTAATGAGGTTATTCTACAACTCTTATGTTAGGCCACATTTAGAGTACTGTGTACAAGCATGGTCACCACATTTTAGACATGACATCAACCTTCTAGAGTCAGTACAAAGGAGGGCAACAAAAAAAATCCTTCCCTGAAGCACCTTGAATATGAAGATAGACTGAGGGCACTAAATATGTTCTCATTTGAAAGATGTGTGAAGGGAGATATGATTGAGCTCTTTAAAATCTGTTCTGGGATGCATAATATGGAGTTTAGCAAGTTACTTGAGTTGGAAGGTAGTAATTACGACTAGTGGTCACCACTTAAAAATTAAAAAACAGAGGTGCAGGTTGGATGTTAGAAAATATTTTTTCACCAATAGAGTGGTAGATTACTGTAATAGTTTGCCATCTGAGATGGTAGACGGTCCTAACTTGAATGTATTCAAACGCAGATTAGATGATTATATGGGGAGGGATGGTTAACTTTGGGAGTATTCTGGACTCATTCCTGCGGATGCAGTTTTTTTATTGTAGATTATGATTGATTTCGATTTTGACAAGTCTTGATGATGATGCTTTTTGTTTTTGACACATTCCTGTGTATGGTTCTAATTGTAGATTGTAGATGCATGATATGACACAATCCTATTGATGCATTTTGTGGGTGGGTTTTCACAGATGCGGATGACCTTTAATAGGCCCTTGTGGCTTTTGTCATTTGTGAAATTATGTTAGGTTATGTTACCTTCCAATTCTTTTCACTTCCCAACATTTTCAATTTCATGCCCATCTTTCTCTCTATTAGTATTTGTTCCCATTCTCTGTGCCCCCCAACCACTTTCCCACCAATAAGGGTTGGCCCCAAAGGCACTCCCCCCCCCCCCCTTGCTTTCGCCACTCTAGATTGGCAAATTAATATAGTGCTAATTTCCCACTTATTTTCAGACCTGGGATATGATGTCAACAAGTTTGGACGCATCAAGTTCAGACTTCAACTCCCAAGCTTCTGAGTCAAGTCCTCAACCTATCCACTCAGAGATCTCTAAAAGGCTCTCTCAAACTCTCCTCTACCTAAATGAGTCCCTCTCTGGAAACTCCACGAGTGTCAACTTGAACTCGACCTTCAACCTTTCCGAAATTTCATTAATCAGGGCACAACTTCTTGAACTTCAAGAAATGCTCAGGCCTTCAGCAGAATTGGGTCAACAGCAACACGAATCAACCTCTCCCTCAATCAACACAGATCTCATCAGTTGTGGGATCTTGGTGCAAGTGAGAATTATTTTCTTTGTCTTTCATTCCCATTGCTTATGTTAGGATTAGATCCTTACCTATTATCAAACTCCAAATGTACTATATTATTATTATAATAATAATAATGATGATAATAATAATAATAACAATATTGATAATAATAATAATTAAGGATTATCAGATAGGCAAAGCCCATCAACACAACCCGTTGGCTGATGTGTAAATGATTATAGTGTGGAATGTTCTGATCCCATATGGAGACCTTTCTCTTTACCTCCCAAGTGTTTGGGGGTTCATAGTATCTACTTTACATGTGTCCATTTTTATTTGTCTACAAGTATGGTGACAATAGTGGGACTGTGTGGGGGGATCTCTAAGTGCAGCCTGCCCTCACTAGGTGTCGGGCAGTAAGAATGAGGTAACATAAGACACCCCTTCTAGTGGTAGAGGGGCTTCCCTCTCACCATGCACATGTGGCAAAGGGGCTTTCCCTGAGCATAATTGGTCTCTCCTCTGTTCTGCTGGAAGATGTTCTCGCCATGCTCTTCGTGGACAACTTTTCAATCTCTTTTGGTGCAGCCCAGATGCCCACTCTAGAGCATCGACTCCAATAGGCAGTGAACCCCATCTCTCGCTAGGCTGAAGCGCAGAGGTTTCGGTTTTCCTTGGCTGAAACTAAGGTGGTGTACTTTTGCCCCTATCCACGGCTCCACTCTGATCCAGACTTATCCCTAAACAGAATTTGCCTAGAAGTTGTTGATTTGTACCTTTTCTTTGGTCTTTTTTTACCGATGCCTAACCTGGTAGTCTCCAATGCCATGACAAGCATTCTTGACATTGCTGGTACTGAAAAAATTCTCTTCACAATTCATTTCAGTCTAAAAAATGATAACACAGATTTATGAAGTGGTCTATATTCGTAATGAGCAACACCAACCAACCATCTGTGAAATAATGAACTTTGGTGCATTTTGGAAGAATATCATTTATAGCAGGCAAAAGTTCTTTAAGAAATACATGAACTGCAGCTACTGAATAGGGCAATGAGTCGCTGATAAATCCAAAAACTTTTATTATTAATACAATTTATATTCTCATTTTTATAATAACCCTGAAAGGGTGTACACTAGCTAAATGGTGTTTGACCATTGAAAGCTTTGTTGCCCAAGTTTTCTTGCAAGATATTTCCAATATGCCGATTGTGACTTGGAAATATAATTTTGGTGTGTTAGGGAAAAGATTTTGGATGATAGAGTAGCTATAAATTCATCTTTAGAAACAATGGTACTGAGTGTTGACCTTTCTGTCTTAATCCACTGCAAATAATAATGTTAGGCCTAAGTTAGAAACAATTCGCAAGACAGTTTATATGAAACAAAAATGGTCCCGCACCAAATTGCTTTTGATTAACATAATGAAAAAGGGATTTTAGACTCGGTGGTTTCAGCCAAAATATACCTAATGGCACACTTATGCGGGTAATCATGTACCATCCCTACCAGCTTGGGTTGAGCGAGTATCTGGGAAGGAAGAAGGGGTCTCTAGACCCACTCTGGCACTTTATAGCATTTCAACCTTGATAGGCATCTTGTGTTTGTGCATGCTGGCTGGTATTGCTGCCTCCTGTCTAGGCTTTAACTCTGTTACTTCTGATGGGTCATCATTTAGACAGGACCTTTTGTGAACGTGGGTGCAAGAATAGGATGAGGGTTTGTTTGCCAGGTGCATGTGTAATGGATGGGAGTGAGAGAATTGAAAGGATAGTGGTTGAGCTGAAAGGGATGCAGTTGTTGTTTTACATGTGGCAGTAAATGATATAGGAAAAACTAGGTTAGATTAGCTAGTATCTAGATAGGAACCTTTAAGTGACTGTCTCAGGGGGAGTATAGGTATAGGCTGTCAGGGTAAGTTGGATGAGGTAAGTAGGTGTTAGGGCATTCAGGTATTTTTAGAGAGCAACAGGTGGAGAAATGAGCAGAGTACTAGGAAGGTAGAGTGTAGTAATGATAAAACCATAAATAATGACATATTGTAAATACTACACAAGGGATAAGATAGATTTTTTCAGAAGGCTAGTGTGTGTAGATTATTATTCCAATAACAGTCATGGCTTGATTTGGCAAGAGAGAACTTTAGAACCGAGGTCTAAATTGATAGTTAGGTATAATATGTTTTATAGCGATAGGAATAGGAGGAAAAGATGTGTGATTAGAAATACTCTCCAGTGTAGTGAAAATACTATAATTAAAACAGATACCAACGCACAGATTTTAAGGAGGGAAAAGATAAACTTGTTATAGGATTGTTATATAGACTATCAACTCTTAGTAAGGAAGCTTTGTGTCCTCTGTGGCAGGAGATAGAATGTGCATGTAGAAGTAAACATCTGTATAATGGGTGATTTTAATTACAGTAATATAGGTGATCAGGAGGCTGAGGAATTTATATATATGGGCCAGGATAATTTTATTTTTACATAGGTGAGAGGGTATTAGCAATACAGAGATTGGGGTAAATTTAGGAAATAGCAGCCATTGAAAAATTAGATTTAAGTTAAAATAGAATAGAGCTATCAGTAGGATAAATAAGGTAAAAATCCCAGACTTTTGAAATTCAGATTAAAGTTTTCTGAGGAGGTACCTGGAGACAGCTGTTTGGGGACTAGGAGAACAATTCTTCTCAGGTAGAGAGGAATGATATTAATCAGGAATACAAGACAATGATTAAGCAGTTAATTGCTGGGCAGATAGTGAACATTAAATATAGCAAGATTAGAGCCAACGCTGTTGACTCTAATGGACGTCAGATAAAATTAAGTATTGGCATTAAAAAGGGGCAATTTAGGCAGAGATTTAATGAGCTAACCCAAGAAATTAAAAAGTTAATTAAGGTAGCAAAAAGAATTTATGAAATTAATGTGGCAAATGTTTTTTTTAATTATACAGAACTAAGACTTAGAGTTAATAAAGGCCCACTTTAAACTGCAGATGGAGAGTTGTGATAGTGATGCAATGGTGAGGATGTTAAATAAGTATTACTTTCAGTATTTACAGTTGAGTATATTCCAATTGTACCTGAAGGGACCTTGATCTTCAGTGGTAATAAGGAAGAGAAACTAGAGGATAATTTAATTACAAAGGACTCAAAGAAGATAGTCTCAAAAGAAATAGAATTACATTTAGTTTGTAGGTCCTCGATTAAGTGCTACGTAATCGTCCGAGGGCCTTTTGTGGCCTTTCACTTTTAGACTCATATTCGCCCTGATTATTATGATAATTCATCTTCTTTTTTTGTCATACTCTTATGTTAGTGAGTAATCATCTAATTAAAGTACATAAATGGCTTAGGTCAGTCCTTTGTTTGTAAACAGAGATTTATGAATGAGAGTAACTCGATTCAGTTCAAGGGTGCACCATAAAGCAACTGCAAAAAAAAAGGCTGATTTATGGTTCACACATCTAAACCTATTTTTTGAGAACTTCCTTCTTTTTTTTTTGTTCAATACACTTATGTTTTTCGTTTATCATCCAATTAAAATCATGTAAAAATCATTCAATTAAAATCAGCATGGTATTCAAAGCGGACTAAGAGGTAAAAGCCTATTCAGCCAAAAAAATAGGTGATAATTTTTTTTTCCACCAACTTTTTAAAATGTTTTCTATAAAATGGCGTTGGCTTAGAAGCGGTAACTAAAATGTAACAATTCATTTCTTCAGTTAACAAGAAATATCTCTGAGCAACAAGCAAATATTTCCAATCATAATTCTAAATATGTAGAAGTCAATTAATAATTTTTAGGTTCAATCAATAGATTAATTCTTTGCAATTAAAATGATATATTATTTGATTTATAATAAAGGATTTAAATATTTTATTATTTTCCATAACAATGTAGAAAGGATAAATTGTTTGAGGGCGATTTCAAAGCAATTCGCTTGCCGTCTAATGGGTTAAAGCACCAAGCCCTGTGGAGGTTTTCCCTAGGATTCGGAAGGAATGTGAAGATGTGTTAGAGACTAGCATTGTATCAACAGCATGGAAGAAAGCTAATGTTGATACCTATACATATTTAAGAATACCTATATTTAATAGGGGAGACATAGGTAAGTTGCTTATTTCTACTGAATAGGATAGGAGACGTAGTAATGAGTTTAAATGGACAAGTTTGCTAGAAATTGGTTTACAAATTGAGTGGTAGATGAATGGAAATGGCTCACTAGTCATGATACAAGCGTTCTTCCTGCTGAGTTTTAAGAATAGATTGGATAGATTTATGGCTGATGATGCTAGGTCGGACTTAATGGGTTATGGGAAAGGAGCTGGTTTGTATAGGCTATTAATTAGATTTTTACAGGTTTCTGCCTTATTGTCACCACCTAGGCCATACCAGATATTGCAAAAGTCCCATTACACTTGTACAATGCTCTAAACAAAGCACTCAATGATAGTTTGTTTTAATGCAGGTAAACACATTTTTTATTGTTTCAAGATATAAATGTTTTTAATAGTAATGTTAATCAATGTGGCCACCCTCGGCCACGCATTCCAGTTAAGACCTGAAAGCCGCACACACTTTGCAGATGAAGTCCTTCCTCATGCTGGGCAACACATGGTTGATGGAGGTCTACAGCTCATCCAGTTGCCTTGCCTTCTATATGTGCCCACACATTGTACTGAAGGTGATTGAAGTTGGGCGACTGTAGTGGCCAAAAGTCCTTCAAACAGAAGTTCATGTCTGATCCCAACCACTCTTGCACCGTTTTGGAAGTGTGGGCCCGGCCACTGTCCAGCTGAAACACACAAGTCTCTTTTCTTTGTGAGGCAGGACCTTCGCAGCCAAGATGATCATGTGACTGGCTGCACACCACTCCAGCAGCATCTTTCTGCCATTCAAAGCCAAGCACCTCAAGCTCTTGCTACCCTCCTCCTTGATACCCCTAGACAATCTGGCCACAGAGATGTTCTTCCTCTTTGAGAGTCCAGTCATTGTGAGCTTTGGAGCACTTTTGAAGGCCTTTCTCATAACCAATTCGTTCACAACTTGATGTCTGCCTGGAAGAGATCGATCTTTGAGGTATTCCATGTTTTTGAGCCCCTTTGCAACTCTGTGAACTGTCATCCAGGTGACATTGTGCTGCTTGGTGATACCCGACATATTGTGGCCTGGTGAAGGAGAGCAGAGATCTCAATTCTTTTCACTTCCATCTTATCACACCTGCACACAATGGAAAAGACTATTTAATGACACATGCTGAAAAAGTAGAACTTTAAGTTTGTTCGGCGGAACTTTTTCTATCACACATATAAACCTCTCAAAAGATTAAAAAAAATTAGTGTAAAAACAACTTTTGCAAAAAATGGTACAAATTAATCTTGTAAACATGGTACAAGGGGTGGTCAATAAGTTTGCGAATCGGTAGGGCAAAATAGAGGAAGAGGATGGCTGTTTGTGGGGGTGTTAGGACAAGTTATGAGAAGTCAGGGCCTGCAGCCGCACGCTCCTGCCTTGTCTATTTAAGAAGTAGTAACTGATCACAGATGTCACAAATTTTTCAACAATGGAGAAGGTTGAGCACTGTGCAGTGATCAAATTTTTGACCAAGGAAGGCAAGAATGCAAAAGAGATCCATGAAGGCATGGTTGCAGTGTACACCGACACCGCCCCTTCCTATGCCACCATTGCTCGCTGGAATAGGGAATTCCATCATGGTTGTGAGTCCCTTGAAGATGACGCCCGTCAGACGTGACCAACGAGGACAATGTGGCCCGTGTGGAGAGGATGAGCCTCGAAAATCGATCGAGAACTTGGAATATCACATGGAAGTGTTCTCAACATCATCCACGACAATTTGGCCATGACCAAGGTCTGTGCCCGTTGGGTCCCTAGAAAGCTCACGCCCCATGATCGACTTCAATGTCGTCAAAGTCCACAAGCTGCCCTGCGCAAGTGCGGATTCGAGGAGCTCAACCATCCCCCCTACAGTCCAGATCTGGCCCCTAGCGACTACTTTTTATTCCGCCAGATTAAGGCTGCACTGCGTGGATGCCGGTTTGGGGACGATGAAGATGTCCAGCTCGCCGTCCAGGAGTGGATTGAACAGCAGTCGGGAGATTTGTGATTGTCGGGAATTCGAAGCCTCAGGGACAAGTGGCGCAAGTGCATTGAAGTCGAGGGTAGTTATATTGAAAAATAATAAAACACTTTTCCTCATATCTCATTTCCTTATATCCGAATTGCAAAACTTATTGACTGCCCCTTGTAAGTTGTCAATCTGAAAGCTGTGCAAACTGCTTTAAGCCTGTTCATGATGATGTTTTGTGTAAGGAAAAGTGTGTGAATTGTAGTGCAATTGATTTCATTTGGAGAGACTAAGGACTTCGTCTTATTGTGGTATGTACTCACAAACTTCATATTCCTCAAGTTTAAAAAAAAAAAAAAAAAATTCAGCCTTACAAGCCTATGAGTGCAGTAACTTCTGCCCCCATTGGCAACCTAGTTGATGGTTTTACCCACCTTGGTACTGCTAGCACCACTAAGGGTTCAAGTCCTGCTTGTCCCACTATTAGTGCCTCATCTCTCCCCATCCTCGCATGCCTGCTTTGCAAAAACAAAGCAGCCACGCTTCTTCACCAAGTCTCTCAATTTGGGGAAGTAAATGCCTAGCAGGGTGGTAGTAGCTGCCCCCTGAGACGAAGGGAAAATTGGCTCCTTTGGCCCTGCCTAAAGTTCAACTCGGAGCCCGCAGGGAAGTGTCCTCAGTGTCACACTCTTTGTCCTGAGCATCAACGTTATCACCTCGGTGCTGCCGGAAGATGTTCTCGCTACGCTCTACGTGGACGACCTTTCAATCTCTTTTGGTGCGGCCCAGATGCCAACTCTGGAGCGTCAACTCCAACAGGCATTGAACCGCGTCTCTCGCTATGCCAAAGCGCACAGGTTTCGGTTTTCTTTGGCCAAGACTAAGGTGGTGCACTTATGCCGCCATCCATGGCTTCACCCTGACCCAACCTTGTTTCTCAACGAGGTGCGCCTGGAAGTGGTAGCCTGACCGTTTCCTTGGTATAAGAACATAAGAAAAGGAGACTGCAAAAGACCATTCATGGCCTACACTTGGCAGCTCCTGACATTGTATCTGACTGACGCGTCACCTGGGAGGTTCATGTTCGCAGCCTTAGGGTACCCTTTCCATGGATATTCTTCACTCCGTGACTGCCAACACCTGTGGCACTGATAGGGCTACTGCCTTACTTTTTTTATCGATCCTTTGTTTTTTTAAGCTTTACTGCAGATGTGAGTTTTATCCTTCCCCATCTAAGCGTGTATTGCGGAAGGTAGACTCGATCCACCACACCGGCCTTCGCCTGGCGACCGGTGCCTTCCACACTTTCCCCATTTAGAGCCTACTTGTCGATGCTGGAGATATGTCACTCGCTCTGTGCCGTGCACAGTGCATTGTACACGCGAGCCGGCCCCTCCCTCAGTCGCCAACAGCTCTTACTGCATCCTCAGCTGATCTTGATGCTGCCTATGCCGCCTAGAGACGCCAGTCATACCCTAAGCCCTTTGGGTTAGTACTAGGAAACTCTCCCGAGAATTAGATATACCTTGCAGGCTAATGGTACCGCTGGTTCTGCCCATGGATGCCACCTTGGAGGGTACTGCCTTGGAATATTTCTCGCCACGCCTCTGCTCGCAAAGTTTCTTTAACGCCGGGTGTATTACGTTCTGCTTTATGGATCACACTTTGTGTCACGCTGGAATGTGCTAGTGTATACGGATGGCTTCAGGTTCCAAGAGGGGGGCGGTTTCCACGCCATCTCCTCTGTTTGAAATCAGCTAGGCGCTGCGTCTGTCTTCACAGCCGAGCTGGTTGCAATACACTGCTCGGTACGGGAGATTACGGGACGTGCCTGGTTCGGAGACTGGATTTTAATTTATAGCGACTCACAAAGCGCCCTAAGTGCTCTCGGTGCATTGGAACCTCCGCATCCTCTGGTTTGCGATGTCTGTGTTGCCACAGTTTTGGCGAGCCAGGCGGATGTCGAGATTATCTTCTGCTGGGTTCCTGGACATGTAGGAGTTTCAGAAAATAAGGGTGCCAAAGAATCAACGAGGACTGGTCGATCAAACCAGCGTTTCATTCTTCTTCACACTAATTACATGGCAGGAATATGGGTAGCTTTCTGGGCTGCTTGCATGCCATTGCGCTGCGACTGTTCCCATGGACCTACTCCCCCAATGCTGCGACAGCTTCAGGTTGCTTCCTGTCATCTCTGAATTGGACAAACTCACAGGGCTCACCGCCATTTGATGAAGTGCTCGCCTGCACCCTACTGTGTATACTGCATTGTCCCCCAGACTCTTCGGCACATTCTCGTTGAATACAGCTTGTCTCTTGTACTCGGGACGGATTCGTGCACACAGACTTGTGGACTATACAACTTTTTGGAGGCAGCTAACCTCCACTTTATTTGCCTGTTTGTTCTAGGTCGTATTCTCCTGCTCCGGGACAATTCGGGCCTTTCCCCGACAACGGAGCCCGCTTCTTTTGCTTTTTTGCTATTTTGTCATTTTTTAATTTTTATTTATTTATTTTTTTAATATAGCTTATTAGTAGGCTCTGGTCAGTACGGTGACCTATGCCCCAAGTAGGCAGTGGCCAGATGGGCTCCTAAATAATAATAATAATAAAAAATTATCTCAGTTTATCTGGAGGCCACTTTAATTCAATGGACTTTTCATGAGATAATTAGAACCAGCTGAGAAGGGGGCTTTTTCCTTCCCATTCTCTTTACTAGTCTGTCGTCTCCAGTAGATTATTTTGGGTGAGTCCCTGATGCCCACCTGCCTGAGGTATTAATGTGGAATTTATACCCAATGCGATGTATCCATTCCTTCTCTCGGTCTCCATACCCTGTTTCAAGTGTTACCAATATAGCTCCACCAGAATACGTGGGGGGGGGGGACTGTTTCTCTGCATTGCACAGTCAGCTAGTTTCAATGAGGCCAAATTCCTCTGCATCATTACACAGTTGCTGGGAACCTTTTCCTCAGATATATAAAGGATAGAATTCCACTTAGGTTGAGTACACCATCACTCTCAGTTGCTGTATCCTTGTGTAACTTGTTGAATGGTTGTGTCCTTAATGTGGAAGAACTCACATACTGTCATAGAACCTCTTTGATTTCCTGCCTTTACCTTTTCCTGTTCTCTCCAGCTACACACTTGAATTTAAGGTGTTACTCTTGGGTCATTGTTGCCGCTGCTTCTGCTCAAGATGCCATCCTAAAAGAAACTACCGTTAAGACCATTTGTCACCACAACTCTACTCCAAAAGCTCATTCAGCTCTGGGAGTATTATGTTCACATAACGTGTTGCATTGGATCCTTGCTAATTCACATGGATGGCTCCAAGTTTGAAATGGCATTTGCCTTCCATGGTATCTCTTCCCTGTTTGAATCTAGCGGGGCTCTTCCTCTGGATGCTTTCTGTCGTGGTTGAAATACACCTCTCACTACGGGAGATTGTGTTGTGCCCAGTTAGGATACCATATTGTGATTTATAGGGATTTACAAAGTGCAGTGATTGCCCTTAAGGCTTTTTAATTTCTGCATCTCTTGGCGACTTGCAGTATATGTGATGCTTCCAGCCAGTAGGATGCTGAGATTGCCTTTGCTTGATGCCTGGACATGTAGTGGTTGCTGTAGTGAGGGTGCGAAATACTTGGTAAAAAGTGGATGACTGGACTGTCATTTTACTCCTCCCCATTCGTACTATATGGTTGAAATTGTGTCAGCCCTTCGATTTACATGGTATGAAGGAAATGGGAGATGGCCATTGAGAATTTAAAGTTGAGTTACAGAGCCAAAACTTTTCTGATGGACATAGACCTCCTATGCCTCGATGTTTGATGTCATTTTTTTGTCATTTTTGGATCAGACACACCTTGGAGACACAGCACCATTGAAAAAAAAGTTCCCATCAACCTTTTTGTTGAGAATGTTTGGGCCCCGACTTAAAACACTTTAGAGGTTGAATATTTCAGCTTTTGTGAGCATTGTGCACCATACTTGTCCCACTACTGCTTGTGTCTCTTGTCCTGAGATTGTATTTAGGCCAATATAGTGTGGTATGGTAGATTTTGGAGGAAGGGGCTCCTCCATCGTATTTACATTATTCTGAATTTTTAATTAAATCCTTAGTGCATGCCTGGGCTTCTACAGAGGACAGGTTTCACTGGGGGTTCCTGAGCTGGACTACATTTTCTATCAATCTATTTTTTTTGTTTTTGTCTTTTATTAGTCTATCTTTTTGTTAATCTTTTTAGGTTTCCTTTTTTTTATATTAGCCTTAAGATATGTCTATGCTTTCAATTAGCTATGCCATTTAAGTTCCCACGAGGTGAGACCTGCAATTAAAAATAAATCCATTCATGCTATACAAATTATGTTTTCCTTTCTTCTAGATTCAAGATGATTACCATCAGGAAATTGAGACGATAAAGTTATTAGAAACTGTGAGTGAAGATTTTATCAAGTATTCAAATCAAGAATCATTGTGGCATCATTATCCTATGAATAAAGAAATACCAGAGACAAATATGTTGAAATTGTCTGTACTTGACAAAACTATAATTGAGCGAGAAAAACAACTAAAAAATATGAATGAAGAAATAAGAAAACTGAAAACTATAGATAAACAAGTTAGCAATGAAAATCTTACAAAGAAGTTGCAAGACCAGCAAAGATTATTGGATGTACATGCAAAGGAAACATTATCCAAACAAGAAAAACTCAATCAACTGCAAGCAGATAATGAATATATGAAGCGAGAATTGTTGAAATTATCTGAACTTGAGAAAATGCTAATTGAACGTGAAAAACAACTAAAAGAAAGGAATGAAGACATAAGAAAACTACATCTTAAAAACAAAGATTTTGAAGCTTACTGTGATGAGCTTAAAAAAGCACAAAGTGAGATTGACAGCCTGAGAATGCAAAATGATACTCTTGTGGCAAAACTAAAAGCTATAGATAAAGAAGTTAGCAATGAAAATCTTGCAAAGAAGTTGCAAGACCAGCAAAGATTATTGGATGTACATGCAAAGGAAACATTATCCAATCAAGAAAAACTCAATCAACTGCAAGCTGATAATGATGATATGAAACAACAGTTGTTGAAATTATCTGAACTTGAGAAAATGCTAATTGAACGTGAAAAACAACTAAAAGAAAGGAATGAAGACATGAGAAAACTACATCTTAAAAACAAAGATTTTGAAGCTTACAGTGATCTTAATAAATTACAAAGTGAGATTGGCAGCCTGAAAACGCAAAATGATACTCTTGTGTCAAAACTGAAATCTATAGATAAACAAGCAGGCAATGAAAATCTTACAAAGAAGTTGCAAGACCAGCAAAGATTATTGGATGTATGTGCAATGGAAGCATTATCCAAACAAGAAAAACTCGAGCAACTGCAAAGAGAGAATGAATATATGAAGCAAGAATTGTTGAAATTATCTGAACTTGAGAAAATGCTAATTGAGCGTGAAAAACAATTAAAAGAAAGGAATGAAGACATAAGAAAACTACGTCTTAAAAACAAAGATCTTGAAGCTTACAGTGATGAGCTTAATAAAGCACAAAGTGAGATTGACAGCCTGAGAAGGCAAAATTTTACTCTTGTAGCAAAACTGAAAGACCAGCAAAGATTATTGGATGTTCATGCAAAGGAAACATTATCTAATCAAGAAAAACTCAATCAACTTCAAGGAGATAATGACGATATGAAACAACTGTTGTTGAAATTATCTGAACTTGAGAAAATGCTAATTGAACGTGAAAAACAACTAAAGGAAAGGAATGAAGACATCAGAAAACTACATCTTAAAAACAAAGATTTTGAAGCTTACAGTGTTGATCTTAATAAAGTACAAAGTGAGATTGACAGCCTGAAAACACAAAATGATACTCTTGTGGCAAAACTGAAATCTATAGATAAACAAGCAGGCAATGATAATCTTACAAAGAAGTTGCAAGACCAGCAAAGATTATTGGATGTATGTTCAATGGAAGCATTATCCAAACAAGAAAAACTCGACCAACTGCAAAGAGATAATGAATATAGGAAGCAAGAATTGTTGAAATTATCTGAACTGGAGAAAATGCTAATTGATCGTGAAAAACAACTAAAAGAAAGGAATGAAGACATAAGAAAACTAGATCTTGAAGCTTACAGTGATGAGCTTAATAAAGCACAAAGTGAGATTGACAGTCTGAGAATGCAAAATGATTTTCTCATGGCAAAACTGAAAGCTATAGATAAACAAGCATGCAATGAAAACCTTACAAAGAAGTTGCAAGACCAGCAAAGATTATTGGATGTACATGCAAAGGAAACATTATCCAATCAAGAAAAACTCAATCAACTTCAAGGAGATAATGACGATATGATAAAACAGTTGTTAAAATTATCTGAACTTGAGAAAATGTTAATTGAGCGTGAAAAACAACTAAAAGAAAGGAATGAAGACATCAGAAAACTACATCTTAAAAATAAAAATCTTGAAGCTTACTTTGATGAGCTTAATAAACCACAAAGTGAGATTGACAGCGTGAGAATGCAAAACGATACTCTTGTAGCAAAACTGAAAGACCAGCAAAGATTATTGGATGTACATGCAAAGGAAACATTATCCAATCAAGAAAAACTCAATCAACTGCAAGGAGATAATGACGATATGAAACAACAGTTGTTAAAATTATCTGAACTTGAGAAAATGTTAATTGAGCGTGAAAAACAACTAAAGGAAAGGAATGAAGACATAAGAAAACTACATCTTAAAAATAAAAATCTTGAAGCTTACTGTGATGAGCTTAATAAAGCACAAAGCGAGATTGACAGTCTGAGAACCCAAAATGATAATCTTGTAGCAAAACTGAAAGACAAGCAAAGATTATTTGATGTACATGCAAAGGAAACATTATCCAATCAAGAAAAACTCAATCAACTGCAAGGAGATAATGACTATATGAAACAACAGTTGTTAAAATTATCTGAACTTGAGAAAATGTTAATTGAGCGTGAAAAACAACTAAAAGAAAGGAATGAAGACATAAGAAAACTACATCTTAAAAACAAAGATTTTGAAGCTTACTGTGATGAGCTTAATAAAGCACAAAGTGAGATTGACAGCGTAAGAATGCAAAATGATACTCTTGTAGCAAAACTGAAAGACCAGCAAAGATTATTGGATGTACATGCAAAGGAAACATTATCCAATCAAGAAAAACTCAATCAACTGCAAGGAGATAATGACGATATGAAACAACAGTTGTTAAAATTATCTGAACTTGAGAAAATGTTAATTGAGCGTGAAAAACAACTAAAAGAAAGGAATGAAGACATCAGAAAACTAGATCTTAAAAACAAAAATTTTGAAGCTTACTGTGATGAGCTTAAAAAAGCACAAATTGAGATTGACAGCCTGAGAATGCAAAATGATACTCTTGTGGCAAAACTGA
Source organism: Ceratothoa steindachneri (assembly GCA_963969495.1). Classification (NCBI taxonomy): domain Eukaryota; kingdom Metazoa; phylum Arthropoda; class Malacostraca; order Isopoda; family Cymothoidae; genus Ceratothoa; species Ceratothoa steindachneri. The sequence continues at coordinate 9,939,252 of OZ018334.1, forward strand.
AATCTATAGATAAACAAGCAGGCAATGATAATCTTACAAAGAAGTTGCAAGACCAGCAAAGATTATTGGATGTATGTTCAATGGAAGCATTATCCAAACAAGAAAAACTCGACCAGCTGCAAAGAGATAATGAAAATAGGAAGCAAGAATTGTTGAAATTATTTGAACTTGAGAAAATGCTAATTGATCGTGAAAAACAACTAAAAGAAAGGAATGAAGACATTAGAAAACTACATCTTAAAAACAAAGATTTTGAAGCTTACTGTGATGAGCTTAATAAAGCACAAAGTGAGATTGACAGCCTGAGAACCCAAAATGATACTCTTGTGGCAAAACTGAAAGACCAGCGAAGATTATTGGATGTACATGCAAAGGAAACATTATCCAAACAAGAAAAACTCGATCAACTGCAAGGAGATAATGACGATATGAAACAACAGTTGTTAAAATTATCTGAACTTGAGAAAATGTTAATTGAGCGTGAAAAACAACTAAAAGAAAGGAATGAAGACATCAGAAATCTACATCTTAAAAACAAAGATTTTGAAGCTTACTATGATGAGCTTAATAAAGCACAAAGTGAGATTGACAGCGTGAGAATGCAAAATGATACTCTTGTAGCAAAACTGAAAGACCAGCAAAGATTATTGGATGTACATGCAAAGGAAACATTATCCAATCAAGAAAAACTCAATCAACTGCAAGGAGATAATGACGATATGAAACAACAGTTGTTAAAATTATCTGAACTTGAGAAAATGTTAATTGAGCGTGAAAAACAACTAAAGGAAAGGAATGAAGACATAAGAAAACTACATCTTAAAAATAAAAATCTTGAAGCTTACTGTGATGAGCTTAATAAAGCACAAAGCGAGATTGACAGTCTGAGAACCCAAAATGATAATCTTGTAGCAAAACTGAAAGACAAGCAAAGATTATTTGATGTACATGCAGAGGAAACATTATCCAATCAAGAAAAACTCAATCAACTGCAAGGAGATAATGACTATATGAAACAACAGTTGTTAAAATTATCTGAACTTGAGAAAATGCTAATTGAGCGTGAAAAACAACTAAAAGAAAGGAATGAAGACATAAGAAAACTACATCTTAAAAACAAAGATTTTGAAGCTTACTGTGATGAGCTTAATAAAGCACAAAGTGAGATTGACAGCGTAAGAATGCAAAATGATACTCTTGTAGCAAAACTGAAAGACCAGCAAAGATTATTGGATGTACATGCAAAGGAAACATTATCCAATCAAGAAAAACTCAATCAACTGCAAGGAGATAATGACGATATGAAACAACAGTTGTTAAAATTATCTGAACTTGAGAAAATGTTAATTGAGCGTGAAAAACAACTAAAAGAAAGGAATGAAGACATCAGAAAACTAGATCTTAAAAACAAAAATTTTGAAGCTTACTGTGATGAGCTTAAAAAAGCACAAATTGAGATTGACAGCCTGAGAATGCAAAATGATACTCTTGTGGCAAAACTGAAATCTATAGATAAACAAGCAGGCAATGATAATCTTACAAAGAAGTTGCAAGACCAGCAAAGATTATTGGATGTATGTTCAATGGAAGCATTATCCAAACAAGAAAAACTCGACCAGCTGCAAAGAGATAATGAAAATAGGAAGCAAGAATTGTTGAAATTATTTGAACTTGAGAAAATGCTAATTGATCGTGAAAAACAACTCAAAGAAAGGAATGAAGACATTAGAAAACTACATCTTAAAAACAAAGATTTTGAAGCTTACTGTGATGAGCTTAATAAAGCACAAAGTGAGATTGACAGCCTGAGAACCCAAAATGATACTCTTGTAGCAAAACTGAAAGACCAGCAAAGATTATTGGATGTACATGCAAAGGAAACATTATCCAAACAAGAAAAACTCGATCAACTGCAAGCAGATAATGAATATATGAAGCTAGAGTTGTTGAAATTATCTGAACTTGAGAAAATGATAATTGAACGTGAAAAACAACTAAAGGAAAGGAATGAAGACATCAGAAATCTACATCTTAAAAACAAAAATCTTGAAGCTTACAGTGATGAGCTTAATAAAGCACAAAGTGAGATTGACAGCCTGAAAACGCAAAATGATACTCTTGTGGCAAAACTGAATGACCAGCAAAGATTTTTGGATGTACATGCAAAGGAAACATTATCCAAACAAGAAAAACTCGATCAACTGCAAGCAGATAATGAATATATGAAGCAAGAATTGTTGAAATTATCTGAACTTGAGAAAATGCTAATTGAGCGTGAAAAACAACTAAAAGAAAGGAATGAAGACATCAGAAAACTACATCTTAAAAACAAAAATCTTGAAGCTTACAGTGATGAGCTTAATAAAGCACAAAGTGAGATTGACAGCCTGAAAACGCAAAATGATACTCTTGTGGCAAAACTGAAGGCCTTAGATATACAAGTTAGCAATGAAAATCTTACAAAGAAGTTGCAAGACCAGCAAAGATTATTAGATGTACGTGCAAAGGAAATAATATCCAATCAAGAAAAACCCCATCAATTACAAGGAGATAATGAATATGTGAAACAAGAGTCGTTTAAATTATCTGAACTTGAGAAAACTATAGTTGAACGAAAAAAACAACTCAAAGCTATGAATGAAGAAGTAAGAAAAATATATCTTAAAAACCAAGATCTTGAAGCTTACAGTGATGAGCTTAAAAAAACACAAATTGAGATTGACACGCTGAGAATGCAAAATAATACTCTTGTGGCAAAACTGAAAACAAGTGATAATACCAGTTGCATTGCGACTCTTAGAGATTTCATCTCACAACTAAAAAAAGATCTTTCTCACTCCAATAATACAATTTACAAGAGAAATGAAGAAAATAAACTGATGTTGAAAAATCATCAGGAAGCAAATGATAACTTAAAGGAGAGTGCTGAATTACATGGTATTCTTAATGTTCACTCGAAGGTAATTGAAAGTTTCCAAAAAAATATTGTTAATTACCTGTCAAAAATTAATTCTCTAGAGAAAGAAATCCAAAGTCAGGAGTTGTCAGGTTCCCAATCTGACTCAAGCTGCCATAATCTGACTGGTTACAAGACAATTGAAGCGAAGACCCAAGCTAATAATATAAAGGAAGAACCTTTGACTACAACCGTATGGCAAGAAAAGGATGCTGATGGGGATGTTCTTTTAAAAGTCAATCAAGATCATATTAGTGCACAAGACACATCAATGCTTCACAGTTTGCGAAAATCCTCATCATCTGGATTCAAAACTTTAAAAAATTCAAAACAAAACTTAATTGAAAAAAATGAAAAACTAAAAATAGAAAACTTTCATTTGCATGAAGAAATAAATGCCTTAAGAAGTAACGAAGGTATCATTGGGTCAACAGAAGAGCTTGAAAAGCAACTCCAGTGGATGAAGAATGAACAGCATAAGCTAAAATCTCTGAATGATTGCTTGAATCAGAATTTTGATCTACTTGAGAATGAAAATGCTGAATTAAAACGGAAAAATCAAGAATATCATGCCCAATTATTAAAAAGTAAACAAATGTGTGGTTTGACAGATAGTATTAATCGGTGAGTAACATTAAATGAGCTAATTTCAGATTTCAGCAAAATTAACCACTTTCTCACAATTAGTCATGTCACAGACTGACTTTCAATCAGTGACAATTTAATATATTAGGATTTGCTGAAAGATGTGTTTGAGCTATGTTTATCCCGTAAGGGGCACAGCAATTTGCTTTCGCAGCCGCTATGCTGATGAAATTCAGCACCCTCTCCAGCCCCAGTTTAGCCACTTTTCCTTCATTCTAACACCCTGTCATATTCCCTGCTCTCTCACTTTGCCTACAACTTTCTCTGATCAGCCTCAAATTGCACAGGGTAAACACTGACCAGCTTCCTATCACCCAACCATCCCAGATCGGATCTTTCCATCAAAGTAGAGCACTAGCTAGCTTGCTTGATTGGTGGAGAGCCAAAGGTGACCCGTTTCCAAGATGGGAGCCTTCTGGCGAATGCTTTGGATTCCTCTGAGGTGGTCATGATTAGGCCCTTCAGACACTTGATGACACAACAGTGAGTGTGACACCACACTCTAACATGAACTTTGTGAAAGGAGTGGTTTATACGAGGGAACTCGTGGACTACTCCATAGAGGACATCACCTTAGAGCTGTTTGATCATGGGGCAGTCGAAGTTGAATGTGTGATGAGAAAACAGGGAGGGGTCTCGATGCCCACCCCTAAACTCTTCATCACATTTGACTGTGACAAGCTCCCTTAGCGGGTGAGTGCTGGTTGGCATTACTAGCGCATTGAGGCATTTGTGCCACTGCTGCGGAGGTGCTACTATTGTAACTGCTTCGGGCATGCGAATCACTCGTGTAGATGTGCAAAGTTGGGGTTACCCTAAGTCTGTGTAAGTTGCTCTAAAGCCATGTGGCCAAGTGTGTCAATTGCGGAGAGCCACACCCCGCTTCTTTGAAGCAATGTGGTGCATACTCCTTGAGACGGAAATCCTGGCCATTTAGGCCCAGGATCATCTCTCATTTTACGAGGCCAAGGACATGGTCCTGGCAAGCCTGGCGCTGCCTGGGACATCCTATGCTTCAATGTTAAGAAAGACACCCTCTGCTCCTGGGCTCCCCCAGGCCTATGAGCACGGTCGTTTCCGCATGCATTCAGAACCCTTCTGCGTGTTCTAGCCACCCTGATCGCCCCCTTAGGAAAGAGTTCATACCCTGCCCCAGCTAAAACCAGGGCTCCCCTCCCTTCCCCCAGCATCAACATTTCCCGTAAGGCAAAATGACACGCATCTCCACTGATTTATTAGACTCACAGGAGGCAACTCCCCAGAAGATGGCCATGAGGCCATCTTTCGGGGTTCCTAAAGCTGCCCCCTGAAAGGAGGTCAGCACTGAACGAGCTTCGGCTCCTTCACCCACATACAGTTGTAGGCTAGGAGATGGTGGATCCTCCGAAAGAGGTACTCCTTCCTACAAAGCTGCCCCGCTTGCCTAAGGTTTCAAGGAGGATGAAGGAAACGACCTGCATGGCGAGCCCAACCTTTCCCGATAAGTCCTCTAAGGTGACAGTGCCCAGAATTCTGCCTCCAGGAATTGTACGGCCATTCCCGTGAGGGTCTCTCTTTTAAAAAGGCCCCCTGCATCTTCCCTGAGCTAGCTGTGGAGGGCATATTCCTTCAATGGAATTGCTGCGGACTCCGAGCCAACTGGGAATAGCTGTGGCGGCTCATCTCATCTCATTCCCCATTATACCCTCCCGGGGTATAAGGGTCTGTTCCTCTTTGATTTAAATACCTTCTTTGAGTCAGTAGCTGTGCAGCTGCACCTGGATAGGAGGTATACTGTTATTTCCGCATCCATTCATCCATCAGCCGACTTCGGTTGTTGAGGCGCTTTCTATTTCTCAGAGATCTAAATGGTAGACACCCCTTTCGAGGGGTCAATTCCTTACCGACCCGATTGACGAGCTGGGGATAGGTATCCTAAATGTGGATGAGTTTACGCATCACTACTGCCCGAGAACTGATCCATTTTCCTATCTTTATCTATCTTTGTGAAGTCCAGATGCACAGTATCCCATTCAAATATCATTTTCTGGGTAGCTGACGCCCGAGAGCCCGCCTCAGTAGTGCGCATTTTAGGAAATGGCTGAATTCTCTCTCTGAGTCGAGGAGGTTAAGTCGGTAGATGATGCCATTGAGTTCTTCTCCGGCAACCTCATCACTGTGAGCCTAACTACTATTCTTAGAACATCTGGCAGTTTTTTACGCCCGCTGCTCCCATAGTGGTCATCCAAGTGTGAGATGGCCCTCAAACAGAAGTGTTATGCCTTCATGCTCTATAAGTGCCGCCCGAACGATTTCACTGTCGGTGAATTTCGTTGGGCTAGGTTTATTTTCTGGTATATTTTTAAGCACGCCCGCTGCTCTTGGCATCATACGTGTCTTCACTTAACAGGAAGACCCCTCTAGCAGAGGTGTAGAAGCGAGTCAAAAGGATTCGAGGCAAGTTCTTGCAGGACCATCCTCCCGTTCTCCAGGAGAATTGAAACGCAATTTCAGACCCTGCATCATGATGGCATCCTTCACAACCGCATTCTCTAACTCTGATGCTGCTCTGTCAGAATTCAATGAGCGTCGTGATGTCACAGAAGGCTGCCAAGTGGACTTTATCTCCATAGGCTGAGAATCCTTCAACATCATGTTTACTCTGAGTGAGTTGAGTTCTGCTCTCGCTTGGTGCATGGCCACCGCCCCTGGTCTGTATGATGTCCTGCACACCATGCTTTGACACCTGGGTGAGCAAGGCATGGCCTTTCTGTTAGATTTGTTCAACGGATCTGGGTAGAGGGTATCCTCCCAAATTCCTGGTGAATCGCTACTGTGCTTGCTTTTCTCAATTCAGGGAGATATCACTCGACCCCGGCCGGTTTCTGCCAATCTTTCTAACCTTCCTGCCTTGCATTCTCATAGAGAAGTTGGTAAATGTTAGATTAGCTTTTTTGGGGGGACAGCGGAGGCCATCTGTCTTCTGCACAGTGCGGCTTCCACAAGTTCCACTCCACGTCAGATGCTCTGCTCCAACTGGAAAATGCTGTCTGCGAGGCCTTCCTTTGTAGAGAACATGGTTTTTTACGATCTGGAGAAGGCCTATGATACCGTATGTTGATATGGTATCATGGAGACACTCTACACAATAGGGGCGAGGGGAGGCTTCCCAGTCTTTATATCTGAATATTTGCTAGATTGTCAATTCTGCGTATGGGTCGGGGTAGCCCTCTATGGCTCTGGGAAGTGTCCTCAAGTTTCGCTCTCTTTGCCCTAAGCATCGCCTCGGTGCTGCCGTAAGATGTTTGACTCCAATAGGCATTGAACTTTGTCTCTCGCTATGCCGAATTCCACAGGCTTCAATTTTCCTTGATCAAGACTAAGGTGTTGCACTTGTGCCACCATCCACGGTTCCCCCCTGACCCAGCCTTGTTTCTAAATGGGGTGCGCGTGGACTTGCACCATTTCCTTGGTCTTGTATTTGACTGACGCTTCACCTGGAAGGCTCATATTCGCAGCCTTATCATCTTTTGCACCTGCACCATAGATATGTTTTGTTCCGTGACATTCAGTGCTGATTGGGCTACTGCCTTACATTTTTATTCATTCATTGTTCGCTCGAACTCAACTACACATGCCAGTTTTATGTATGCGCAGCCGAGCATGTAGTGCAGCAGGTGGACTCAATCCACAACACCTGCCTTCGCCTGGCGACCGGTGCCTTCCGCATTTTCCCCATTGAGAGCCTACCTGTTGATGCGCCAGGTGTATTGCGTTCTGCCCTTTTAGAGCACATTTTGTGTCACGCTGGACTGTGCCAGTGTATATGGATGGCCCCCAAGTCCCAAGAGAGTTGGTGGTTTTCCCGCCATATCCCCACTCTTTGAAGTAAGCGGGGGGCTGCGTATGTCTTCACAGCTGAGCTGGGTGCAATACACTGCTCAGTACGGAAGATTAGTCGATGTGCCCAGTTCAGAGATCGGATTGTGATTTATAGCAACTCACAAAGCACCCTGAGTGCTCTCAGGGACTTGGAATCTCCGCATCCCCTGCTTCTTGATATCCCTGACACCACAGTATCGGCAAGATGGATGGATGTCTAGATTATCTTCTGCTGGGTTCTTGGACATGTAGGAATTGCTGAGAATGAGGGTGCTAAACAGTATGTGGGCACTGGGCAACCAAACTAGAGTTTTGCTCTTCCTCACACCGATTACATTGCAGGAATATGGGCTGCTTGGCCAATAAAATGTGGCCGGTTAAGGGGAACTTAAAGTTGCATGCCATTGTGACGTGACTGTTCCCATGGACCTACTCTCCCCAATGCTGCGCGGTTTCAGGTTGCTTTCTATCGTCTCCGAATTGGATACTCTTGGGACACACTGCCATTTGATGGAGCAATCACCTTCACATTATTGTGATGACGTTGTTGTCCCCCAGACTGTTCAGCACATTCTTGTGAAATCCATTTATTTTACTGTTGTTTGTAGGTAGAATGTTCCTGCAGAGGCAAGCCTACCCCCCGAGGCCAGAGCGCACTTCCTTCTTGTTGTTGTTGTTTTGAAGCTTTTGTTTTTTTAATCTAGCCTAGTACTATGCTGTGCTGGTAGTATGGTGACTTTTGCCCTGGTAGGCAGTCTCCAGATGGGCTCTCATATAAACGTCCCAGTGTGGGTGATCTTTGCGCATGTTACTATTCTTGGTACTGGGATGAACGGCGTTGACATCCTTTTCCTTGTGCACTATAGGACTCTTTGGAGGAGGTGGCCTCCCATTTTATTGGACACTTGTAGGTCTAATGTTCTTGTGCCTTTATTACTTCTTTTATTTTTTGGTTGGGGGGGGGTTATATATCCTAGTATTAAGCTTTCCATTAATTACAGTGAGTTTTAACCTAGTGGGCAGTCACCATATGGGATCTTTAAAAAAAATATCACTGGTGACCGGTGCTGGAGAGAGGCTCTCTTCCCCTAATCTTGTAGCACATTTCCTTCTTCTTCTTGTTGTTTGTTTGTGTGTACCTTTTTTGTTTTGCCTTTTTCTTTGTGTTGTCTAGTAATAGGCTATATGCCCTATGCCCTCGGTGGCACATGTCAGATGGGCACCATTAAAAATAAATCGGGCACTTCTGCCTTTATATTCTGAGTCTCTTCCATTTGTGTATATGGATTGAGAGTATGAGTCAATTGTTACAAAATGCTTGTAATAAAGTGTGCTTATTATGGTGTCTCCCTTCTGCCTACGGTATTAGTTGTTTATGTATTTTTGTTATTATTCTCTTTTAGTTCAACCAAAATGGCTGTCATGAAGTCAGAACAAGAGTGCCTATCTTTTGATGAAAAGGGAGTCCAAACAGGTAAGAAAAATGATAATAATTACCTCCAAACTCAGATCCCAGTACCAAGATGAATGGGGCTGCTACTACTGGAACTTTGTTCTCAGGTCCAGTCCATACCCTCCTAACTCTGGGACAATTGAGATGTGGAGGAGGAGGGAGGCCTCCTCCATAGTACTTAGCAGTTGGATGTTTGGTGCACACTAAGTCCTTTGAGGGAGGCAGGCTCCTTCCTGCACCAGAGCTCTTTTTATAGGGGAAGGGCCCCTTTGTTGTTTTTCTTATTTCATTTTATGGGGGGGGGGGTGCTTGTTAAATTATCATAAAGATAGGCAATATTTTTTGTTGTCTTTTTCAAAGGCCAGATACAAGTTTAAAAACAACTCAGAACTAGTATCTGTCCCCTTTTCAATTGTTGGTTAGGGTCCCCTACCCAGAGAGTGAAATTTTATATCAAAATCAGAATGATAATTGCTGTCAAATCTGAAGCCACTATGAGCCAGTTTATGTTGTAGGGGGAAGGTGCAGAAAGAGTAGTAATGTCCTGCTGCCACAGCACAATGAGTAACAAACTTTGGGGGGCTTGAAGGAGAGCCACCATTCCACATAAGAGGAGTGTGGCTTGGAAACAACTTTAACAGGTTCTGGGATGGAAGAGTGATGTGTTGTGTTACATGTGGGGAATGTAAGAAACAGCAGTTCTGTTTCAGAATATATATGGCCTCTGTATATGTATTAATGTTGCTCAGACCTTGCATGCTACCTAATTGGTGGTGGCAGTTCCCTGCAAATGGTGATTTTCTAGTGTTGACTATTGCTGGCCACACAACTCTCCTGATACCAGGACAAGCAGGGTCATTACCACTTGTCCCATGTACTTGGGATGGATGGGTTTGTGCACAATTGACTCTGGACTTTGTGGAGGAGGAGGCTGACGACTTCAATTTTATTTATCCTCTTTGGTAGATGTGCTGAAGGGTGTCAGGTCTACCTCTGATACTGGAGCATATCTTTTCCTTCTGCTTCCTCTTTGTCGGTTGTTTTTTTAATATAACCGAAACAATATGTGTAATAGAATCCTGGGTTAATGAAAATAAATTTAATAACAATGTGAGTGAATTTGAACTACAGGGTTATGATATGTCATTAGTCAAAGGAGAGATAGGAGGGGTGGTGGGTTGATTATTTATATCAGAAATACCATTTCTTCAAATCTAAATCATTCTATAAAGCAAAAAGAAGTTGAGTCACTGTGGATAGATATTAGGGTCAGTAAAAATAGGCTAATATACTTGGGAGCCTTTTACAGACCACCCGGACAGACTGACTGTATTGATAAGCTAATGATCAGGGAAATAAGGAAAGGATGTGAAGTAGATACAGTTATTCTGTGGACTGGGAAAATATGATAGGAAGGGATAGAGCAAGTTGTAATTTTATAGAATGCTTTGAGGATAATTTTTTGACTCAGTTTGTTAATAAGCCAACATGGCTGTCAATATCTTAGATCTGGTTCTTTTAAATGATGATCACTTGATTCAGGAATTGACTGTCGGGGAAGCATTGGGGAATAGTGATCATCAGATTAGGTGAGATATAGAATTCAGGGGGAAGAATACTTATGAGATGTGGGACACTTTTAAGAATATATTAAACATAATCCAGGGTTAGTGTATTCCAATGAAGGCTATTAGGAAGAAATGTAGGAAGCCATTCTGGTGGAATCACAAGATAGCTAGGAAAATTTCTGAGAAGAAAAGGGCATATCAGAGATTACATAGAAAAAGTACTTTTGAGAATTTATGAGGGGCGGTCAATAAGTTTTGCAATTCGGATATAAGGAAACGAAATATGAGGAAAAGTGTTTTATTATTTTTCAATATAACTACCCTCGACTTCAATGCACTTGCGCCACTTGTCCCTGAGGCTTCGAATTCCCAACAACCAGAAATCTCCCGACTGCTGTTCAATCCACTCCTGGACGATGAGCTGGGCATCTTCATCTTCCCCAAACCGTGTCCATGCAGTACAGCCTTGAGCTGGCGGAATAAAAAGTAGTCGCTAGGGGCCAGATCTGGACTGTAGGGGGGGGATGGTTGAGCTCCTTGAATCCGCACTTGTGCAGGGCAGCTTTTGCAACTCTGGCCTTGTGGACTTTGACGACGTTGAAGTCGATTATGGGGCGTGAGCTTTCTAGGGACCCAATAGTCACAGACCTTGGTCATGGCCAAATTGTCGTGGATGATTTTGATAACACTTCCATGTGATATTCCAAGTTCTCGATCGATTCATTCGACCTTCACCCGTCGATTTTCGAGGACCATCCTCTCCACAAGGGCCACATTGTCCTCGTTGGTCACGTCTGACGGGGGTCATCTTCAAGGGACTTACGACCATGGCAGAACTCCCTATTCCAGCGAGCAATGGTTGCATAGGAAGGGGCGGTGTCGGTGTACACTGCAACCATGCCTTCATGGATCTCTTTTACATTCTTGCCTTCCTTGGTCAAAAATTTGATCACTGCGCGAAGCTCAATCTTCTCCATTATAGAAAAATTTGTGACTGACGATCTGCGATAAAATACTGCTTCTTAAATAGACGAGGCAGGATCGTGCGGCTGCAGGTCCTGATTTGTCATAACTTGTCCTAACACCCCCACAAACAGCCATCCCCCTTCCTCTGTTTTGCCCTACCGATTCGCAAAACTTATTGACCGCCCCTCGTAAATCATTATTGTTCAACCAGAAATGAGCTAAATAAGATTATTAAGAAAAGCAAAAGGGCGGCAAAAATTAATTTAGCTCAAAATAATAATAAAGACCCAAGAAAATTCTTTAGCTATTATAAAATTAATACAAATCTAACAGTGATAAAATAGGGCCTATTAGATATGAAGGGGTTTTGAAAGAATATAGTAAGGAAATAGTAGAGGTTCTTAATGATCATTTTTCTTCAGTATTTACACAAGAGAATCGAGATAGATTAATTCTAGGTCGAGGTAAGTAGTGTTGAATACCATTAATGTGAACAGGGAAATAATTAAAGGGCTTATATTGGAGTTAAATACTAGTAAGTCATCTGGCCCAGACAACATTCATTCTAGGTTATTCAAAGAAGGTGTAGACAGCATTTCAGTAGCTCTTGAGAAGATATATACTAGATCACTTGAGTTTGGATAAATACCTAATGATTGGAAATTAGCGAATGTAGTGCCAATTTTTAAAAAGGGAATTAAAAAGGTCCCGTATAACTTTAGGCCAGTAAGCTTAACTTCTATCGTTTGTAAAATTCTTGAGAAGATAGTTAAGAAGGGGATTTCTGACCATCTAGAGTATGGTAGGTTAATAATGATGTTTAGCGTAGGTTTAGAAAAGGTAGATAATGTTTAACAAATTTACTGGATTCTATGGATTAAGTAACTTAGCAATTAGATAAGGGAGAGAATGTTGATGTAATTTACTTAGATTTTAGCAAAGCTTTTGATAAGGTTCCACATAGGAGACTAGTTCACAAATTAAAAAAATACCTGGGATATGTGATGAGTTTTGAATTGGATAACTGAATGGCTGAAAGACAGGAAACAGAGAGACTTGTTCTGAATGGGGTGAGGTCACAGTGGAGGGACGTTAGCAGTGGTGTACCTCAGGGATCCATTCTAGGCCATTTATTATTCATAGTTTATATAAATGATCTTGGGGAGGCTGTAAATAGCAAAGTGTTAATTTTTGCTGATGACATTAAATTGGCAGCTATAGTCAAAGAAGTTGAGGGTAGCTTTAAAGTGCAGAGTTACTTAAATAAGTTATTAGCTTGGTCTCAGATGTGGCAAATGACTTTTAACCTTAAAAAATGCAAAGTTCTTAACATGGGAAGGGATCATAGGGAATTTAGCTATGAAATGGATGGGCATTGGCTGATTCAGTTGAGGATGAGAAGGACTTAGGCGTAGTAGTAGATAGGTCACTGAAGTTTTCAAAGCAGTGTATTGAGGCAAAAAATAGAGCAAATAGGGTGCTAGGATACATTAACAGGAATGTTAGCTACAAGAGTAAAGAGGTTATCCTTAAACTATAACTCGTATGTTAGGCCACATTTAGATTACTGTATACAAGCATGGTCACCTCATTTTAGACATGACACCAACCTGCTAGAGTCAGTACAAAGGAGGACAACAAAAATAATACCTTCCCTGAAGCACCTTGAATATGAAGATAGACTGAGGGTACTAAATATGTTCTCATTTGAGAGAAGATGTGTGAGGGGAGATATGATTGAGCTTTTTAAAATCTGTTCTTCTGGGATGAATAAGTTGGATTTTAGCAAGTTATTTTAGTTTAAGGATGTAATAGGACTATGGGTCACCACTTAAAAATTAAAAACAGAGGTGCAGTTTGGATGTTAGAAAATATTCTTTTTACCAATGGAGTAGTAGATTACTGGAATAGTTTGCCATCTGAGATGGTAGACAGTCCAAACTTGAATGTATTCAAACGTAGATTAGATGATTATATGGGGAGGGAGGGTTAACTTTGGCGGGTATTCTGGATTCATTTCTGTGGATGCAGTTTTTTATTATTATATATTATGATTGATTTGGATTTTGATGAGTCATGATGATGATGCTTTTTCTTTTTGACACAATCCTATGGATGCATTTTGTGGTTGGGTTTTGACAGATGCGGATGACCTTTGATAGCCCCTTGTGGCTTTTGTCAACTGTGAAATCATGTTATATGTTATGTTTTATGCTGGATTAGACTTAGGGAACTATTGGGACGCTTTAGTCAGTTGATAGATGACCACCTTAAAAAAAGTTGCCATTGCAAGGATTTGGCTGGGTGGCAAGATAAGGACAGCTAATGTCTTATCTGCTGGGCTACCAATAACATATGTCTATTAAACTTCAGTACCTGTTAAGGAGCACGATAATGCCTTTCTCTGGCACTCATACTGACACAACTCAGCACTCCATCTAACCCCAGCTTAGCCTCCTCCTTCTTCCACTAGCCCATACCTCATCCTTTGTACCAACTCTTTCACCCTGCCTTTACCCCCTAAAGGGGGGTACCCTGTATAACCTTGTACCCTTGGTACCTGGAGGAGCTGCACATCTTCCTGGCCTGAGGGAAAATTAGGGTTGTTGGTGAGCTTTCTCCTCACCCCCCACCCCTCAGGACTACTTTGCCTTTTTATTATCAGTATTATGTTATTTTTATAATTTCATTATTATTATTATGATTTGTATTTATTATTAATTTATAATTACTAATTATTATTATTTGTATGTTGTTTTTTATTATTATTAGTGCAATCTCCTCAACCTTTTCTACGTGCACTTTGTTCCAAGAGGAATGTTCCCACCTGGACAGCGTTTGGTCCAGTAACCATGGTGTCTTGGTGGACTGCATGCCATCCTGGGATGACCTAGCACCAGGGTATGATAATAATAGGTGATCCCCCCCCCTACCCTACTCGTTAGTGGACCTGACTATCTCTACTTCTCTTTATTACATAACCTCCTAAGCTCCTTCCAGCTTGTTCTTCTATCCATAGAGGTTCTAGCTGCTTGCCCTACTTTTGTCATCTTAGGGGTCCTTAGTTGAATGACACTATATACCGTGAGGACCGAAGGTCGGCTGCCTAGGACAAGTATTAGGTATGGGGTGTGCTGGGCCGTCGATTCTGCTCACCTTCCTCCAGTGCACATATAATAAGGTGGCACCATCCTTTATGGTTAAAGCTCCAGCACAATTTTTCCTGAATAATTAATTATGTGTAAATGATCACATTCAGGAATTTTGGATCCGATGGAGACCTTTTTCTTAACCACCCATGTCATTTGAAGGTCATAGTATCTACTTTCCATGAGTTCTTTTTCTTTTTTATGATACTATGGTTACAATACAAGAAAAAGTGGGAATGCGCATGAGGATCTGCCTCCCTGGTGGAGGGGGGGGGGTGCCTTCCCTTTGCCATCTGTGGAACCCCTCTTGGACAGCTCCACCTTTGAAAATGAGGTGCCTCCCCCCCCCATCATGTAATTTCTCAAGGACCCTCCCACCTTCTTGTACTGGAGAGTGGACTTTCTCCTCTCCCACATTGTGGTGGATTCTGCCTCACTTCCTGCTCTGGAGGTGCCCTCAGGTGATCCCATCTCTCTACCAGTTGCAGTCCCTCCTTTACTATCACAGGAGACCTCCAAGAGAGCAGTGGAAGTGGCTTAATAGGGGCCAACACCCTGTGCCAGCTTCTCCTCAGACATCTCAGGCCCCTGAGGACTCACAAGGAGGGGAGGAACCTCCTTCCCAGGCCGGTGCCCCTCTGACAGCTAAGATCTCCATCTCAGAGAATGATGTTGTTGAATCTGGTCCTTCGGGCCTCGGAGCTCCTTCATGTGGTGGGGAGAGGCAGGTTCATTCCCCACCCTTTCCTAAAAAGAAAAGAAGCAAGAAGAGGGCTAAAGGTTCCTCTCCTCTTAGGCTCCATGGAAGGACGGGTCTGCTGCCATTTTGGCAAGCGACCATACCAATATCAACACATCAAGCTGCTGATCTTGATGGTGCCTATGCTGCCCAGAGCCGTCAGTCATGCCCTAAGCCCTTTGGGTTTATGGCTAGTAAACTCCTTTTAGTGTTCAGTATAGTTCTCAGGCTGGTGATGCCTCTGGATTTGCCCAATACACCACCCTAAAGGGTACCACCTTTGTCTCTTTTTCACCATGCCTCTTCTCCTAATGCTTCCAGAGCGCCAGTGGTATTGCTTCCGGCCTTTTAGGAGGTCACTTTGTGTGCCACTGTACGCAGGTGGCTCCGACTCCCAGGAGAGGGTCAACTTCCACACAGTATCCCTTCTAGTTGGAGTCAGCGGGGCTCTACCAGGCGGTGCATCCGTCTTCACCGATAAGTTAGTTGCAATACAGTACTGGAGAGAACATGAAGTGCCTGGTTCAGAGACTGGATTGTGATCTTTAGTGACTCACGATGTGCCCTGAGTGCTCTCACTTCATTGGAACCTCCACACCTCCTTTTTAGTGGTATCCATGATGCCACAGTGGCTGCAATCCGGGCAGATTTCTAGATTATGTTCTGCTAGGATACTGGACATTGAAGGATGAGTGCATCAAAGCGTCTGCCAAGACTAGCGACTACATTAATGTTTCACTCTTCCTCACACCAACTCTGGCAGGTATCAGGTCAACCCTCCCGGCTGCTTGGCAAAAATGAGAAAATAGAAAACCACTTCACTGGGGGCTATCACAAAGATAATTAAAATGGTGGCAGCTGGTTCTGCCGGCCCTGTACTCACCCCTCGCAGAGCGGGCTACTGCGTGGAGTGATTAGTGCATGTGTCCTGTAGCACTAATAAGATCACCTTCCCCTTTACCATCATCAGAGCCGCTCTCGGGGTAGCCCATCCCGAATAAAATGGAGCTACCCCCCTCCTCACTCTGCTTTAGCAAGGAACCGTCCAAAACTCTTTGACCGGGGGAGGCTTACTCCTCTCCTTTGCCTACAGGTGTAGGGGACTTCCCAGCACCCCCTTCTCTGGAGCCAACCTTTAGCGACCCCCCTTTACTTTTTAAGGGGACTGCCAAGAAAGACAGGCGGCCCATTATTGACTGTTACTGGTGGGAGCGGCACAATAGGGCCAACTCCCTTAGTAGGGAGAAGGGCAGACAGGCCTATCTGGCCTTTCTCTCTCTAAAGACCTGCGGGCTTGAATATTAAGTTTAGGGGGGGGGTCACCATACCTGCCCCACTCTCTTTCCCAACCAGAGACATTTTGACCAATGGGGTTGGTGGCCACATGGAGTCCCCCTTCTCCCTGAGATGGACCTGGACTCGGTGCCAAGCACCGAACCCGAGTTAGCCTGTGTGCAAGGTCCCCCTCAGATGGCTCAGGTCTCCAAAACTTTACAAAGAGAGGAATGATCTCCTCCGGCTGGTGGCTCCTGGGGCAGCCAAGACCTCCATTTCAGAGAATGATCTTGCTGAGTCCGGTCCATCTTGCCCCGATAGATAGACCACCTCTGGGGAGACTACTCGATTAATCCCCCAGGGTCAAGTCCTTGTCTACCTGATTGACGATCTGGAGATGTGTGTCCTAAATGTGGATGAGTTTACGCATCACTGCCCAAGAACTGATTTATTTTCCTGCCTTGATCTATCCTTGTGCTCTCCAGATGCACAGCCTGATTTGGGGTGGGGGTTGGTCAATGACCTCCATTCTAGTGATCATTTTCTGGGCCACTGTCGCCAGAGAGCCCGGCCCCACTGGTGCTTGATGTGGTGGTCTGGATTTCAGGAAATGACTGAAGACACGGGCATATGTGTCTTCACTTAACTGGAAAGCCCGTTCTAGCAGAGGTGTGGAAGCGAGTCAAAAGGATTTGGGGTAAGTTCTCGCATGACTGCCCCACCCTTTCTCCAGGACAATGGGGCTGGAATCTCGAACCCTACCAGTGGCGGAATCCTTCGTGACCGCATTCTCTAGCCAGGATACTGCTCCCACAGCATTCAATTTGCGTCGTAGTATCGCAGAAGGCCGCCGACTAGACTCGGAGAACCCTTCAATGACAGGTTGACTCTGAGTAAGTGCATTTCGAGCTTGGATACCTCCCTTGTTCCAGACGATGTCCCGTACGCCATGCTTCGACAACTGGGTGAGCGAGGCGTGGCCTCTCTGTTAAATTTGTTCAACAGGATCTGGGTAGAGGGTATCCTCCCAGATTCCTGCGAATCACTACTGTGCATGCCTTTTGCAAACCTGGGAGAGATCACTCTACCCTATCTGGTTTCCACCCAATCTCTCTAACCTCCTGCATTTGCAAGTTGGAGAAATTGGTAAATGTTAGAATAGCCATTTTTTTATGGAGAGCAGATGCCATCTGTCTTCTGCACAGTGTAGCTTCCGCAAGTTCCACTCTACGTAGGATGCTCTGCTCTGACTAGAAAATGCCATCTGCGAGGCCTTCTTTCGTAGACAGCAATAGGCCACAGTGTTTTCCCATCTGTAGAAGGCCTATGATACGGCATGGTGATATGGTATCATAGGGGTGAGGGGACACCTCCCAATGTTTATATCTGAATTTTTGCGAGATCCTTGATTCAATGTACGGGTGGAAGTAGCCCTCTTCACCCCAATGGAGCAGCTAAGTGTCACACTCTTTGCTCTGAGCATCAGTGGCATCATCTCGGTGCTGCTGGAAGCTGTTCTTGCTATGCTCCAGGGGCACGACTGATTTCTTTTGGCACCACCTGGAAGGGGTGGAGTCGCCTTGTCTCCCTGGTCTTGTATTTGACAGATGCCTGGTGCACTAATGGGTCTACTGCCTTACTTTTTTATTGATCCTTTATTCGTTCGAAGCTTTACTACAGATGTGAGTTTTATGCATCCGCAAACGAGTGTGTATTGCGGAAGGTGGACTCGATCCACCACACCGGCCTTCACCTTTTGACCGGTGCCTTCCACACTTCCCCCATTGAGAGCCTACTTGTCAATGCTGGGAAGATGCCACTTGCTCTGCGCCGTGCACAGTGCATTCGCCTGTACGCGGAAGCCCGGCGCTGCTCTCATTGCATTCGCAGCTGATCTTGAAGGTGCACTGCGGCCGAAAGACGCCATTCATGCCCTAAGCCTTTCAGGTTTATGGCCAGGAAACTCATTCGAGAGCCCCCGTAAGGGGCGCGGCGATTTGCCATCCTGGCCGCCGTGCTGACGGGATCCAGCACTCTGTCCGGCCCCAGCTTAGCCTCTCTTCCTTCCTTCAGATAGCCCGATTTCTCCCCTACCTCGTCGCCTTTTCATACAACCTCTCCCACAACTTTCTCTGGTCAGCCTCTAATTTCACAGGGTAGAATGCTGACCTTCTTCTCAAGCCAACCACCCCGGATCGGGGCTGAGTGGGGAGGGGACATTGTTCCCTAACCCCTCAGCTCCGGTTCGGGATGGGGGTTTTTTAACAACCTGCTTCATCCCCACCCACATCTTCCTCACATCCCTTTTCCTCTCCTCTTCACAACCTATATTTTTTACGCCGTGTCCAAGGTGGAGCCGCCATGCCGAAGGACTGCCAGGCCACCAGGCGGGAGGGGTGGTCCCGAATGGCGGCGCCTGGCTCTGCCGGGCTTGTAAGCACCTCTCGCAGTGCGGGCAACTGCGAGAGGTGATGAGCTATTGCGTCCCGTAATCAAAAGAGGGTCACCATGCCCATGAATGAAAAAAAACAACAAAAAACCCAACCCCCAACTTCCCCAAGAAAATCGACGGAGCCGCCCTCGGGCAGCTCCACCGAGAAAATGGAGGTCCCCCCCCTTGTGCTTGCGCAAGGGACCCTCCATAATTCTTTAACCGGAGAGGAGGCTTACTCCTCTCCTACGCCTACGGGTGTAGGGGACTCTGGAGGTGCTTTCGGGCACCTCCCTATCTCCAGCGGCAGTCCCTCCTTTGCTTTCTAAGGGGACTGCCAAGAGAGCCAGCAGGCAGCCCATTGCCGACCGCCCCTCGTGCAAGCGGCTCGGTAGGGCAAACCCCCTTAGGGGGGAGAGGGAAGCCAGGCCCCTTCGGTCGCTTCCCTCAAAAGACCTGCTGGCAAGAATTTTAAACCTTGCTGAGGTCAAGGCCTGTGCCTCCCCACACCACCTGACTAGTGACAATACTGCCAAGGGGACCTGCGATGTCCTGGGAGGGGATGGCCAACTGGAGGCCCCTCCTGTGATAGACATGGTCCTTGAGGAGACCCAGTCTCAGACGGTAGGGCCTTCCATGGGGGGGAATTCGGGCTCGGCGCCAAGCACCGAACCCGAATCCGCCCCTATGCAAGGTCCTCCTCAAATGGCTGAGGGCTCCGAGGCAAAAGGAGGGGAGGGATCTCCTCCGACAGGTGCCCCTACGACAACCAGGACCTTCTCCATTTCGGAGAGGGACCTGGCTGAGGCTGGTCCATCTGGCCTGGGGACTTCTGCCGGCGGAGTTGAAAAGCGGGTTCATTCCCCGCCCTCCTCTCTGAAAAAGAAAAAGACAAAAAAGACTCGGGGCTCCTCTCCATCCGCGGGGGCTGCGGGGACGGATGGGTCTGCTGCCACTCTGGCAAGCGACCAAGCCAAGATCGGTGCATCCGCCCCCTCTGCCCCCCCGGTTGCGGAGCCCCTGACAAAGAAGACTACTACCAAGAGTGCACAGGGCGGAGCCTCGATGACATCGGGGCCCCTGATTCAGAGGTTACCTGGCGTTTTCGAGCCCGCTGGCTTCAAACGCTTCCTCGTTATTCGCTCCACTGATGGCACCATGTTGTCCAAGGGCAACATGATCCATCAGCGGAGAGGATTAGCTAGTGCAATTGGTAGAGAGCCGAAGGTAACCCGTTTCTCGGACGGGAGCCTTCTGGCGAATGCGGCGAATCCCGCCGAGGCGGCCAAGATTAGTGCTCTTCGGACACTTCATGGCACCCCGGTGAGTGTGACGCCGCACTCTACCATGAACTTTGTGAAAGGAGTAGTTTATGCGAGGGAACTCGTTGACTACTCCATTGAAGACATCACCTTAGAGCTGGCCGACCATGGGGCGGTCAAGGTCGAACGTGTGATGAGAAAACAGGGAGGGGCCTCGAGACCCACCCCTACACTCTTCGTCACGTTCGACTGTGACAAGCTCCCTGAGTCGGTGCGTGCCGGTTGGTACCGCTACCGCGTGAAGGCATTCGTGCCACTGCCGCGGCGGTGCTATTACTGTCACCGCTTCGGCCATACGAATCGCTCATGTAGACGTGCAAAGTCGGGGTCACCCGAAGTCTGTGTAAATTGCTCCAAGGTCGCACACGATAAGTCCAAATCGTGTGTGGCCAAGTGTGTCAATTGCGGAGAGTCGCACCCTTCTTCTTCGAAGCAATGTGGTGCATATCTCCTTGAGAAAGAAATCCTGGCCGTTCAGGCCCAGGATCGACTCTCATTCCGCCAGGCAAAGGACTTGGTCCTGGCGCGCCCGGCTCTGCCTGGGACGTCGTATGCCTCAATAGTTAGGAATGCACCCTCTGCTCCTGGCCCATCCAGGCCAACGAGCACGGTTGTTTCCGCACCCATTCGGAGCCCTTCTGCGGGCTCTACCCAACCCGGGCGCTCCCCTGGTAAAGCTGGCGGAAAAAAGGGTTCATACCCTGCCCCGGCTAAAACCAGGGCTCCCCCCTCTTCCCCCAGCGTGACCGTTTCCCGTAAGGCGAAACGGCCACGCGCCTCCACCGAGTCGTTATACTCACAGGAGGCAAGACCCCTGAAGATGGCCGCTAGGCCATCTTCCGGGGTTCCTAAAGCTGTCCCCCGAAAGGAGGACAGCAACAAAGGAGCTTCGGCTCCTTCGCCCACGCCCCGAGGTGGAGCGAGTTGCTCGGAGACGGTGGTTCCTCGAAAAGAGGGCCCCCCGCCTCCGAAGCCGCAACGCCCGCCTAAGGTTTCGAGGCGGAGGGAGGAAAAGACTCGCATGGCGAGCCCAACCTCCCCCAATAAGTCCTCGAAGGCTACAGCACCTTCAGCGCTTTGTCCGGCCAACAGCGCCTGGGGTTCTGCCCCCGGGAAGCGTACGGCCATTCCCGTGAGGGTCTTCAATTCGAGGAGGGCCCCCGCGTCTCCTCCGAGCTAGGCCTGGAGGGCATATTCCTTCAATGGAATTGCCGTGGACTCCGGGCCAACTGGGAGGAGCTGCGGAGGCTCGTCTCGTCCCGTTCCCCGTTAGCTATTTTTTTGCAGGAGACCATGCTAGGTTCGTGCCCCCTCCCTGCCCTCCCGGGGTATAAGGGTCTTGCGACCCCACCACCGCGGGATGGCCGGGCTGGGGGGTGCGCAGTTTACACCCGGCATGATGTCTCCGTTCTTCCTTTCTCTTTAGATACCTCCTTTCAGGCAGTGGCTGTGCAGCTGCACCTGGATAGGAGGTATACTATCATTTCTGCGTACATTCCACCGTCAGCTGACTTCGACGCGGGGGACTTCCGCCGCGTCGTGGCACGGTTGCCGAGGCCCTATCTCTTGCTTGGAGATCTGAACGGCAGGCATCCTCTCTGGGGAGATTACTCCATAAATCCCAGGGGACAAGTCCTTGCCGATCTGATCGAAGAGCTTAAGATGGGTGTCCTAAACGTGGATGAGTTTACGCATCACTGTCCGAGAACCGCTTCATTTTCTTGCCTTGACCTATCTTTGTGCTCTTCGGATGCACAGCCTGATTTTGATTGGGGGGTGGTCGATGACCTCCATGGTAGTGATCACTTTCCCATTCAAATATCATTTTCAGGGCAACTGCCGCCTGAGAGACCACCTCGGTGGTGCTTGGCGCGGGCGCGGTGGCCTGCATTTCAGGAAATGACTGAATTCTCTATCTCAGTCGAGGAGTTTAGGTCGGTAGATGAGGCCGTTGAGTTCTTCTCCGGCAACCTCATCGCCGTGGGCCTGACTACTATTCCTAGGACGTCTGGCCGTTTTGCACGCCGACCACTCCCATGGTGGTCGGCCGAGTGTGAGACGGCCCTCAAACAGAAGCGTTATGCCTACATGCGCTATAAGCGCCGCCCGAACGATTTCACTGTCGCTGAATTTCGTCGGGCTAGGGCTAGGTTCCGGTATATTTCGAAGCACGCCCGCCGCTCTTCTTGGCGGGCATACGTGTCTTCACTTAACGGGAAGACCCCTTTAGCTGAGGTGTGGAAGCGAGTCAAAAGGATTCGGGGCAAGTTCTCGCAGGACCCCCCTCCCGTTCTCCAGGAGAATGGGACCGCAATCTCGGACCCCGCGTCCGTGGCGGAATCCTTAGCGACCGCTTTTTCCGCATTCTCTAGCCGTGATGCGGCTCCGCCAGCATTCAATGCACGTCGTGATGTCGCGGAAGGCCGCCGGCTGGACTTTACCTCCAGAGGCGGAGAACCCTTCAACGACAAGTTTACTGTGAGTGAGTTGCGCTCCGCTCTCGCTTCGTGCGGGGACACCGCCCATGGTCCGGACGATGTCCCGTACGCCATGCTTCGACACCTGGGTGAGCGAGGCATGGCCTTTCTGTTAGATTTGTTCAACAGGATCTGGGTGGAAGGTCTTCTCCCAGACTCCTGGCGAATCGCTACTGTGCTCGCCTTTCGCAAGCCGGGGAGAGATCACTCTACTCCGACCGGATTCCGCCCAATCTCTCTAACCTCTTGCGTGTGCAAGTTGATGGAGAAATTGGTAAATGTTAGATTAGCCTATTTCCTGGACAGCGGAGGCCATCTGTCTTCTGCACAGTGCGGCTTCCGCAAGTTCCACTCCACGTCGGATGCTCTGCTCCGACTGGAAAATGCCGTCTGCGAGGCTTTCCTTCGTAGACAGCACTACGCCACGGTGTTTTTTGATCTGGAGAAGGCCTATGATACCGCATGGCGATACGGTATCATGGAGACTCTCCACACGATGGGGGCGAGGGGACGCCTCCCAATGTTTATATCTGAATTTTTGCGAGATCGTCGATTCCGCGTACGGGTGGGGGGAGCCCTCTCCGGCCCAAAGGAGCAGGAAGAGGGTGTCCCGCAGGGAAGTGTCCTCAGTGTCACACTCTTTGCCCTGAGCATCAACGGCATCACCTCGGTGCTGCCGGAAGATGTTCTCGCTACGCTCTACGTGGACGACCTTTCGATCTCTTTTGGCGCGGCCCAGATGCCAACTCTGGAGCGCCGACTCCAACAGGCATTGAACCGCGTCTCTCGCTATGCCGAAGTGCACAGGTTTCGGTTTTCTTTGGCCAAGACTAAGGTGGTGCACTTCTGCCGCCATCCACGGCTTCACCCCGACCCAGATTTGTTTCTTAATGGGGTGCGCCTGGATGTGGTTGAGTCGCACCGTTTCCTTGGTCTTGTATTCGACCGACGCCTCACCTGGGAGGCTCACATTCGCAGCCTTAGGGTCTCTTGTACCCGCGCCATGGACATTCTCCGTTCCGTGACGTTCAGCGCTTGGGGCGCTGATAGGGCTACCGCCTTACTTTTTTATCGATCCTTTGTTCGCTCGAAGCTCGACTACGGATGCGAGTTTTATGCATCCGCAGCCGAGCGTTTATTGCGGAAGGTGGATTCGATCCACCACACCGGCCTTCGCCTTGCGACCGGTGCCTTCCGCACTTCCCCCATTGAGAGCCTGTTGGTCGATGCTGGGGAGATGTCACTCGCTCTGCGCCGCGTGCAGTGCATCACTCGCCTGTACGCGCGAGCCCGGCGCCTCCCTCAGTCGCCAACAGCTCTCACTGCATCCGCAGCTGATCTCGATGGTGCCTATGCTGCCGAGAGACGCCAGTCATACCCTAAGCCCTTTGGGTTTAGGGCCAGGAAACTCCTTCGAGAGGTAGATATAGCTCTCGGACCGGTGGCGCCCCTGGTTCTGCCCAGGACGCCACCCTGGAGGGTACCACATTTGGCTATTTGTCGCCACGCCTCTGCTCCCAAAGCTTGTACTGCGCCGGGAGTATTGCGTTCGACCTTTTTGGAGCACACATCGTGTCACGCTGGTACCGTGCCAGTGTATACGGATGGCTCCAAGTCCCAAGAGGGGGTCGGCTTCCACGCCGTATCCCCTCTGTTTGAAGTCAGCGGGGCTCTACCAGGCGCTGCGTCTGTCTTCACGGCCGAGCTGGTGGCAATACACCACTCGGTACGGGAGATTACGCGACGTGCCCGGTTCGGAGACCGGATTGTGATTTATAGCGACTCACAAAGCGCCCTGAGTGCTCTCGGGGCATTGGAATCTCCGCATCCCCTGGTTCGCGAAATCCGTGACGCCACGGTTTTGGCGAGCCGGGCAGATGTCGAGATTATCATCTGCTGGGTTCCTGGACATGTAGGAATTGCGGGGAATGAGCGCGCCGATGAGGGCGCCAAAGAGTCCGCGAGGACTCTGCGACCGGACCAGCGTTTCGCTCTTCCTCACACTGACTACATGGCAGGAATACGGGCAGCTCTTCGGACTGCTTGGCAAAGAAGATGGGAGACGGTCGAGGGGAACTTAAAGTTGCGTGCCATAACGCCGCGACTGTTCCCATGGACCTATCCCCCAATGCCGCGGCGGCTTCAGGTTGCTTTCTGTCGTCTTCGAATCGGACACACTCGTGTGACGCATCGTTACTTGGTGGAGCGCTCGCATGTGCCCTATTGCAACGACTGCGTCGTCCCCCAGACTGTTCGGCATATTCTTGTCGAATGTCCCAGTCTGGGTGATCTTCGCGCACGATACGTGTCTCAGTACCGGGATGGGCGGGGTCGCTACCGCCTGTCCCTTGTACTCGGGACGAGTGCGTGCACCATGACTGGTGGACTTATTGACTTTTTGGGGGAGGCCGGCCTTCTCCCCTTTATTTAAGGTTCCTTTTTTTTTGTTATTGTTTTGTTTTAGGTTGCACTCTCCTGCACCGGGGTGAGGGGGACCTCCCCCCGCTGTCGGAGATTGCTTCGATTGTTAAGTTTTTCCAATTTATATTGATTGTTAAGTTTTCATATTTTAACTTTAAAGTAGCCTAATTCTAGGCTGTCGTGTTTTTCGGCGACTTATGCCCAAGTGGGTAGTTGCCAGATGGGCTCTATAAAAAAAAAAAAAAAAAACTCATTCGAGAGCTAGGTATAGATCTCTGGTCGGTGGTGCTCCTGGTTCAGTCCAGGACACCACCCTGGAGGGTACCACCTTTGACCATTTGCTGCCACGCCTATACTCCCAAAGCTTCTACCGTGCTAGGAGTATTGCGTTCTGCCTTTTTAGAGCACACGTCGTGTCACACTGGAACCATGTCATTGTATACGGATGGTCCACTTCCCAAGAGGGGGTCAGTTTCCACGCCGTATCCCCTCTGTTTGAAGTCAGCGACTAAGCTGGTTACAATGCCCCTCTCGGTACGCGAGATAATGCGACGTGCCCGGCTCGGAGCCCAGATTGTTATTTATAGCGACTCACAAAGCCCCCTGAGTGGTCTCAGAGCATTGGTCCCCAGTCCCCTCGTTCGTGATATCCGTTACTTCACAGTTTTGGCAATCCATGTGGATGTTGTGATTATCTTCTGCTGAGTTCCTGGACATTTAAGAATTGCGAGGAATGAGAGCGCCAAAGAGTCCGCGATTACTGGGCGACCAGACCAGCGTTTCGCTCTTCCTCACACAAATTACTCGGCAGGAATACGGGCAGCTCTCCGGGCTGCTTGGCATTGCGCCGTGACTGTTCCCATGGACCTACTCCCCAATGCCCTGACGGCTTCAGGTTGCGCTTTCTGTCGTCTCCGAATTAGACACACGCACGGGACACACCGCCATTTGATAGAGCGCTCGCTTGCGCCTTATTGCGACCACTGCGTTGTTCCCCAGACTGTTTGGCACATTCTTGTTTAATGTCCCAGTCAGGGTGATCTTCTTGCACGCTACCTTTCCCGCAATCGCTTGTCCCTTGCACTTGTAACGGAATCCTTCACCCTTACTTGCGGACTTTATGACTTTTTGGAGGAGGCCTCCTCCACTTTGCTTAACTGGAGTTTTTTGTTGTTGTTTTTTGTATGTTACACATACCTGCGCCAGTGTGTGCTTCCTGCTTGTTGCCCTTTTCATTTTTTTTATCGGTATTGTCCTTGTTTTGTTTTTTTTGCAGGGTTTTGGGGTTTTGTTTTTTTTGCATATTGTTATTTTAATGTAGCTTATTACTAGGCTGTCATGAGTACTGTGACTTATGCCCAAGTAGACAGTCGCCAGTGGGCTCTAAAAAAAACAAAAAAACACACCCACTACCTTGTGAGTTCTCCCTTTTTAGAGAAAGGTTAGAGGAAGGATACCGCGATCACAAACCAGGATCGGGATTGCCCATAGGCGAGCACCAACATACCGGTGTCTTGGCAGCTCCCTGCAACCGAGGATGAAGCCTGGTCATCTCAAGCCTCTCCTGCTACCAGGGTCCTTCTTCCCTTGGTCAAGATATGGGGCTGAAGACCACACATTCCTACCCGTTTAAACCTAGAGCAGGTTTGAGGGCATCCATCATCATCAACCTCTATGGACAACCCAAAGCAAAGGACCTACCCCTCCAATGCAGAGACGGCTGCAAGTCTGTTTCTGCTGTCTTCAAATTGGACATACCCACAAGAGGCTTTCCATTTGATGGATTGCTCTCATTCACTTTACTGATATTACCGCCTTGTGCCCCAGACTTTTGGGCATAATCTTCTTGAATATCACATTCTGAGTGATCTTTGCACACGTTATTTGTCCGAAGTGGGGTTGCTACCTTCCTTGCCTCATACTTGGTACTAGTTCCTGCTCATAGACTTGTCAACTGATACTATAATCCATAGTAATGATTTTATAAAGAGAAATATCCTGGAATCATTTTTAATCTCCCACACAAAGGAGAGTAATCTCAACATTAGCCCAGGGCTGTTTTCGCTAGATCCAATTTTATCACTTTTTCTAAAATCCGACTTATTTGATAGCATTAAAATGTTGACCTCACCCCAGGGAAACGTGCTTTTTATAAATACTGGGTGTCTTATTTTTCTTACCATTGAGTTTGAAAATGTCAAATAGACGAAACTACTAACTCCAATCCACTTTTTATTCAGTTTCCTTCTGTGGTATATATATATATATATTAACCTATTTGTAGGCTAGAATAGAAGCAATAAAGTTGTAATTTTCATTACTTATGACGCCGATTGCAGTTGCCAGATGGGATCCCCTAAATGACTTTTTTTTTCAGAATTGGGAGATTCCTTTGAGGCCACTTCGAAAGAGAGCTACTTTGAGCTGAAAAGGACCAACTGTGTCTTGCAAATGAAGCTCGAGGCACTCAATGCTCCAGCAAAAAGTGAGGTTCTACAATTAAAACAAGAACTGGATATATTAAGAAACAAGGTAAGGTGTATGAAATGATATCCCATATAGTTCTTTAATGCTGATCTTTTACAAGATAGCAAGGATAGTGGAGATGATTTGCCCAGGAGCCCTAAATTGGGAGAGAGGAGGGAGCTATGTAGAGCCCACAAAATAGGATAAGTAAAATTAATCAAATAAGTCAAATGATTTTAGTCTAGGGAAGTAGGATCATTAATGTGTAGATAACTGGCAGAAGCAAAGGTGCACAATATAATGGATGGCCTCCTGAATTCTTCCAACATTATCCTGTCATACGAAGGGAAATGTGATGTTTGATTCATCCTGAGGAAAACCAGGATAGTTAAATTGTTACAGAAATTTGTAACCCTCCCCAGCCCCAACACCTGCAGTTTTCCCTTTGCAGGTCCACCACCTCAAGGAGGATCGATGACTATATACTGGATCTTGTACACATTTTCACTTTCTCCTGCTTTGCCTGTTCCTTTAAACAAGGTGCCACACATGACTTTTGAATAAAGTTAAAGTGCATGCAATTGATGGAAGTATTTTTAGGAGGATTCAGTTGTGACTTAGTGAGAGACAGCAGAGTTAATATTGATGGTATTAAATCTGAGTAGGGGAATGTTATCAGTGCGTTCCTCTGGGGTCAATGTTATTTTTGATTTATATTAATGATCTTGACTTTAATATAAGTATCAACTAAGCAAGTTAATAATGATACTAATTTAGGTAGGATTATAAGGTCTGACTCTGATGCTGAGGTATCACAAGATGAATTGACTATACTATCCGAAATGGCAGAGAAATAGTAAATGGAATTTAACATAAGCAAGTGTAGTGTACTTAATACATATAGGTGTAATCTGCTGAATAATTATAAACTGAATGGGAGAGTTTTAGGAAGGTCAGAATGAGAAAAAGACTTGGGTGTCCTTGCAAGTTCAGACCTCCGACCTAGAAAGCAGTGTATAAGTGTAAGGAATATAGCTAATAGTGTATTGGGTTTATTGGGAAGAGTGTAATTAATACAAGTGCATATGTCATTCGGAAACTGTACTTGGTATTAGTTAGGCCTCGACTATCCAGTGCAATTTTGGTCACCATATTAGAGGATGGATATGGTTTTGCTTGAGTCTGTGCAAAGAAGGATGGCTAAGGTGATTCATGGGTTAAGGACCTTACCTTATGCTGAAAAACTTAGGAGACTAAATCTCCATACAGTAGAAGGAAGAAGAGTTTGAGGGGACTTAATTGACATCTTCAAGTGTGTAAAAGGTTATCATAGGGGAGGCATGGGTAAAGGTTCTTACATTTAGTGAACAGAATAAGACACATAGCAATGGGTTTAAGCTGGACAACTTTGAGTTTAGGAAAGAGATTAGTAGAAATTGGTCTACAAATCGAGTGGTAGCTGAATGGAATAGGCTCAATAATCATCTGATATAAGTTTCCTTCCTAGGGAGTTTTAAGAAAAGACTGGATAGATTTATGGATGAGGATGTCACAATGGTAGGGACAAAAGTTGTCAGCCTCATAATGATATAATTATGCAATTTCCTAAATAAAATTTGTCAATTTTGATTCTTTGATGCCTCAACATGAATGACTGCGAATCTCATTATTTAAACACAGTCATTGTCAGTTTTATCACCAGTAATAGAGACCTCTGAGCACCTCATGGAAATGGCACATCAAACGGTATATGGATGGTGTTTACACCAATTCTTCTCTTTCTTTTAAATGGGCATCAGTGTTTCACATTGAGTAAGCTGCACTTAAGATGATTAGTGTCAAGGACGTCCACCCTATGCCATCAACCCTGAAAATCTTACCTCTGTGGAAGCAGTGAATAGTGACTGTCTTCTTAATTCAAAAGAAATAGCAACAAGAGTGGATAATTCTAAAACAACTGCATTTAAAACAACCATTTTCTAATGATTAAGGCGAGTGCAAGATGGGTTCCAAAACTTTTTTCTTCACTCCAGAGAGCGTGCAGGGTGGAGTGCTACACAGAGTTTTAAGAATGGTTGTCACCCCGGTGAAGGACCCCTGAAAAAGGCTTGTATGTCACCTTGAACAAAGAAACTAATAACTATTTGGGGGTACTGAAGGTATTTTGATGATAAATTTCAAATAAAGAAACCCAGTTATAAGTGGAGCCTATTGTTTCCTCACTGCATGAGTTGAGGGACAACAAAAAAAATGATATGGAAGACTGAGCACTGAGAATCCAACATCCGACTCTTCCATGACAATGCTCCAGTTCATACTGCTGCAATTGTAAAGAGAGCCATTCTTGGTTGTGGTTTTCATGAACTCAATCATCCTTTCTCCTGGCTACACAATTTCATACCTTTATCTGGAAACACGGGGATACCATCCCCATCCTCAAACCAAATAAACCCCTGGATCTTCCACTTCCAACAGACCGATCTCGCTCCTCTCAACCATCTAAAAAATTCTAGAAAAACAAACAGAATGAAGCTATGATACCCCACTCACACACACAACATAGATTCAGAGAAAAACACTATAAAAACTAGTAACCATTCAACCAAACATTAGAAGGCTTCAACGAAAACTGTGTAGGATATTGTGCATTGATAACCACAATAAACATTGCTACTGTTCCAAGGAGGAGTGGTTGCTGATTGGCTAGCCCTCCACTTCCCTTAAATTTCAAGAACCCTTAATGGGGGGCGGTGATTTGCCTTCCTGGCAGCCATCCTGACGGATCTCAGCGCCCCGTCCGGCCTCAGTCTAGCCTCTTATCCTTTCAGACAGCCTGCATTTCTACCCTACTCCCTCACTCTCCCTACAACCTCTCCTACAACTTTCTCTGGTCTGCCTCTAATTTCACAGGGTAGACGCCCACCAGCTTCCTCTCAGTGAACTCTCCCGGATCGGGGGGATGGGACAATGTTCCCTCACCCCAGAGCTCCGTTCGGGGGGGGGGGGGGGTAACAACCTGCTTCATCCCCACCCACACCTTCCTCACTTTCCCTTTCTTTCTCCTTTTACCATCGATCAATTTTACGCTGTGCCCTAAGTTGGAGCCGCCATGCTGATGGGCTGCAAAGCCACTAGGCGAGAGGAGTGGCCTCAAATGGTGGCAGCTGGTTCTGCTGCCCCTGTATTCACCCCTCGCAGAGCGGGCTACTGCGTATGAATGAAGAAAATACTATCCCCCTTCACCAGCGCCTGAGCCACCTTCGGGCAGCTCCACCAAGAAAATGGGAGCCCCCTTCCCACCGTGTTTTCGCAGGGGACCCTCCAAAACTATTCATCCGGAGAGGAGGCTTACTCCTCTCCTTTGCCTATGGGTTTATGGGACTCACCCCTTTCTCTAGAGGTGCCCTCGGGTATCTCCCTTAGGGCCAACCCCCTAAGGGAGAGGATGAAAGACAGGCCCCCTCCCATGGTGTAGTTGGTTGCACAAAGGGCTCACACCCAAGCACGGGTAAAACCTAGGCTCCACCCCATTCCACCAGCCTGACCGTTTCCCGTGTCGGTAGATCCTCCAAAGAAGGGACCACCGACCCCGAAGTTTTCGAGGCGGAGGGAGGAAAAAGGAAAAGACTCGCATAGCGACCCCAACCTCCCCCGATAAGTCCTCGAAGGCGACAGCGCCCCTGGGATTGAGCCTCCGTGCAGAATACGGCCATTCCCGTGAGGGTCTTCTCTCGGAAGAGGGACCCACATCGCCTACGAGCTAGGCTTATGGGCATATTCCTTCAATGGAATTGCCGCCGACTCCAGGGTCAACTGGGAGGAGTTACGGAAGCTCGTCTCCTCCCGTTCCCCGTTAACAATCTTTTAGCAGGAGACTATGTTGGGCGCGTGCCCCCTGCCCACCCTCTCGGTGTATAAGGATTTTCCGACCCCACTACCACGGGTTGGATGCCGGGCAGGAGCATGCGCCATTTACACCCGGCATGATGTCTTCGTTCTTCTCTTCGCTTTAGATACCTCCTTTCAGACAGTAGCTGTTCAGCTACACCTGGATAGGAGGTCTACTGTTATTTCCGCGTACATTCCACCGTCAGCCGACTTCGACGTGGGGGACTTCCGCCGCGTTGTGGCATGGTTGCCTAGGTTCCCGAGATCTGAACGTTAGACTTCAACGTGGAGGCCCCTTTCTCTTGCTCGGGGTCTTGAACGGGTGACACTACCTCTGGGGAGACTACTCGATCAATCCCAGTGTTCAGGTCCTTGCCAACCTGATCGACGAACTGGAGATAGGTTTCCTAAATCTGGATGAGTTTGCATCACTGCCCCAGAACTGCTTCATTTTCCTCTTGATCTATCCATGTGCTTTCCCGCTGCACTGCCTGATTTGGGGGTGGAGGTGGTCGATGCTTTCATTGTAGTGTTCACTTTCTCATTCAAATATAAATTTCTCGAACACTGCCATCTGAGACACACCCGGTGGTGCTTAGTGCGGGCGTAGTGGTCCACATTTCAGGAAATGACTTTTTAAACTGCTCCATTCGAGGAGTTTAGGTCGGTGGATGAGGCTGTTGACTTATTCTCCGGCAACCTTATCACCGTGGGCCTAACCTCCATTCCTAGAACGTCTTGACGTTTTGCACGCCGAACGCTTCCATAGTGGTCAGCTGAGTGCGAGATGGCCCTCAAACAAAAGCGTTATGTCTACATGCGCTATAAGCGCCGCCCGAACGACTTTACTGTCGGTGAATTTCTTCGAGCGAGGGCTAGGTTCCGGTATATTTCGAAGCACGCCCGCCGCTCTTCCTGGCGGGCCTACGTGTCTTCATTTAACGGGAATATCCCTCTAGCAGAGGTGTGGAGGCGCGTCAAAAGGATTCGGGGCGGCAAGTTCTCGCAGGACTCACCCGTTATCCAGGAGAATAGGACCGCAATCTTAAACCTCGCGTTGGTGGCAGAATCCTTCGCGACCGCAGTCTCTAGCCGAGATGCTGCTTGGCTACTAGCATTCATTGCACATAGTGATGTCGCTGCAGGCTTCCAACTGGACTTTACTACCAGAAGCGAGAACCCTTCAACAACAGGTTTACAGTGAGTGAGTTACGTTCCTCTCTCGCTTCGTGCGACGACACCTCCCCTGGTCCAGACGATGTCCCGTACGCCATACTTCGACACCTGGGTGAGCGAGGCATGACCTCTCTGTTAGATTTGTTTAACAGGATCTGGGTAGAGAGTATCCTCCCAGGCTTCTGAAGAATCTACTCTGCTCGCTTTTCGCAAACTGGGGAGAGAACATACTACCCTAGCCGGTTTCCGCCCAATCTCTCTAACCTCCCCAAGTTGATGGAGAAATTGGTAAATGTGCAGGAAGAGGGTGTCCCGCAGGGAAGTGTCCTCAGTGTCACATTCTTTTTCTCTGAGCATCAACGGCATCACCTCGGTGCGGCCTAGATGTCGACTACAACAGGCATGGAGCCACGTCACTCGCTATGACGAAGCGCATAAGCTTCAGTTTTCCTTGGCCAAGACTTATTTGTAAATAGGATTCGCCAGGAAGTGGTGGACTGGCACCGTTTCCTTGGTCTTGTTTTTAACCGACGCTTCACCTTGGAGGCTCACATTCGCAGCGTTAAAACAGCCCGTCTCTACCAGGCGCAGCATCTTTCTCCTCGGCCGACGTGGTTGTCAAACATCGCTCGATACCAGAGATAACACAACATGCCCTGTTCCGAGACTGGAGTGTGATTTATAGCGACTCACAAAGCGTCCTGAATGCTCTGATGACATTGGAATCTCCGCATCCCCTGGTTCGCCTGATACGTGATGTCATGGTTTTGGCGAGTCGGGCGGTTTTCGAGATTATCTTCTGCTGAATTGCTGGACACCAGGGAATGAGGGTGCCAAAGATTCCCCGAGGACTGAGCGACCAGACCAGCATTTCGCTCTTCCTCATGAAGATTACATAGCAGGAATACGGCCAGCTCTCCGGGCTGTGTGGCAAAGAGGATAGGAGACGGCCGAGGGGAACTTGAAGTGTCGTGCCAATGCTCCGTGACGACTTCAGGTTTCTTTCTGTCGTCTCCGAATCGGACACACTCGCGGGACGCACCGCCATTTGATGGAGCGACAATTGTGTCCCAGACCGTTCGCCACATTCTTGTTGAATGATCTTCGCGCACGTTGTTACCCTTCCCGGTTCCGGGACGAGCGGAGTCCCTACCGCTTGTCCCTTCTACTCTGGACTGGTTCTTGCACACCCACATTTGCAATATCTGACTATTTGGAGGAGACGCCTCCTCCATTTTATTTTGACCCTTTGTTGTATGTCCCATGTTCCTGCGAGGTGGGCCGACGCTGTAGCCAGGCGGGCTTACTTGTTTTTTTTTGTGCATTTCAGAATAGCCTAGTACTAGGCAAATGTTAATTACGGTGTCTTATTCCCTTGAAGTTTGTCTCCAGATTGGCAAATTAAAAAAAAAAATGCCTCCTCCAATTCTGCCCCGCTTCGCTGAACGGGACTCATCTTCGTCAATCGGCAGCCCCCCCCCCTCCCCCCCTCCTTCCAATAAAAAAGAAAATAATAAACATAAGCAAATCCTTTGATAAACCCTTCCCACGGTAAATCCTCATATCAAAAATACTGAATATAAACTTCCACACGAATGGGACAAATTCATAGTAAAATTTCTCCCCACCAGATATGACCGACCAAGTCCTCCGATACTGAACATAATAATCTCTTATCAAAAACTCCATTTGGGTCTGCCAAGGAGCCATCCTCTTCCCCACCCTCTTCACGAATGACATAACCCTCCTCTCTACCAAACAATCAAACTAAACATCTACGCAGATAAATTATCTATCACATTCTAATCCACCGTTGTATGCACAGCCTCCAGAAATCCAGAATTTTAAAACTGGTTGACCATAAACAGAATGTTCACATACTTTCAGAATTCCCCCCCCCCCTATTATTATCTCCGTCTAAGGCCAACTTCTCCCACACTAATATGTGGGAGTCACCTTAAACCCATACGTAACCTGTGCTCTCAACGCATAATACACAAAGCATCACCTCATAAGCCATGTGTAAACTCAATACCCACAGAACTCTAACAAACATCTACTTTGGACGATCATAGACAGACAGTTCGTCCGCACGACACTGAACTACGCATCCCCAACTTTATCTAACATACACCTACACAAGTTAAAAATAGTGCTCCTTATCAACACTTCTTCACTAAACATAAACTGCTATGCCACTCACACCCCTAAACCATCCTCGCCGCCCTCTACACTTATTTGCTAAATAACCTACCCCCAATTCCACCGAACCAGAATACTATAAAACATGTACACACCCATTTTTACCTGTGTAGCAATTCAAAACTAGCCTCAAAACACCCTCCTACAAAGCGCCCCCTACCTCCTCGAAATACACCAAACCGAAGCAACTCTAGATCTCGGACCCAGAGTTTCACTTCGCTTTCGATCAGGACCCCAACCATGTCCTAGATGAATACAAAAACATTAGCTCCTGATCCCTGCTGCAAACTTCAGCAACATGAAGTCACTGGCCATCTCATCCTGCCCTTCCCAACCCCCCTCTCTTAACTATCTCAGAGCTTCTTTCAATATGGCTTCTCTAGAAGAACTGGAGAAGACCACTTGGTGTGGCAGCCTTCCTGAGAGCTACTTTGTTCGATATAAGAGAATCCGGGGGCGACGTAGTGTACTTTAACCCTAGTTTATGGGAAAGTGGTTTATTATCATTAGTGCAAAACTTCAGATCTTCCTTTAGATTTATTTACACTCATTTTCTTATTTTTTTTTTCTCTCAAGAATAAAAGACTCTTGAATGACATTCGCCGGCTGCAAAACGATGACAACGTCTCGAAAATTTCTTCCCCCAAACCTCCATCTGAACCAAAACAGAATACCAACCTTGAAGTCCTTCCTGCTGGTTTTGGCAGTAAAGTTGTACTGGTAAAGCCCAAATCTATTCCTACATACAAATCTTATAATTTTTTTATTAAATTTTAGTAAAAACTTAGTTTCCAACCACTCTACAGCAAGATGGACGG
Source organism: Ceratothoa steindachneri (assembly GCA_963969495.1). Lineage (NCBI taxonomy): Eukaryota > Metazoa > Arthropoda > Malacostraca > Isopoda > Cymothoidae > Ceratothoa > Ceratothoa steindachneri. Next base: position 9,975,065 of record OZ018334.1, read on the forward strand.
CCCCGAGGAATGCCAGGATGGGTCCAGAACGTCCTGGAAGTCAGAAGGGTGGTGCATGTCTTAGGTTCTGGCAGTAAATGTGGTTCGTGTTGTCAGTGTGTTGGTTGCATCTGCTGTTTGCTGGGGATGGGGTGTGGCTTATTGTGTTTGTAAAGTGGAATGATCTGGAGTTAGTTGGGACAGGATGACCATGTCCGGTGTAGTGATTGGTTTTGCCGAGAGTGGTGTGGCTGTGTTTTATTATGTTTGGTGAGGGGACGGGGTGTATAGGTTGCGGAACAGGTAGTGTGCTGGGGGTTCTGATCATGTCCAAGGGAATATTGAGTGGGAGTATTTTAGTTTCGGTGTGTAGGTGTGTGGTTCGAATGCATCCCGTGATGTATGAGTGTATTAAATTAAATAGATTGGCAAATAAGGGGTGAGGAATAATAGTTCATTGCAGAGGAGTGTGTATCACGTCTCATAAGCAAGGGCCGCAAAGCCTACAATTCGTTTGTGTATATTTTTTTTTAAATATTCTTCTATCAAATGACTTTTCTGTTATTTTTTCCTATGTCAAAATTATTTCATTAAGGGTAGTTTTGTTTTATATTTTTAAAGACTGAAATACAATGGTCAATGTTGCTTTATTTTAACTACGCTATGACCATAGGGCGCCGTGACAAAGCGAAACGAGATTATAAATGCTGTAAAAGTTCGTGGATATTATATGTAGTTGGTATTGTTGAGAGTCCTCCCCTTCCCCCCCAGCAGGGGTGGAGAGGAGGAGCTCCGCGTCCTTCCGGTCTGAGAAACCCCATCAATGGGTTGAGACCGGAAGAAGTTGATGTGCTTCCTCCTCGTTTATCTAGGCTTAAGTATCCAACCAACGACCTCATGCCAGGTCGGAAGAAAAGCTTAGAACCTCTATAACAATGCCGCGCCGGCTTCAGGTTGCTTTATGTCGTCTCCGAATCGGACACACTCGCGGGACGCACCGCCATTTAATGGCGCGCTCGCCTGCGACGACTGCGTTGTCCCCCAGACTGTTCGGTACATTCTCGTTGAATGTCCCAGTCTGGATGATCTTCGGATGACCAGTCCAGGTACGAGGACGAGCGGGGTCGCTACCGCTTGTTCCTTGTATTCGGCACTGGTTCGTGCACACACTGTGCGACTTTTTGGAGGAGGCTGGCCTCCTCCACTTCATTTGACTATATTTTTTTGTAGGTCGCTTCCTCCCTGTTGCCCTTTTGCTTTTGCTTTTTTTGTTGTTTTTTAGCCTTTGTCTTTCCCTTCATCTTTATTTGTTTTTTAATCTTGCCTAGTACTGCGACCTTTGCCCTAGCTGGTAGTCGCCAGATGGGCTCTCAATTAAAAAAAAAATAAATCTTCCCACACGTTGTTACTTGTCCCAGTACCTGACGAGGGAGGTCGCTGCCCCTTAGCCCTTATTCTCGGAACTGGTTCGTGTACATCGTACTATTGACTCTTTTTGGAGAAGTCTCCCCTCCTGGTGGTAGTCCAGATTGGCCTAAAGAAAAAAGTAAAATGTTGCAGGTACTAGTGAGTAGACATCGTTTGTATTGTTGGTTGCGATGCGTGGTTCCTTCCTCACCTCGCCCGAGCTTGCACTTTGTTGTTGTTTTTTTAATTCGCCTAAATATAGGCTTGAGGAGACCAAACCCCCAAAAAGATGTCAGCCCTCCTTTAAGCCTACTTAGCACAACGCCACCCATTATTACTGTATCATCTCGTTTAGCTAGGGTTCATCCTTGGGCATAAGGGACCCCAGCACGAACCTTTTTTAATCCTCTGTTGTTGCAGGATGTGGTGGTGATGCGGCAGGAGAATAAAATTTACCACCTCGAGAAAGAAAACGACAAACTCAAGGGCGAGGTTCACATGTTGAAGAAACATGTGCAGCATTACAAATTGAAATCCGACGAATGGAAAACTAAATACCACAAGAAGTCGCCTCCGGGCCAAGAGATGGTTGAGGTAGGTTTCTATTAGATCATGTGATGGTTCTTTGCTTTGGAAGGACCTTCTGGGATTGTAAACCTGGCTCTTGACTAGACCTGAGCGTGGCTTATATTCATAGTGGCATTTCTTTGTCTTGACCACACATTGTCCACTAGTGTGGGCATGGGCGTGCATCTTTGCCATATGATGGAGAGAGAAAAGAAATACTTTGGAGGCGTTTTCATTTTAAAATAAGATACGGGAAAAGTCCCCTGAATACATCAGGGTCAACTCTGACCCTATGACTTGGTGCAAGGTTGGCCTGATGTACATTTTCCAGCAACCATCTGCTATCGCGCACAATTGGGAGCTCAGATAGCCCCCACTCTGGGAAAGCAACACACGATTGGTTGTTTATAATTGGAAACTGAGATAAACATGCAGATAATTAGTGGCTCAGATATCCCTGCACACAATTGGTAGCTCGGATAACCCTGGCCATAGTTGTTGGCTCGGTTACATTTGTCCACAATCGGATGTTTGGCCAACCTTCGCGCGAAATCGGCACCTCCCAAAGCATTGGGAGGTGAGGGTGACTACTTTTTTTGTCTTCTTTATCACTTAACATGGAAACAATAGAGAAGAAAAGTGGGAGTCGCGGGTGCATGGAGATCCGCCTATAATCGTAGCCTCGCCCTCACTAGATGTAGGGAAGGAGTAGGGAACATGAGACACCCCTTCGACCGGTGGGGGTCTCCACTCTCACCATCTTCGTGCGGCAAAGGAGTTAACCTCAGAAACTACCTACCTCACTGTACTTTCTCCGGGGCCCCTCCAACATACTTTCACCGGAGATGAGGTTTACTCTTGTCCCAAGATGCGTGCCATTGCGCCGCGACGGTTTCAGGTCGTTTTCTGTCGTCTCCGAATCGGACACACTCGTGTGACGCATCGCTATTTGATGGAGCGATCGCCTGTGCTCTATTGTGACGACTTCGCTGTCCCCCAGACTGTTCGGCACATTCTTGTCCAATGTCCCAGTCTGGGTGATCTTCACGCACGTTACCTGTCCCGGTATCGGGATGGGCGGGGTCTCTACCACCTGTCCTTTGTACTCGAGACGAGTGCGTGCACCTTGACTGGTGGACTTGTTGACTTTTGGGGGGAGGCCGGCCTTCTCCCTTTTATTTAATTAGGTTGGGTTCATTTTTGTTATTGTTTTCTTTGTAGGTTGCACGCTCCTGCGCCGGGGGGAGGGGGCCCTCCCCCCGACGCTGGAGCTTGCTTCCTAATTGCCATCTTCCCTTTTTACCTTTTTTCATTTTTTTATTTTAAAGTAGCCTCGAACTGGGCTGTTTGTTTGCGGCGACTTATGCCCAAGTGGGCAGTCGCCAGATGGCTCCTTTAAAAAAAAAAAAAAATGGACTTCAAAGAGTCAGCGAGGACTGGGCGACCAGCGCCTCGCTCTTCCTCACACCGATTACATGGTAGGAATACGGGCTGCCTGGCAAAGAAGATGGGAGACGGTCGAGGGGAACTTAAAGAGGCCCTGCCATTGCGCCGCGACTGTTCCCCTGGACCTACCCCCCCAAAAGGCCGCGACGGCTTCGGGTTACTTTCTGTCCTCTCCGAATTGGACGCACCGCCATTTGATGGAGCGTTCGCCTGCGCCTTATTGTGACGACTGCGTTGTCTCCCAGACTGTTCGGCACATTCTTCTTGAATGTCCCAATCTGGGTGATCTTCGCGCACGTTACCTTCCTGGTACCAGTAGGAGCGGGGTCGCTACCGCTTGCCCCTTGTACGCGGGACTGGTTCGTGCACACAAACTTGCAGACTATACGACTTTTTGGAGGAGGCCAGCCTCCTCCACTTTGTTTGACTGTTTTTTTTATAGGTCGTTTGTTCCTCTGCCGGATTGAGGGAGGCCTACCCCCGACGACGGAGCCCGCTTCCTTCTTGTTGCCTTTTTGCTTTTTCTTTTTTTTTGCCGTTTTGGGTTTTTTTATCCTTGTTTTTTAATACAGCGATTTTTGCCCTAGTAAGCAGTAGCCAGATGGGGTCCTAAAATTTTCTTAAAAAAAAAATAATCTCTCCGGCTGAGTGTGTTTGGTAACGGATTTGGTGCGTTGGGTTACCTATCCTAGCTGCGTCTCTCAAGCCACGCTCTTGAGGTTTAAGATCTCGGGTTAGGGGGTCCCCAAGAGCAGCGTCAGAGGGATGAGGCTACCGGTAATCTGAGGCCCTACCCCCAGCTGTGTTCCTAAATTATGGCCAATTGAGTCCTTCACCTTCGATGGCCGTCATAAATAAATCCTAATTGTATTATCTTTCCCGGCAGACGAACACTTTGCCAGACCAACCACTCGATGTCCGAGTCCTCCCCCCGCGGTTAGAATGCCTTCCTTTATCCTCGACTCGAGAGCTCGACTCGGCTACAGCCAAGCCACCATCTCGACCTGATGATCCTGTCGCCCTCCAACCCAATTTGCCCTTCAATTCGGAATCCCGAGACGTCAAAAGATACTCTACGGAACGCCGCCAAAAGGAAAATCAACCTTTCAGGGACCACAACATACTTATCCAATAATCCCGCTCCCCAATTTTAAACCCCTGCCTAACTTTTACGGATAGACTTTTATATTGCATACAAAAATTAATTAAATGTTATTATTTTTAACAAATATAAGAATAGTTTGATTATGGTCGTTGCCTTGGGATTGGAAGCACACCTAAACGCACTAAAAGCCTCGAATCATCCAACCTAAGTCCAAGCTTTTTAACCTATTCATGGGATTATTATAGAGACCTCAAGCTTCATCCTTTGACACTTAAATTTAGTTGCCTTCTCCAACCCATAGCTGACCCCACAGTGGGCTACTCTTATGCACCCATTCGAGGGATTTATCGAATATAGGAACCCCATGGCTGCAGTTGAAATCTGGAGGGGTTCTACACCCTGACCCCATTTCCTGCTGGAGGATCTGCGACTATATATCTTGATTTTATTTATATCTGTCTTACAAACTAAGCCGGAGATGCCCTCGTTAGTTTTCGCTTTAAAATAAAATAAGAAGCCCAGGACATTGACCATATTCATGGAATTATTATACAAGAGAAAAGTAACCTTGGCGTGGTTGAAAAATGAATGTGGTTACATTTCGTTTATACACACCCCTCCCCTCCCCTCCCAGCATTCCCCAATTTTGGTATACCAGCTTGTTTTGCTCGACAGTTCCTGGTATTCTTTGATTCCTCCGAATCGGACGCACACGGAACGCAGGGCTCCCTTGAACGTTTCTTTCAGGGCTGGTTGAGCCCTCGGACCACAAGACACGTTTTGGTTAAATATCATGGTCTGGGAAAGCTCCTATGAACGGTACCTGTCGCTACCACCTGTCTTCCGTGCTTGGACCAGGCTCATGCATACCAGACTGGTTTGGTTGAGTTTTGGGAGGAGGCAGGACTCTTAATACAGTGTGTGTTTCAGGTAAATCGATACAAATTTGAAAATGGACCTGAAGGTTAATACCAATATAGGTTACTTAACCTTGGACACACTCACTAAGAGTAGCTTTCATGCGGGTAACAACATAGCGATTTGGAGGTTGGGTTGTTTTTTTTAGAATGCCGGAAAAACTGCTGCTGCGCCCCCTCCTCCCCGGGGCCGGAGGAAGAAAGATTGTTACCCCCGGAACCTCTTTTACCAAATGAAGCGGCAGAATGGCCAGGCTAAAAAATGAGGACGAAGTTACCACCGAACGAGTGTCACAATCGTTGCTCTGATACCACCAGGCCTCGCAGGCAGGTAGCCTGTTACACGGTACCTGGAAGAGGTGCACATCCTCCAGGCTTGAGTGCAAGTCCTGTCACTGGGTTTACATGGGGTCGGCCGAGGTAAGTTGTTGGGGCGCTTGCTTCTCAGCGCTACTTTTTTGGAGTTTACGAGTATCCCCTCAATCTTTTGTCTACCTGTTTTCACCTGGAAAGAGTTCGATTCCGCTACGGGGTGTAATTGGAATCTGGCGGAACCTGGGGAGGAGGAGGTAATACGAAACATTCCTTCCAGCGGTGGAGGGGCCCACCATCACCTTGCGGCAAAGGGGGTTCACCCGTTGTCAACTTGGAGCCGATCTTAGGCAGCTCCATCTCAGAGAATGAGGTGGTTCCCCTTCTGCTTTCTCACGGGCGCCTCCCAACCTTCTACCGAAAAGGAGTTTTTTTACTCGCATATGTCGACGGGTGAGGGGGATTTCCCCTCGGCGCTTTTTTTGCAGTTGCCTTTGGACCACTCCATCTCTGCACCAGCGGCGTTTTCCCCTTTGCTGAGTTCGCTTCCTACTATCCTACATGTACAGAAAGCACGGGTACTTGGTGCTTTTTGTTGTCAAGAAAAAGCTTCGCCATCTTCACCGCGAGGGGTACAGAGGCAAACCGGTTGCCGTTGTGCAGCGGAACACATTTAAACGATCGCTTGCTGTTGTCAATGATCAGTTTCCAATCTTGGGCTTGGTACCGTGGCACTCCAAACTTGTCCAGAAGCTGCGCAATATCTGTACTCTTGATGTCTTTTTGCTTCAGGTGATGCGATCACTGTCAGAGAGGAGTTTTTTTCCCTTCAATCTAGATGCCAACAGTTCGGCCAAGGACTTTGACAAGCTGAGATCGCGAACTAAACCATTCAGTTCCTTTCGGAAAAAAAAAATGTGAATCATCGTAAAAAAGAAAAGTGCTTTTTCCTTTTCTTAAACTGGAGGAATTTTCGTCACTAAAGTCAGGAAGTTCTCTAAAGACGGACTGGAATTCCATCACAGGATGACGTGCTGATTAAAGATCAGGATACTTGAGACTGCTCCGCTTCTTTCTGTTGATCTTGGTCAAATCGATGGTGCAGAAGTAAAGCTCAGTGGCATGGTTTGTCGGCTCCCTCCAAACCATGCGAATTCCAAACTTCAAACAACTCTTATTGCCCTTCGTCCAACCACGCAGATACTCGGTGCATGCTTGGCATACCATGTGTGGCGCCCAAGCTTTATCCTAGTCACCAAGTTTCATACCAAAATAAGCATTGTAATCACGCTTTATGAAACTTGTGACTGGCTTCCTGTTAGGAAGAACGGTGTGTTCGCCGTAGATGTAGCAGAATACAGCGGGCTTATTTTTGCAAAATCTGGCAGAAGGCCTTTCATTCACCTGCCAAAGAAAAATACCAGTTAGTAAAAAAATGATGTAAACTCTTCAGAATTAGTTTATTTAAGGAAATAAGAAAATGTTTGCCTGATATAAATACTCGTGTAATGTATCCTTACATGGACAAAACGTAAAAATATGTAGCGATAAGTAAAAAGGTTGACCTGATTGAACAAAGTTAATGTTTTTTGGATTCCTCACATCAAAATTGTCCTAAATCAGTTTAAAAAAAAACTTAAAACATTAAAGTTAGTGTTGAGAAGTGTTATCTATGGACAGCGGATCATAGTGAGGACTTATGACGCACCATAAGCCTCTTAAATGGTTATTTAAAGGTCAATGAGAGCCGAACGGAAGATTAGCCTGAGGGATTTTTACTTTGCCGGATTTCGATATTCGGGGTGGAATACCTTAAAGGTAGGCTAGTCAGGGTGTCAGATTTCTTATCCAGGACTGAAGAGATGAACAGAAATTATAAACACCATATATGAAAAGTGTGAATTGAACAAGAAAGCATTTGTAAAGCATCAGAAAAACGATACCAAAATGAATGAAGAAAGAAAAATAGGATCTTCAGAGCTGAAGTCCATCGATACGGGACGAGTGAAAATCGTGGAGATTCTGCTGGTTCTAACTACTGCCGCGTGCCAAAGCTTGGTGGTAATCCCGAAGACACTTCAAGAAAGATTAGTGTGTGAATTTCAGTTGGCATTAAAGATGATTCATCTTAGACCAATAGAGCTGACCGAACTTTAAAATAAAAATACTTTTTGGCCAGGAATTAACAGTCGGGTGAAAAGGATACTTAACAACTGCGATTTGTGCGCCAGGAACATGCAGGTCAGACAAGGAAAGGTGTATTCGCTTCCATGTAACCAGGCGGGCACTCCCTTGGAATTAGCGCATGTACTCTTACGGAGTCCGCTCCCCCAAAACACATTGACTGACCTGCATGTTCCTGGCACACAAATCGCAGTTGTTAAGTATCCTTTTCGCCTGACTGTTAATTCCTGGCCGAAAGTATTTTGCTTTTAAGGTTCGGTCAGCTCTATTGGTTTAAGGGAAAACAAGGCGGCAGCTGCCCAATCCTAATGGATTCTTAATGGCAGCACTGTTAAAACGGGGTCGTCCGAAAAAGGTCAGAAGAGGCGTGGGAGACACTCGATAAAAATGGGGGAAAGCAAAGGATTAGAAAAAGAAAACAGTTCAACACACAGAGACGCACACTTAAATTACGGACATACAGCACACATTCTAAAAGCAAGGGCGGCTTGGGAAATAAACAAATGATATGCGCCAGCCGCAGGAGAGGGCACAGGATAAAAGATAAAACAATAAACTTAAACACAAAAATTGGAACAAATTTATAAAAGATAAAACGCCACTTCGTGATAGAAATGTAAGGAGGGAGGACAACCGAAAGGAGTCCTCTGATAAAATGAAGCGAAGTCGATGCCAGAAAGGGTGGGGAAGCAAGAATTTCGAAGAGAAGCAAGGCGGGGACAAACTACTAAAATGTGAGCCACAGACAGCTCAACCACCACAAGAGGGGCAACTCGGCCTCCACCCTAAACTAAATAGCCATGGGTGAGTCGCGTGTGCCCAATTCGCAACCTGCAAAGAGCAACCTCTCAAGACCGGAGTCACTGAGAGCTAAAAGACCAGGAACGGACAGCTTTTAATAAAGGAGAGCTTAGAAGAGGGGAACGAACCCCCATTCTCTCTGCCACAAACAAAAGACATACGCCCTGATTACGGGGTAGGAATCCCTAAAGGGCACAGGGGCTGCATTCGGCACCTCGAGGGCGGCTGAGCGGGCCAGCCGATCAGCCGCTTCGTTGCCCAGGACCCCAACATGAGCCGGAACCCAACAGAAAGCCACCCTATAACGGGAGGCATTTCTGACCAGCCAGGAGCGAATCCGAGAACCAAAGGGTGTATGGACGTAAAAGAGCGAACTGCCTCCAAAACAGGCCGGGAATCGCTAAAAACAATAACATCTGAAGAATTGAGGGATAAAATCAGAAACCAAAAGAATGGCCGTCAACTCTGCGGTAAAAACGGATGCTACATGAGGCAGGACCGACCGAAGAGACTCCGTAGAGGACACCGCGGCTGCCCCAACACCGAGGTCCGACTTTGAGCTATCAGTATAGATGGGACGCTGGTGAGAATGAGAACACGCATGTTCAAGAAACAGACACTTTAATAGACGAGGGTCAGTAGACCCTTTCTCGAACTGACAAAAAGCAGTAGACCTAAGGAGGCGGACGCCCCAACATGGAGCCGGCGGGAATGGCAGGACCAACACCCCGGCAGGAGAGATGGTCCCCAACCCGGAGCCCCAGAGGCCGGGGTAGAGATGGCCGCCGATCAAAAGATGCCGAAGAGGACGGGGCAAAAAGGCACTCATGGACTGGGGATGAAGGGTATTGCTGAACACGAAACAGAAATCGTAGGCACACCTGCAGCCGGTGGTATCGCAAAGGAAGTACACCATCATCAACAAAGAGGCTAGGGATCGGCGAGGTGCGAAAGGCTCCACTACTAAGACGGGCCCCAAGCGAACGGACAGGGGCAAGTATATTCAAAGCTGAAGAATACACCTGGCACCTGTAGTCCTGCCGGGATTGGACCAGTGCCAAATAAAGCGACCACAAGGTGCGCCTATCACCACCCCAAATGGTGTGGGATAAAACCCTAAGCAAATCCATAGCCTTTGAACAGGACGCCCTCAAGAGACGCAAATGGGGTACCCAAGTGAGCTTGATATCAAGCGTTAAACCCAAGAACTTAAAAACGGGGACATATTCAATCGCCGGGCCATCCAAGAAGAGGGGAGGGGGACTAAGGACAACACGACCCCGATAAAAATGCATGGACTTCGTTTTGGTTACCAAAAAACGGAAACCCTTTGAGACAGCACGACCCGACACGGCATCAATTACCAGCTGTAATCCATGGGCAGCAGAAGGCAAGCGGTGAGATGAACAAAACAACGCCAAGCCATCCACGAAGAGGGAAGCCAAAGCCCCCTCCGGAAGAGTGTATAGTATATGGTTATTTATGTGATTTATTTTCTGTTAATAAATCAGCCTAAATAACGTTTCGAAAACCATAACCATAAATTTGTTTGATCGAAATTGTCGGCGGATAGTTTTTAGGCCTAAGATGATAACGAACTAAATTTTTAAATAATGAACTGGGTTTTATGAAAAACAATTAAACAAATATATTCATAGAATCAACGAATGTACAATGAGATAAGTAGTTTAGGTATACAATGTAAGATACTGTAAAATATGATTTACAGCAACAAGATGCGAAGAGAATTGAAGTATGTGAAATAAATATGAAATAATATGGTGGAATAATATGGCGAAATAATAATATAGTGACTATGATGGCCTGTAGGTTAGGGACTGCAATATAAGTAAATATAATTAGGACCTACTCTCGTATGGTCGTTTGCAAAGAATTGTGAGAGAAAGTGGAATTAAACTAAGTATAATTTGTTTGGCGGTAAATGACTTATTGTAGAAGGAATGATTACCGACCTTTATACGAAGAGTGGATTGAGTCGAATGGGAAAGAATAGTGTGCTATTTGGTCGAGCTGAAAGCGTGTGTTTGTTCGTTTGTGTGTGAAATTTTAAGATATGTTGTTTGGAACAGTATTACGTTAAATGAATTGACAAGTAAAATAAATGAATTAATTAATTATTAAGTTGTATATAAAATGATTTAATTAACAAAAGGTTAGTAAATTAATGGAAAGATTAAATTGACAAAGTTAAGTAAAATAATTGAAAGATTAAATTGACAAAGTTAAGTAAAATAATTGCATATGAATTTTACATAATAATTAATGTATATAATATTTATGTTTCCCAGGAGGTTTTTATTATAGGAATGCCCAGAGGCATTGCTATAAGTGGACACCAGACAATTAATGGCAACGGCGAAACATGTCACACCCAAAACACACCCTTAGGGAACACCTTCCTCTTGAATCCGCAAGCCTGAAAAAGCATCCCCAATACGGACCTTAAAATTACGGGACGGTAAAAATTATTGAATAAAAACCGGTAAAAAGCTCCTCCTACCTCAATCATATAACTGACGTAAAACACCATATCTCCAGATGGTATCGCATGACTTCTGAAGGTCGAAGAACACCGCTAACACCTTATACCTGGAGAAAAAAGGCCCGTAAAACGGAGTCTTCCAAACGAATAAGGTGGTCAAGAGTACTACGACCGCTGCGAAAACCGCACTGAAATGGAGAGAGGAGCGAGTTGGACTCCAAAAACTAAGTGAGGCGAACTTGAACCATCTTCTCGAACAACTTACTGAGGCAGCTCGTAAGAGCAATCGGGCAATAGTGACTGGGCTCCATACCGTCCCTACTGGGCTTGAGAAAGGGTAGAACAACTCCCACACGCCAGGAGGACGGATAGATTCATTTGATCCAAAGCAGGTTGTAGAGGACAACGAAAAATAACTCTGGGTGGGGATGGAGACGACAGAGAAAGACGTAGTAGATGCAATCATCACCGGGAGAGGTGGAGCCACAGTGAGACAAAGCATCTCACAGCTCAAAGACGGAAAAGAGAGCATTATAAGAGTAGGTGGTGCACGTGGTAAAATCTAAAGAGAGAGATTCTATGGTGACCTTATGATCGAGAAACCGTCGAGTATAGCTACCAGCACTACTCACCGATGCAAAATGGTCAGCCAGAGCTTCGCTGACCAACCGACCATTGGACACAAGCGAGCCTCAGATGTCCAGAGTTGGAATGGCATTATAGCAATACCTCTAGGAATTCGTATAATAAAAACCTCCTGGGAAACTTAAATATATATATCATTATTTATTATGTACAAAATTCATTCAATTATTTTACTTTTACTTTGTTTATTTAATCATTCAATTAGTTTACTTTAACTTTGTTAATTTAATCATTCAATTATTTTACTTTAACTTTGTCAATTTAAACTTTCAATTAATTTACTTCAACTTTGGTAAATTAAATTATTTTATGTTAAACTTAATAATTAATTAATTCATTTATTTTACTTGTCAATTCAATTAACGTATACTGTTCCAAACAAAATCTCTTAAATTTCACACATAAACAAACAAACACACGTTTCCACCTCGATCAAACTAGCACGCTATCCCGCCCACTCGACTCGCAGCTTTCTTCGTATAAAGGTAAGTAATCATTCCTTCTACAATTATTCATTTACCTCCAAACAAATCATACTTAGTTAATTCCATTTTCTCTCACAATTCTCTTTGCAAACGACCATACGAGAGTAGATCCTAATTATATTTACTTCTCATTGCAGCCCCAATTCAGTTCATCATAGATACGCTATATTAGATACTCTATATTATTTACTATATTATTATTTCACTATTCTTCACCACATTATTCCACCATATTAATTTCACATACTTCAATTCTCTTCGCATCTTGTTACTGTAAATCATATGTTAAAATATCTTACATTGTATACCTAACCTACTTATCTCATTGTCCATTCGTTGGTTTTATGAATATATTTATATTTATGTAATTGTCTTTCTTAAAGCCCAAGTCATTATTCCAAAATTTATTTCGCTGTCGCCTTAGGCCTAAAACTAACGGCAGACAACTTCGATCAAACAAATTTATGGCTATGGTTTTCAAAACGCTATCTAGGATGATTTATTAACACAAGACAAATCACATAGATAACCATACACTATAGCATGACCAGCGTAGCGACCACGGATCTTATTAACCGGCTTCCAAATCCGAGTCAGTGGCGTGGACCAAGAAATGGAAGATACGTACCGGCGCCAAGACTCACGGCGGGCACGACGGAGGGTCCTTTGGCGGATGGCACGAGCTCAGTTCCGATCGACCCTATTCGAGACGGTCGGGTTCCACCTATAACGGGAATGGACCAACTGATAGGCAGAAATAGCCGACGCCCAATCCTTCGACCACCAGGGGACGGTGGAGCACCCCGCAACAGGGCATCTCCGCGGAACGAAGCGCTCAGCAGCCTCTAAAATATGAGTAGTAAAATATGAGACCGCTGAATCTTCGCTATCTAAGGAAATCCGGGAGGTATCAATAAAGGAACCCTCCTGGAACCCAACCCAATTTTCTCGCCCTTGAGTGTTATAGTGTGTGAAAAAGTAGAAAAATATAAGAAAACCAGGTTACTGTCTGATCTCTTTCTTCTAATGTTTCATTTTTCTTTACTATCTTCTAATTGCTTTTCGGATTGTCTTTTAATGGTTGCTTCCAAGTTTTTTGTTCATTGTCTTTTTTTTATTATCGATATCAAAATCTTAATTTTGTTTCTTGGGGTACCTTTCGGTAACGTACTTCTAAGTCGACTTCAAATTCTGTATTAATACTGTTCATTTTATGCTTTATGTTAGATTGTTCTAGAATTTCTTTATTTTATGTAGTTATTTCCTAGTTCTTTGTTTTTAGGCATTCATGCCTCTGTGATAGTTTGTTATTGCTTGATTTTGGTATTTATTTCCGTATTGTATTGCTTTTTGTTTGGTTGTTTCGTTTTCCATAATCTTTTATCTGATTATTTCTTTGCTTTGGGGTTTTTCCACTTGCCTTTTTAATTGTCTCAAAGATATCCTCCTCAATGATTCTGACGTCTTTGGGGAAGATCCTTATCTTGTTTTGTTCCAGTAGTTTTTGGATAATCCTTTCGTTAATGGTCTGTCATGTAATTCCATTTGCAGGCGCCTTTTTCAATACCTTTATATATATATATATATATATATATATATATATATATATATATATATATATATATATATATATATATATATATATATATATCATTCAATTTAGTACTTTTGGGTAGGGAATAGGCCTCGTTTACGAAGACCTTAAGTTTAAAATCTCTTGCTTCGTAACGACAGCTTTCCTCTCTTTCTGTGTCGGTTTATGTGTCCCATTCGGTTTGGTTCTCTTTAGTTGGGTGTTTTCTTGTTTTCTTTTGGCTCTTTTTTTCCCTCCTTTTGTTCATTCTCTGAAGTTTCTGTTTCTTTTTCCTCTTCATTAGGTTCGACGGATTCAATTGTTTCCTCGTTTTCTTCCATCTTTGCTTCTATATTCAGCATATCTTTTACCTGAAGAGTTTTGCCCGCCGTTACTTCGTGTACTCGTGATGAGGGGGGAACCACATCTTTCTAACTCCGTTTTTCTCAAGGAGAAGATTGAGCGTTTCTGAGAAAGTCCCTGGTTGTGCGATGATTGGACGTGGGCCTACATAATGCAGGCTAGAATATCCAGGCCCGTTCCCTCGTTCATTAATGCTGATTTTTGGTTCTTGGGTCTCCTTTATTTCTTTTACCGTAGCTTTTGCTACGCTGGCGTAGGTTTGGTTTAGTTTAGAGGTCTTTTCTTTCTTTTGTTCCTGCTCTTTCTTGCTTATGATTTCTTTTCTTTTTTGGACAGTTTACTGCCATGGTCCTGTGTAGCCCCTGGCAGTTCACGCACTTTTATATGGTATCACTGCATTCTTTGAAGGTGTGATTAGTGCTTCCACATTCCGAGCATATATTTTTATCCTTGTTCGGGCAGTTCCTTGAGACGTCATCCTCGATCGCATAACATTGGAAACAGGTCTGAACATTAATGAATTTTTCTATGTCGATGTTTTCTGGTGTTATCCGCATTCCGAATGCCGGGTTTCCGTTGTTCGTAGCTTTATTGGCCATCTCCGATGAAATACACACTACTTTGAAAACATGTGTATGGTGGCCGAATTTCATAATATCTCTGCGATTTTGAGGTACTTGTTTTCCCTTTCCAATTCTTCTTTGAGTTCTTCATTTGTGTGCAAGCCGACATAAAGGTCTACTTTGCGGCACACAAATGAACGGTTCGCCATTAATTGTGGTGGCAGTTTCGGTGATAAGCCGATTTTGCTCAGAGCTTTTAGCCCATCGGTTGCCACCATCTTTTCAACATTATCCTGTTTGTGGCAGAGTGCCATGTACCCGTTTGGTACTTCTATGAGTTTCGTCAGCGCGATTTTTAAATTAATATATATGATCTTGATGAGAAGTCCTCTCTCTGGTTTTGTTTTTTCCTGCCTCAATCCTTAGTGGCAGTCTTTTATACTCTAGGTTCATGTTTGTATTATGGGGGTCTCCCCCCCCAATTATCCCGTAGACCCACCCTCGCTAAAATGGCTATGATGTGATGAATGAATTAAAGGATGGACCTGGGTGGGCTCCTCTCGAGGGCTGAGAAGTGACGGACTTTTTGTTGGCTAGCGCAGAATCAACCATCGCTAGCGGGGGTGCCGCCTCTTCGAGGGAATTATAAACCGCGGCTGCGTCCTACCATACACTGAGACGGTTGCATGTCCTTCAATGGTCTTGGGGACCCCCTATAGTGTATGGTTATCTATGTGATTTATCTTCAGGAAATAAATCAGCCTAGATAGCGTTTCGAAAACCATAACCATAAATTTTGTTTGATCGAAGATGTCTGCCGGTCGCTTTAGGCCTAATGCGACAGCGAAGTAAATTTTGGAATAATGACTTGGGCTTCAAGAAAGACAATTACACAAATATAAATATATTCATAAAATCAACGAATGTACAATGAGATAAGTAGGTTAGGTATACAATGTAAGATATTTTGACATATGATTTACAGTAAAAAGATGCGAAGAGAATTGAAGTATGCGAAATTAATATGGTGGAATCATATGGTGAATAATATGGTGAAACAATATAGAATAAATAATGTAGAGTATATAATATAGTGTAGTAATTTAGAGTATATATGTAGTATTTTAGAGTATCTATAATGGACTGAATTTAGGGGCTTCAATGAGAAGTAAATATAATTAGGACTTACTCTCGTATGGTCGTTTGCAAAGAATGTGAGAGTGGAATTAACTCAGTATGATTTGTTTGGAGGTAATTGAATAATTGTAGAAGGAATGGTTACCGACCTTTATACGAAGAAAGCAGCGAGTGGAGTGAGAGCATCGCGTGCTCTTTTGATCGATCTGGGAACGTGTGTTTGTTTGTTTGTGTGTGAAATTTAAGAGATGTTGTTTGGAACAGTATACGTTAATTGAATTGACAAGTAAAATAAATGAATTAATTAATTATTAAGTTTAACATAAATGATTTGATTTACAAAAGTTGAAGTAAATTAATTGAAAGATTAAAATGCCAAAGTTAGAGTAAAATAAATGAATGATTAAATTAACAAAGTTAAAGGATTGCATGAATTATTTAAATGTCAAAAGAATTGAATTTTATACATAATAAATGATATATATATATATAAATATATATATATATATATATATATATATATATATATATATATATATATATATATATAATATTTAAGTTTCCCAGGAGGTTTTTATTATAGTAATGCCCAGAGGCATTGCTATGCGCCCCACAGGTGGAGTTGTTATAATCCCCTGCAGAGGGTATCTGGCAGTGGGCTAATCCTCAAACCTTCCTCCTCCCGTACCGTCAATTATGCATGTACTAGTTCTCTGCATAGTTGGGACGAGGTCGAATATCAGCGTCCTTTAGCTAAGGCATTGGGCCTTGGGTGGAGGGTGGATGATGGGGGATTTAGGCAGCCATGGTGAAATGTATGGCGGATCTAGAAAAGTATTTCTCTTTTTTTTAATACCCTCCTGTATGGGAGGATTTTGGGTGTCGGGAAGGAAAGGTGATGGAGACGATAGATGAAAATGAAGTTGAAAATGATGAAAATGAGGTGAGCGGCGGCTTCCTTCTGAATCTCGTATGCGAGTAAATATCCTCGTGTCGATTTCTTCTGAGAGTAATTCGTAAAAAAATCTTCTACGTAAAAAATCTCCTTCGATCGAGAATGAGCCGAGTTTTTGCTGGCGGTCTGCTTTATCAAGATTAACGTGAGTGGTCTATCAGCGATCCAAGCGGCGAATTCCTCGCCGCAAATCCCAACGAGGAGGGAAGGAAAGGCACGGACCAGAAAGGGCGGCCGACAGGACTCTCGGAAAGGGATCACTCCCGGAAAGGTCGTCCCGAATTGACCACCGGAAGTCAAGGAAACAGTCGGGTGAACATAAGAACAAGTCTACAGCCTAAACAAATCCGTTTGAACATGGTAAGAAGTAAAGTAGCTTGGAAGTAAAAACACTCGCAACAACAGCCTGCAAGGTAGTACGGAGGAAAAGTGGCGCAGAGAATAGCGAGGAGGAAATTAAAATCGAAGCACCACCATGGGATACGCCCCTGGCTGGGCGGTGGAATTAAATACCTGGAAGGGCGGAAGTGCCAGGAGGGGGCGAGCCCAAAGTTTATTTTCTTGCAAACAGACCACCGAGGGCCGAACGCTAGAAAGCAAGAGTTGGAGTCCCTCCCACTTAGGGAGAACCCCTTCACAATTCCACTGTAGGATGACAGACATTACTGTCGTCTCGACACCAACGTCGGGATTCTAGTGACGGAGACCGTCGAAGGTTCTCGACTACTAGAAGGCCCAGAAGGGGCAAGCGACAAATTGTGATCAGCCAGGTACGTACTAAGCACGCACCCGGCATGGACTTGGCAGCGTGAACGGCGGGAGGCGACAGCTGAGAGCCAAACCGAGCCCCCAAAGTGGAGGGCTCATGGCCCGAGGGAAAGAGAGATCGATTAGAGACGGGCGAGAACTAAGTTGCGAAGAAGATGGAACAGAAGGCGGAACGTGGACATAGGGTGAGAAGGGAACAGGGTCAGAGGGTAAAGAGGAAATTGGATCAGATGGAGAGGAAGGAGCAGGGTCAGAGGGTGAGTAAGGAACAGGTTCAGAAGGAGATGAAAGAACAGGGGTAGGAAGCAAGGGGAAAGAAACTGGGGTAGGATACATAGAAGACTACATAGAGGTAAGGGGCAAGGAAGAACGGACCGGGGTAGAAGGCAAAGAAGACGGAACCGGGTAAACTTCCCCCCGGACAATGACATTGGTGATGCCAACGGAGGAGGCCAGCGAAGATCGGGGAGGAGAAGACATCAAAACAAAGGACGCCTCAACAACTAACTCGGGGGGCAAACTAGCCACAACAGAGGCAGCGCGCTTGGACTCCGAACGGGGTGAAGAGAAACCCTTCTGTTTGCGCTGAGGCAAAGGAAAAGGGAAACAGCAGGGGCAGACGCCTGGAGGAACCGCCAGATATCCTTCAGCGTCTCAGCTTGGTCGGTCTCACGGTCCGCGACAGAGGGAGGAACATGAGAATGGACCAATTACAAAGGAGAGGGTGCAACGGAAGAACCGCGAGGAGGGATCAAAGGCAGAGGAGAAGGAGCAACATAGGGACCACGAGAAGACAAAGGAGGATTGGGACGACCGGGAGGAGGACGGCGGCACTCCGCCTCCCGGAGGACGTCAGGGAATAGTGGGCCGGAGGGGGCGAACTGCGCCCGCGCCCTACGGCGACCCTCACGGAAATCCAGCTTTAAGGAGTCACGAAGAGCCAGGACCTACTTCTCAAAAAGGAATACGGAACAAGAACGCGAAGCCGCGCTATGGGAACCTCCACAATTAGCGGAACATTCATGATTCCCACAAGAGGAGCCATGATACGCCAACGCACAGGCCACACAGCGACGATCCTGCCTACAATTGCTTCTCAGATGGCCAAACTGGTGGCAATTAAAACAACTTCTGGGGAGCTCGACATAACGGGACACAGGGACACGAAGATAAACAGCCCGGACAAACTGGGGCAGATCCTGACGCTCAAAGGTAACGATGCGCGTACTCGTAGGAACCTTAGCGGGACCAACAGAGTTGGAAACCCTATAAACGTCCGCAACTCTCTGGGATGAAAGTTTATCTTTTAGTTTCGAAACATCATATTACAATAATTCGTTGGAGCGAATCACTCCCTAAACAATTTAAGGCGAGGGTGGGGCACAACCAAAACCGGGACTTCTGAAAGAGAGGAAAAATCCCGCAAGGGCCATACTGCTCTTGCGAAGATACCTCAAACACTAAATCGCCACTACCACAGGCCCACATACGGCGGGGCGCACCACAGCGGCACTCAAACTCTTCATTCAAATCAAACACGTCTAACTTAGAAGGCGGAGACCCGGAACTGGAATTCAGCACCAGGAAACGAGGATAATCGAAATCAGGATCTATTTCTCTACGAAGGGATCTAACAAGCGCGGAAAAGAGGAATTATTGACAGGCGTAGTACGAGAACCAGAAGCGGGAAAGAATTTTTTATTATTACTCATATAAAGTAGAGTATAAAAGGGGGTGCGAACTCGCGCAGCGCAGTCACTGTCTACCGTCGAGACACCTACTCGGAGCGCCGGCCCAACCAGTCCGGTACGCCCGTCGACCCCTGACTCAACCATCGTTTTAAAAATGGCCGGCTAGCCTCGGAAATTTACCGGTTGGTGAAGCAAAGACTCCCAAGAGCGCCACGATAACTCAGGAACCCACCTACCAACACAGGCGGGACCAGCTACAGGGTCGCGCCCCCTAACGGACAGCTCTGAAACACCGAGATCGACAAGCAAACTTAGATGGAAGGACGATGCATGGTGAAAGAGAATTAGTACATAAGACGAAGTAGGGGTTAGCAGAAGGAGAAAAAGAATGCCAAGCTGGGGCCGGACGGGGCGCTGAATCCCATCAGCACGGCGGCCAGGAGAACAAATCTCCGTGCCCCTTACGGGGTAGCAGTGATTCATACCAGACTAACATAGGTCACCCAAATTTTAAAGTAAAATAACTTTTGCCACGAATGACCAGTCAGTTAAAAATAATAATTGCAATCTGTGTGCCAGGATCAAACAAGTCAGAGAGGAAAAAGCAGATTTTCTTACATGCAGCCGGGGAAGCGCTCTCTAGGATTTAGTGACGTTGATTTACTGTTTCCCCTCGCAAAAATGTTTTCAAAGAATCGGTATATAATAGGGTGAATAGACAGCTTCCTGCGATATGTGAGACTCATCCCATTAGCCAATAAATCGTTACGAGAAGTAGCAGAAAAGATATGCGAAGAAAGTTTTTTATATGTTTTTGTAGCCCTCAGAACCTTTGTCTCAGATCAACGCCGAGAATTTCATAACAAAGTGACCCAAAATCGCACTGCTGTATAACATCTCTAAGGTAACTGAAAATTGAAAGAATCAAACTGGAAGTAGAAATAAAGCTATGAATTCTGCGAAGAAATAGGAAGAGCTTGGGATGAGTTATTACGATATGTGGTTATTTAAAGAAGGTCTCAGAGAGCCAAACGGAAGATTAACCCGATGGATTTTTACTTTGCCGGATTTCGATATTCGGATGGAATACCTTAAAGATAGGGTAAACAGGGTGTCAGATTTCTTATTCAGGACTGAAGAGATGAACAAAGAAAGTATAAACATTATATACGAAAAGTATGAATTGAACGAAAAAAACATTTGTAATGCTTCAGAATAAATATGCCAGAAATAATGAAGAAAAAAGAAAACGATAATCACAGCTGAAGTCTATCGATACGGAACGAGTGAAAGTCGAGAAGAATCATTTGGTTTTCACTACCCTTAAGGTTAAAGTTTGTGGGTAGTTTCGAAAACAGCAAGGAAGATTAGTGTAGGAAATTCATTTGGCATTGAATTTGATTTATCCAGGACCAACAGAGGTGACTGAATTTTTAAAAGATTAATACTTTTTTCCAAAAATGACCAGTCAGTTGAAAATAATAATAATTAATAACTGCAATCTGTGCACTAGGAACAAACCGGCCAGAAAAGAAAAAGTAGATTCTCTTCCATGCAACTGGGCGACCACTCCCTGGGAATTAGTGCACGTAGATTTACTGGTTCCCCTCTCCAAAATGTTATTTGGTAATCAGTATATTCTGGAGTGTATACAAAGCTCCACCCGATATGCTTTCTCAACCCACTAGGCGATAAATCTTAAAGAGAAGTAGCAGAAAAGATAGGTAAGGAAATTTCTTGTAGTCTCAGACCAAGAGCAGGAATACTATGAAAAAAGTAATGGCTGAAATGATAAAAAATTTGAGGAGTGACCATAAATCGCATTGTTGCACACCACCACCACCACCAAAACTAAGAATTATGTGCGAAGAAACAAGAGAAGCTTGTGATGTTTACTACGATCGGTGGAATTTACTTTCTAGGTTATTACAGACCATAAACCTCTGACATGTTTATTTTAAAAAAGGCTCACAAAGAACCGAAGAGAAGATTAGCCGGACGAATTTTTACTTTGCAGGATTTCAATATTCAGGTAGAATACTATAAAGGTAAGCTAAACATGGTGTTATATTGGTAATTGTTAAGATTACGGCCCCTGATTTCACGCGCCGCTGGGGGCAAGCGCGAACGGTGCCAATTCAAAATGTCCGCTTAACTTTTGCATTCAAATCTCATGTTTGGCTTTTGAATTAAGAATATTACGATGAAGGGGGGGGGGGGTAAGGTTGCGGGGAGTATGGAGGGAGCGAAACTGCCTCGTCTTAAAATAACGAGTGAGGCAAAAAGAAACCAGCTAGAGAAGTAGCCCAAACAATCGCGCGCGAACTCAGGGCTACTAATCTTTACAATTACCGTCATGATTTCTTATCCACGTCCGAAAAGATGAACAAAGAAAGGATAAACGTATAATACTTCTTTCCTCAACGCTATAGTTAAGTGTTTTCGCCATTATCATATCTTGTCGATATGGAATATCATATTAATTAACATATATGAAGACATTTTGACTGTAACATGCCGCAAACTGATACTGCTGATACTAAGATTTCAAACTTTTTATTAGCATCTCCATTTAAGATATTTAAAAATAGTTATAAGGCAGCTTGTACTTTTATTTTGCGTTCCAGATTATAACAATGTCTCTGGGTATTCCTATAATAAAAACCTCCCGGGAAACTTAAATATATATATCATCATTTATTATGTATAAAATTCATTCAATTATTTTACTTTAACTTTGTTAATTTAATCATTCAATTATTTTACTTTAACTTTGTCAATTTAATCTTAATTAATTTACTTCAACTTTTGCAAATTAAATCATTTTATGTTAAACTTAATAATTAATTAATTCATTTATTTTACTTGTCAATTCAATTAACGTATACTGTTCCAAACAACATCTCTTAAATTTCACACACAAACAAACAAACAAACACACGTTCCCAGCTCGATCAAACTAGCACGCTATCCTGCCCACTCCACTCGCTGCTTTCTTCGTATAAAGGTAAGTAATCATTCCTTCTACAATTATTCATTAACCTCCAAACAAATTATACTTAGTTAATTCCATTTTATCTCACAATTCTTTGCAAACGACCATACGAGAGTAGATCTTAATTATATTTACTTCTCATTGCAGCCCCAATTCAGTCCATCATAGATACTCTACATTATTACACTATATTATATATTATTCACCTTATTGTTTCAACATATTATTCCACCATATTAATTTCGCATACTTCAATTCTCTTCGCATCTTTTTACTGCAAATCATATGTTAAAATATCTTACATTGTATACCTAAACAACTTATCTCATTGTACATTCGTTTATTTTATGAATATCTTTATATTTGTGTAATTGTCTTTCTTAAAGCCCAAGTCATTGTTCCCAAATTTATTTCGCTGTCGCCTTTAAGCCTAAAGCTAACGGCAGACAACTTCGATCAAACAAATTTATGGTTATGGTTTTTGAAACGCTATCTAGGCTGATTTATTAACAGAAGATAAATCACATAGATAACCATACACTATACAGATATATTTAACACATGTATACAAACCTGCAGGCTACACCAAACATATTCATAGCCACCCAAGAATAGTATTTTATTTTTCATTACGGTAGCCATCTGGTGACTGCCTACTTGGGCATAAGTCGCCGTACACAACACAGCTTACTACTCGGCTATATTAAAAAAACAAATAACAAAAAGATAACTATATAACTAACAAATAACAACGATAAAAAGGAACAAGGGCTAAAAAAAACATAATGAGAAAAGGCAAAAGGGCAAGAAGAAAGCATGTTCTACCGACAATTATAATAGTTTAAGAAACAATAGTTGTATTTTGCGCGTCGGCTCGTTGTTTGGGACGGCTCGTCGTGAAGATGTTCCTACGATGACCCTGAGTTTCAATCCTTAGGGGGGGGGGGCACAACCCCCCAGTATAGAAGCGAAAATGGCCATAAACTTCATAGATTTCAGCTAAAAAAAATAGCTGGGAAAAGTAGCCAAATAAGCTAGGACTCGGATCCGGCCATACTCAACACAATTACCAATTTTCCAACCAATACTGCTAAGGATTAAATTTAAACTTATCATCACTGGTCTGATTAATAAACGTGAAAACTAGTTTAGTTACCCTCATCAATTTAATCCAACTACCGATTATGTTGGGATCTGAATATATTGTATTGGCTCGTATTGTATTGGCCATCTATCTTTATTATTTAACCACTCCGCTCACACACGAAAAAAAGTGGCGCAAATTGTGGAGATCCACACCCAACCCTCTCAATGGCATGTACCCTGAAGAAAGAAAAGCTAAGGAACAAAAAGACTGCAATGTTAGAAGAGAAGGCGAGGAAAGAGACAATGACCTAAACAGCCGCAACGGCAAGACCGGCGCAGGAACAAAAAACAATCGTGAATATAAAGAAAAATATGAGGCCAGATCTCATACTGTGCATTATCCATACACATTTTGTGAACATGGCAAAACCGGGCTCATACTCGGAAGAGCTAAATAAAATGCTCACAAAAAATGGCATTAAACCTATGTGGTTTCCTGAGAATCCGCCTTCCAGCGACCTGTACAGAATTTCAATGTCAACTGAACAGGAAACAAAAGAAAGGACAGAAGAACAAATAGACACCGAAACTGAAATTAATAAAGAAGACTTGGAGGTCATAGAACAAATTAAACTGGTGAAACAAAAAGTTGAAAAAGAAAAGGAAAAAGCAAAGACAAACAATATAGAAAAATTTAACATTAAAATTTACGGAACTCACTCCTCACCACTCCCGTTATTTAATAAACAAAAAGAAATCGTTGAAGGTCTGGTCAAAGGGAAATTTAAATGGGATTACGATTCCGAATATGATGAAACAGAGATTAATATTGCCCTTAAACAAGGGCTCATAGAAATTTCGGCGAATTCATGCTCTAATCTCACTACTGACCAATTCAAGGTAAAACGTCTAGGACATATTAGGTTACCCGCGAACTCTGAGAAGGCCAAAAACGGAAGACCCACTAAACGATAAAATGCTTCCGAACGTACAATGCTAAAGAAATCTAAAAATCTTTACTCTAAATGTCGACGGATGGAGGAATAAAAAAACTCATATATTGCAACATAATTAAGCAAATCTACCCAGATATAGTCATCATAAACGAACACGGTATGAACTTACAAACGGAACACATCAAAATCCCAAACTTCACAGTTTAAGCCGCAAGCCATACACGCTTTGATGGAACAGCCATGGGAATAAAAAAGGGAATTTCTTACATCGAAATTAGAGATCGAAAAGAATCATATATATGTAGCTATTAAGCTAAAAATGACAACAGAGGATCTGGTAGTAGCCGGGGCATATCAACCCCCACGGCGGTCGTACCTACCGAACCCGAACTTCATTAAGACCTTCTGCCAACCATCCTCAGCGATCCTCCTAGGGGATCTTAATTAAAGATTCAAAAACTTCTCTGAGGAAAACAAAAGAAAATTTTAACGTACCCCGTCATTCCGATGAACACTTTATCCAAAATGCAAATGTTAAAATTACAAGTAGTCCAAAATTACGCGACCAGGTTTATAACTAACACTTCAAGACTGGAAGCAATACCATGAATAGAACTACATCGAAGAGCAAAGTTAAAACCAATCAACCAATTCCTTCACGAATGTGCCAAAAAGATATGGCACCAATTAGAGGAGGAACTCCCAAATGAAACAATAGATAAAGTTATACCCACCGAAAGAGAATACAGGAGACCACTTCAGGCAAAGGTTTAAAAGTAGTCGAAGAAATATACAAGATGAAACCGCTATATAGCTAGAATAATAGTAAATATAAAATATATGTATATATGTGCATGTATGTCTATGCATAATGAAAATTTTATATATATATATATATATATATATATATATATATATATATATATATATATATATATATATATATATATATATATATATATATATATATATTTATATATAAGGTGTCCCAGAAAAAAGTTAACCGCACTTTGAATTAGTATAACTCAAAACCTATTAAAAGTTTTTGAGTCTTGCAAAATATAACAAATTTAACAACTATTTATCTATCGATTCTGGAAATTTCATTAAATTCCCTTTTACGATATTGATTAACTAATGAGTTTAGTGGAGGTTATCAAAATTATGTTTGCGCAGGGAAGTAAAATAATCAAACTTCGAAGTTTAAAATCAACAAATATATTTAAATCCATTTTTAACAAAAATACCTCTTCATATGGGTAATACAAATTCATTTTTTAATTTTCTAAGCACCGTTTCCTTCCACATGTCCTCCATTTCTTTCCAAGCACAGTTGCGCCTTTGATCGCATTGATTGAACAACTTTTTGGATTAACTTGTGATTTTCTTTAAGTGTATTGACTTCAAGTGTGATACTATCTCTTAACTGGTTGATGCTTTATGGTGGAGTAGAATACACTTTATTCTTTAGATATTCCTATAAGAAATAATCGCACAGTGTTAAGTCAGGGGATCTTGGGGGCCATTCAATCGCATGATTTAGCGCGACAATGCGGTTGTCAAACGTTCCTCTTAGTTTTGTTCTTACAGCAAGCTGTCTATTAGCTGGTGCACCGTCCTGAATCCACCAAAGTCTATGGAATTGATTGCCGTAAATCTGGCGGAGTTCCGGGAAGATCCTTTCGTGGATCATGCTCAGGTAGGCAGCACCATTTAAGTTATTCTCGTAAAACAATGGGCCGACAAGATAGCCATTCCCGCATATCCCGATCCGCCGAGACACTTTCTGCTGACAAATACGTGTGTCAAAGTTGAATGCTAGGGGGGTGGTTCAGCAGCGCATACTGCCGAATGTTCTGGCTATTTACCTTTCCATTCATGAAAAAGGCTGCCTCCTCACCAATCACAGTGATTTCCAAGAAACCAACAGGTTTATGGAGAAGCCATTCGACAAATTGTCTACGACCAGGAAAATCGGTTTCAAGAAGCTGGTGTCTTGCATGCATCTTATAGGGATGACATTTTAAGTCATGTTTAATAATGCGGTTAAATGATGACTTTGACTGATACATGTAGATTTTGAAGAAGTATCATCGGAACATTTTCGATATTTTCTGTTGTTCTTATGGTTCTCATACGACTCGAACGGCCTTTATTTAGATTTAAGCATGTTCCTTCATGTTGGTATTTGCGAACATTTCTCCAAATTGTGGGCTTGCTTTGTGGGGGCCTAACTGGAAAACGTTGTTCCAAAGAATCTTGTACTTGTTTAATACTGCCAGTCTTAATAAAGTTTGTGACTACAAATACGCGTTGATCTTTTGTTAACTGCATGATTAAAAAGGTTCTATGGAAGTAAACTTTTACACATAAACGCCTTGATTTGCTTAGTAAGCAATAATGACGAGACCATAGCACAGCGTGGCTGAAAAACCACTGTAAAATGGCCTAGGCTTTGCTTGAAGAATCGCACCGTGACCTAGGCTACCTAGGCTCCCTACACTTCTCTTGGAAGTGCACGGTGGCCTAGCCTTCCTAGGCTTCGTTTAATTATTTTACCTCCTTGCGCAAACATATTTTTGATAGCCTCCACTAAACCCATTAGTGTATCAATATCGTGAAAGAAAATTTAATGAAATTTCCAGAATCAACAGATAAATAGTCGTTAAATAACACACCTTTAGCAAGACCCAAAAATATCGATTAGGTTTTGAGTTATACTAATTCAAAGTACGGTTAACTTTTTTCTGGGACACCAGGTATATATATATATATATATATATATATATATATATATATATATATATATATATGTATATATATATATATATATATATATATATATATATATATATATATATATAAGTGGATATATTAAGAAGTTAAATTAAATGTAATAAATAAGATTGTGCACTCGAGAGTGCACCAAAAATATCATAAACTATCGAAAAGAAGTAAAACTTTAAAGAGAAAAAGAAAACAAAGGCTCAAACGCTTCCCTCGAAAGAGAAAACAAAGAATAAATAACTATTTATGAAACCAATAAAACAAATGCTCCTATGCTAACAAAAGGTGAATAAAGTAAAATAAATCAAAATAAAGCAACATAAAGCGATTGCCAGGCAACATGCTACACACACACTCATCATCACACCCATCATTCACATTATTACCCTACTATTATCACCACATCAGTCATCTCTCCTTTTATACTAATATTTCTATCTATCCTATCTTATTCTCCCACATATTCACCACTTTTAAAATCTCAATCCTAATCCCATCTATTTTTATTATTTAGCCACTCCGGACCTCAGAACCATGACTGCTCTCATCGTTAGATACCTGCTTCTGTATAGGCAAAGGGGGAAAACCGCACGGAAAGTTTCTGCCGCTGCCAGCGGATTTTCCAATACGGATTGTGGATGAAGAAGTTTATTTTGTTCCTAAGTACCACAAGCTAGTCCACGGATACCTATGGTACACACGTGCGTTCGCACAAGTGTGAACGCACTCTCGAGATCCTTCCTCGGGCAGCCGGCGGACGAATTTGATCTTTTACTTACCACAGCAGTACATCACGAGTTCAGATAACCTTTATGTTAGTTGAGGTCTGTAGAAACCGCCTGTCTACTGACGTGCCAGAACCCCCGAAGGAAACCCTACAGGGGGCGCAAAGGTTGAGACCCCAGTTTGGGGTGAAGTGGTCAGTACAGGTTTATAGACACGATTATAGGTAGAGAAGATAAAGAACTCAGACAATAGTATTAGGTCAACGTCCAGCAATAAGGGCCTGTTATGTTCACAAAGGAAACCACCGCCTTGGGGCCGTCATGGACAACCCCTATGGCAAAAAGTGCATTTCCCTCAGGGTGATTGAGCGCTATCAGAAGCCTACAAGGGAAAAAGTGTTTGAACTCGCCTTTTCAAAACATGGAATTGTACTTTGCCGAGTTAAGGAACAGACGTATGGTTACCTAGCTATATGCGACACGACCCAGTATATTGGCAAGATACTTAGTACGAAGTCGAAAGAATAATTCGAGAAGATTGGCCTCGCTCCTAAGGTGCCCTCTCGAGTTGCAGCTCAGCGATCGATTGTCTGTCGACGCATAGACCCTTGCGTCGGTTCGCACTCTATTCAGGAAATGCAAGATGAAAGTGAGTCCAAGCAAGTTTGGGCCACATTCGAAGAAATGTACAAATTTAAGAATCGCGAAGGAGAGGAGTATAGTCACGTTTTTAAAGTGACATTTCGAACAACTGAAATGGCGAACAAAGCTTGCGAAAATGGATTAGTGATTGTGGGGAAATCAATATCGCGAGGAACAAACAGACGCTAGTTCGGTTACTCAGCGTCAACAGTTGCGTGGCATATGCCCCCCCCCCTTATTTTTGCCCCGCTGTCCCAAAACAATCCTCGATATGGCTCGCAAAGAAGGATTACCATCAGCAAATTTCTTAGCCCGTTAGTATAAACAAAGGAGGGTATGATAGCCTTTAGAATAAAAATCTATGAACAGGCTCACTGTCCCCCTCCTATTGTTTAGGTCTATTTTCTCCAAGTAGACAAAATTTCACTTTCTCCGACATAAATCAGAAGAGACCAGAAGGGCTAAGGGTGACAACGTTTAAAAGTGATGCCCCAAGAGAGAAGCTTAAAGGTTTGCACTCATCTCCCCTCTCTTTCCCCAGGGGACAATTGAGATATATAAGGATCGATCTGGAGAAAAGAAAAGAAAAATCGAGGTAGCGTTTGAGAAAAGAAGAAGAAGAGTCCCGGAGTCAAACCGGAAATCAAGAAGAAGTGGAACCGAGCGGGAGTTTTCTTTCCGAGGCTGTTCCTTTTGGTCACATCGAATAGTAGACCATCGGTATAGAGAATCACTCATACCAAATCTCGTTCAGAGAAACCCCCTATCTGAGTTTTTCAAATAAAAACAGATACCCCTCACCATTGAGGAATACTAATGTGAAGTTCCACCCGAGAAAAGATTCACCTCTTGGTCAAGTCTCATGATCGAGAAGCCCACAAGTGTAACCCAAGAATTGGAATAATCGTACATCTACAATCCCCTCGCTTATATCGTCAAGTCAAGAAGCATCGCCACGCGCTTCCCACTTACCTCAAAGTCAGCGGTTATCCCGAATACACCCATCAAACTTATCCTTCGCGCAGCGAGACGAACAGCTGTGCATTCGATTCAGCCTCACGTCCGCGACAACTCACGCCTCGAATCATCGCCTATACGAGGCTCTCGTTCAAGATCATCCCACGCCCGACTACCACTTAGTTAAAGGTAAAAGGATTCCAACTTATTTATGTTCTTTAGTTAAAGTGAGGGAATCCCACGTGGAATATCTTGAGCAGACGGAACTTCCACGCGCTGCAAAAGGCCTGGTTAGGCCTAAATTGGTAAGCCTACTCCCCCCCCCCATTCCACAAGTGATAGCCTCGAACTGCGTCCCCCACGATTCACCTTTACGCGGACTAGAATGGCCTCTGCAAGAAGATTCAAGGTCATTCGAGAGTAGAGCTGTTTTCCGCTAACCCCCCTCGGGGAGAGCCTTTGACATAAATAGTGTTTGACTCTCATGAGGAGACACAGAGTTGAGAAGTCTCGACCAGACCCCAGAAGATTCCCCATGGTCCCAAGTCAAGTGCTAGCAACAAAGCAAAGTGACAGCTGGACTATTTTGTGTATTTGAAATTAGCCCCAGCCAGGAGGTAATTCCACTGAACGACCGCCCCGAGTGATTTTTCCGACTTCTTTCATCAACTCCTGTCGAAGCCCTCCTGATTTCGGGTAGCCAAAATACTCTCCCCTGGACCGGAAGTTACCTCCCCCTTGCTTTTGGAGAACCGTCATCACTCAAACCTCCCGCTTTGAAGTCTGAGCGGCCTCACCTCAAGTGCAGAAGACATCCGTAAGCCAACCCTTCTCCCCCTTTTAGTAACCCAATTGAGTTAATCCACCCTCCCCCATTTGAATAGTCTCCTCCGGGAATACCTTAAGTTCTAACTTCATAGCCTGATTTATAACTACAATTCCCCCTTTCATTTACTGATGTGATTTTGCCCGTTAATTCTCTGAGGTAATTTTACCCATCAATTCTCTCATTATTTTTGTGTAAATAAAATTGTATTTTTGTACATGCCTCTTTAAATAACCTTGAGCTTTGCCATTGTCCATAATTTACCTGACCTCGTTGCACTCTCTCGCTACTCAGCCTGTCGGAACTCGTGGTTTTTCGTCCCTTTTGTCGGTTCGCTTTCAAGTTATTGGTCCCTCCCTGATAGATATAATATGGTATTATATCTACTGTCACAAACTGGGATCAGGTGACATGCCCAGATTCTTTAACCCCCAAAGTTTATAGCCAAGGATAGATGATGCGTCGACTTAAAGCGAAAACTTTATTTACAAATGTTTGATAAATGAATTGACTTGAAAATGCCGATATATTCAAAGATTAGATTATCATAGAAAGGACCTAAAAATTCATTACAACTTTGATAGATCGAGCTAAAGAATGGAATTTTGTAATACGTAAATATATTTAGAGTATGAAAGACACAAGAACAAATATGTGGACACAAAAATAACGCACGTATGATATTCCTATCTATGAGATCACGGAGAAAGAAGGTTGAGCCACAGAGGGAAGCATTCACCGGTAACGTAACTACAATGTACCTACGCGCAATGACCGACCATATATATATATATATATATATATATATATATATATATATATATATATATATATATATATATATATATGAAGGCTTATACAAAAATAAGGGTCACTCACGACCACCAATATCAGGCCTAGTATGGACCACACAAAACAAGGACACCACACACGGTTGTCCTACTAAAAATGCACGAGAGGTACAACATTTGCGGTAATCCGCACTAAAATACAAAAGGGGGACAACTCTGCCGGTTGTCTTACACTAAGTCAATTAATCACAATAACCTTAAATCACGATAACCTTAAATCACGATAACCTTAAATCATGATAACCATAAATCACGATGGCCTTAAATCACGATGGCCTTAAATCCCGATGGCCTTAAATCACGATGGCCTTAAATCCCGATGGCCTTAAATCACGATGGCCTTAAATCCCGATGGCCTTAAATCACGATGGCCTTAAATCACGATGGCCTTAAATCACGATAGCCTTAAATCACGATAGCCTTAAATTACGATAGCCCTAAATCACAATAGCCTAAATCACAATAGCCTCAAATAGCAATAGCCTTCCTAGACGCACGAAACCGAAAAATAAGTGCACGAAATCCACTCTGCTCCCGAACACAACTTTCTTCTCCAAGCACAAAAAAATGGTCCGTCTTCTGTGAAGAATTAAGGCCTCGACATTGAATTCCACGGAACATTAACAAATATGGATCGTTTAAATTCCCAATGCTACATCAACATACAATGAAAATTCCCAACTCCAGACATCAAATACTTTCTTTCATGACAAAAACGCAATAATCCTAATCCAAATTTAATATTCAATTAAATAATTAGGAGGGAACTGGCCGATCAAAGCGAACGAAAATTCTAGAATTCCTTTGGATGACGTGTCAGCCTCAATTAAGCGAACGTAGGTCCCACGATATCACGTCACAGCTCTCGTCAGAAAAAAAAAATGCAAACTATCAGATATTACGTGTGTGACACGTACTAAAGTGAATTTGTGCGTCAACCATCGTGTAGTACTTATTGGTAGTATTAATTTTTATTTAGATTCTCTTATTTTTGCCTTAGTATATTTAAAGTTTTAATATTTCATTTTTTATGTAATTAAAAGTATATTTTTGCCCTAGTTGTTAAATTAAATCCTCAACACGCTGCATATGGCAATAGATATATAATATTACGAATCCTCCCTGGTTAAAGAATCAAAACAAAAGATAAAATAAAGATATAGCAGCCTTAGATAAAAAAAAGGAACGGAGTTATTCATGTAGGAACAAACGTTACATACATACTCGGCCGTATACCACGACATTACAGTTCAATTCAAAAGTCTCTGCATCCTGCATAGAGCGTGGGGTGTTCGTTCCGGTCCAAGTGTGCTTCTCGTGTTACTCCCTAAAGAAACACCCTACAAAGGAGTGCCCCTTCGAGGGTAAAGTATGTTTTGAATGCGCCGGTAAAGATCATACATGGAAAGAGTGTAAGAGCATTCAGATAAAAATGTATAAATTGTGGAAACCAACACCGTACCCTATCCATGGTCTGTCCGCTAAAGAAGTCCATAGTGGCAGGCAAGAAAAAACAGGTTATATAGGACAGAAATAAGAAGGCTACTACAACATACGCACAAGCAGCTAAAACGGATAAACAGGGTAAGACGCTCTTGAACATAGACCCGTAAATGAGACCTGATTTAGTAATGTACATCCTTCACGCGCACTTTGCAAATGTAATCAAACCAGGTGTTACGCTACCGAACTGAACAAAATGCCGATTCACAACGTGCTCAAGCCGATGTGGTTTCCGGATAATCCCCCGTCAGGGAAGTTGTTCCAGGCCCAACTCAAAACAATGAAAGACGCTACCCCAAGATTTCGCTCCTCATCTAGAGACCCCCGCCTCAATAGACCTAAAACGCCGACACCTAGTGTCACCCAGACAGAATCACGCTCCACTAATGAAGAAGGAATCGCCACTGCTTCAACGCAAATTGAGAATAAAGACGAGACCGTCCCAATGGACAATACTGTAACATCAAAAACCTGCAAAAAAACTGATGAAATAGGCATGAGGATATACGGCTCGCCGTCTGCACCATTACCTAAAATCTTGAAATCAGCTGACATCATCTCAGGGATCATGACTATGAAGCGGACATAAATGAAGATACCTTGTTAGCGGTTCTGAAACAAGGAATAATCGTGATAACCGAGGAATCCTGCTTTATTTTCGCACACGAGATTTTCAAAAAGAAGAGAAACGGGAGGAAAAGATCTCCAGCACGAGAAAACGGGAATAAACCTAAACAACCACATAAGAACTGAAAATCATGGACAGCCAAATTAGATACATCAGAAAATTGAAAATCTACTCCTTCAATTTCAACCAATGGACAAATAAAAATATATATACAATGAGATTATTAGGCACCTGGACCCAGACATCATCCTCATTTCCGAGCATGGCGTCGATATTCGAACATAGTATATTAAAATGTACAATTATGAGGTGCTGGTGGCCAACCACTCTAATGAGAGATTCGATGGCATTGCAATTGCAGTCAGGAAAGGAATAAAATTCCAAGAAATTCAAGGTTTGGAAGACTCTTATCTGCTGTGAAGATCAAGATGACCTATGATGACCTTGTGGTGGCAGTCGGTTATCAACCACCTAGACGCTCATATTTGCCAGTTCCCAATTTCATCCGCCTATTCCGTAGAAACGCCTCAACAATTTTAATTGGAGACCTCAATGCCCGCTGCAGAGAGACCGGATATAGTACGGCTTTAAATGGAGCAGGGAACTCACTGAGCCTTTTAATTAGGAGGAACATAGTGCAAAGAGTAGGTCCAGATTTCGCCACATTATAACAGAAAGGTCTTCGACAACTCCTGATGTTGTATTGACTAACACCAACTTTGTTCTTAACCAAGTGACAGTGCCGGGTCCTTACATACCATCGGACCATATCAGCATGATAACTACGTTGTCAACCTCTGAACAGGGCTGATTGGGAAGCTTATAAAGACCACTTGAGCATCATACAGGTAAATAGACTGGAAGGCGCCTCGATTGAGGAGATAGACGATCATCTTAACAATATAATGGAGAAATTCAAGGACGTAGAGCGTCACTTCAGAGACTATTGGAAACAAAAATTTAGTATCAGCGACGCGGAGAACGCAGAATTTGATGGAGACTAAGAAGATGAAGTTGATACAAGGTTGAGAGAGCTTGGTGAAGAACTCACATCTCATCTTCTGGTCGACCGTACGCGCCGTGGCCGGGAGGAGGGTAGGCCATTCACATACGAAGAATACGAAACTGCACTGAAGAGTTTCAAACACAAGGCTCCGGGGTTGACGGGAATTACGAAGACTCACTTAATAAACGCATCCCCCAACGTAAATCAAGCAATTTTAAACATCCTCAACGCTTACATGAATATTGGCCACTTTCCCGAGTCATTGAAAAAAGCTGAGATGATATTTTTGTTGGAACCTGGGAAGCCTAAAAAAGCGATAAGTGACTATAGACTGATCTCCCTATTAGAGTTCATCTGTAAACTATTCGAAAAGCTCCTGAACACAAGACTCACGAACTATTTGGAGAATAACGGCATGTACAACGATCAACAACACGTTTTTAGAAAAAAAACCTCGGAGCCGAAACAGCATTAGCCCTCATAACAGAGAAGATCGCTGTTGCAAAGGCCAGGGGCTATAATGTATATGCAGTACTTAGAGACGTGGCCTTGGCCTTTGGCAAGGTATGGGTGCCGGGCCTGAAAAATAAAATCGACGACCTTGGAATGGATAACGGCATGACAAAGATCCTGTGCAGCTACCTCGATAATCGTAAGGCCATGGTAAGCATTAACGACATCGAAGGGGAGCTCTTTAACCTGGAAGCATGGGTGCCACAGGGTAGATGTTTAAGCCCCACGTTATACGCGATATTTACCAGTGACTTCCCACATCCTGCCTAAGATTTTGCCCAATACATCCAACTGGTAGAGGATGCGCACATATCGTGACGATCGACTACCCTAATCCGAGAGATGTGACCAACAGGAAAGAAGGAGAAATTGCTATAGTCAGCAACTATGAAAGGAGGAATAAAATCAAGACGAACATCGGCAAATTCAAAATGATTCCGATGGGACACAGAAGAACGAGGGAAGTTGTGGCGGAGGGTGTACGTTACCAGTACTCCACAGACGGCAAGTCACTAGGCTTAAAAATAACAACGAGTGGTTATAAAACACATTTCAAGGAGAAGATCGCCAGAGCTAAAAAGGCGCTCCGATCTCTCTTCCGTTTTAGATTAATGTCGCTGTCCAACAAAAGGGAAATTATATCTAGCGGTCGTGAAACCGCTGTTCCTGTACCCCGCCATCTCCCCCACACGGCATGAGTGATACAACGCTAAGGGAAGCGCAGAGGGTACAGAACACGGCACTGAGATTTATGTCAAATGTAACTCTTTGGGACCATCTCCCCTCAGCATTGCTACATGAAATAAACGATGTAGATCCGATTAACGTGACTTTACACAAGCGTGCAATCAATCTGTGGAATAAAATACATCAAATTATACCAGAAGAAATCACGAACCAATTAAGACTACCCGATGATGAATACCCGAACATACACTTTAAGCAGACCTTCAAAAGCAGCCAGCTAGAGATTCAAACAGATATAATACAAATATATAACTAAGAAATAATAAACAGGAAGATTTAACATAATTTAACTAGACAATAATGAAAAACAAACAACAAGACAAATATAACTCAAGAAAAGATCCGTCGAGGATATGTTTCAATTTTAAAAAAAGATCCGAAGTGGACACAAAAAATAGAAAATCTCTAATAAATAATGAATAATTAAAAAGAAGCAAATTACAAAGTTTGAACAATTAAATAAAGGAATATAAAAAGATCCGAAGTGGACACAATAAGTTATTTAAATAATCATTAACATAATTATAAAGAATCAAGAAGAGTAACTGCATTGGCAATTATCCAAGATTAATTGAACTGCTAAAACAAAGAAGAAAACAAAGGCTTCAACGCTAATACATTTTTCATCGCAAGAATCAATATAAATATTTAAAAATACTGAGCTTGCCAGACGACCTGGCACATACAACTCTTTCT
This sequence comes from Ceratothoa steindachneri, assembly GCA_963969495.1. NCBI lineage: Eukaryota > Metazoa > Arthropoda > Malacostraca > Isopoda > Cymothoidae > Ceratothoa > Ceratothoa steindachneri. The sequence goes on from OZ018334.1 coordinate 10,011,384, forward strand.
CTTAATTACACATACTTCTATCTTTTCTCTAACTATCCCCACACCGCTTTCTCTTTTTAAACATCATTGATCGGGACCATAATCGGGGGACTTTAAATTTGCTAAACTTGATCTCCAAAAAATGAACCCCAAAATAAGTACACAAAAATTGAAACACTAACAATAAGAAGAACACACTAACAACAAATAAAGAAACAACATAGAAAAAATAACTTATCAAAAACAAGACAAAAAGGAAAACTCTAAAGAAAAGTATAAAATGATACCCTCATACTAGGGCAAAATACCCCTCCCCGCTTTAAATTTCCCCCATCTTTATCTACTACTATCCCACCATCTACTAAAATTGAGTTATAGTTATTATGTCTGCTGTTTTATTCTCTGTAGGTAGATATTTATAGATACATTTGGGATCTGTACGACCCATATCTACTACCCTATTTTGTACATGAACTATTTTACAATTTTTATTTCTTAACCACAGCAAAGACACTTCGCTGTCGACCAAATATAACTACTTTGTATCTTAACATCTTTCAATACTTCTTTCAAATATTTATTTAATTTCCCCGCCACATACATGGCCGTTAATTCCAATTTTGGTATGGTCTTTTCTTTCATAGGTGAGATGCGGGATTTAGAGATTATTAACATGGGATCGGATCGATAATATTTAGCATACGCTACGGCTCCGTACGCCTTTTGCGAAACATCACAAAATATGTGAAGGTCATACGGTTCTCCACTGTGCAATACCGCCCTTGGATATTCGAGAGTATCCAACTCCTTCGCTTCTAAGCTCAGTTCCTCCCATTTATTTATAATTTCCATGGGAAGATCCTCATCCCACCCCAACTTCCTACTCCAAGTTTCCTGGACTAGCAGTTTCATGGGAGTAATTTAACGGGGAAACCAACCCCAAGGGATCGAATACTTTACTTAAGAGGGTTCTCTTACTCGTGGCCGCATGCCATTTAACGCTATTTACTGAAATAGTACCCTTATTATAATTCCAATTTATTCTCAATATTTTTTCATTTCCATCCCCATCATTGCCTATTATATTGTTTAACTGTGTCGTGTTAGTTGTCCATCCTTGTAACGGAATATTGGCTTCTTCCAACAACTCGTTAATAACAGTATACAATTTAATTAATGACCTTTCATCTTCTTCCGTTCTTAACAGATTGTCGCAATACAGCGCCGACTTTATGCGCTCAGCAATATTACTATTTCTCGCTTGATTATTCAAATGATGACTTAATGTCATTTGTAGTAGGAATGGTGAACTAGTAGCTCCGAACAATACTGATTTAAATCTATAAGTATCCATTGGGCCATCTCTTTCTAAAGGGTCACTCGGCCAAAGGAATCTCGTAAAATTACGATCCTCTTCCTGCAATCCTATTCTAAGGAAAGCCTTACTTATATCTGCTGTGTAAGCATATTTATTTGTTCGGAATCTAATCAGAACGTCCATTAATTTATCAGTTATAGTGGGTCCGGTGTATAGACAATCGTTTAGACTAGTACCGTTTATAAGTTTCACACTACAGTCGAGTACTATTCTTAATGGAGTAGTTTTACTCTCCTTTTTTTACGAGTAGGGGGGGAGGGATAAGTAATGCGTGTCTTTAGTTACTCCAGCACTAGTCACCATTTCTATAAATCCTTTCTCTACCCGCTCTTTAATAACATTATCATATTTTTTGATAATGTTAGCGTTGGACCTCAGTTGTTTCAAACTTGCTTTTAGCCTGTTTTCAGCTAATTTGTAATTGTTTGTTTGGTTTTGGTGGTCGGGTTACCAGGGCAGTTTAACCCAATACTTTCCCTCTTTGAATTGTACTGTATTTTTGTATTGATCTGTCACTGCCTGTTCTTCATAACTAATTGTTTCAGGTTGAATCCCAATTGTATCTAACTTCCACAAATTTGACAGATCAGGACAATTATTGGACGGTAATACACCTATATTGGTCACTAAAGCTACCTGTGCTTCCTTAGTAATGGGCACGTATTTAATAGGGATTTTTCCATAAATATACTAAACCTCCCCTTGTTTTTAGTAAAGTTATCATACCTTTCAGTTTAACCATTCCCTCTACCAATTTGTTATACTGGTCCGCTCCTACCAATAAATCCACATCTGTTATCAAATCTCCCAAATATGGATCAGACATCCTTATCCACCCTTAACTATGTGTGTTAAACAATTACTCAACCCATCAATCTTTATGTTTCGGGGTAATCTATCCAACACTAGCGCTTGCAATCTTACAAATTTATTCCGATTTTTAATTGTGAATCTTACTATCCCATACTTTTGACTGTCCATTTCACCGGTGAACCCAGATATTCTTAACTCTACCCATTCCTTTATTTGCAAATTCACTTTTGCTACGAGATTTGCACTGATAAAGGTAGCTGGGAACCCTGGTTATACAGTACTTTAACTGCATATTTTCGCCCCTTAGCCTTCATGGAGCATTTCCCCACTGGCAACGCGGTCGATATTTACGACTGCACAGCACAAACTCTGTTCAATGGTTGGCAACTCGTCACACAAATTTAAATGATGAAACGCCTTTTTACACTTTAAACACTTATTGAGTTTTATTCGGCAATTTTCTGTAGGGTGTTTACCGCTACATCTCGTACACAATTTTAATTCTCTTATTCTATCTATACGATTATCATAAGTTTTATACACAGTACATTTATAAGATATGTGTTGCCCTTGACAGAAAACACACTTATAATTATTCACGGGTTTGGTTTTGGAGGGGGAACTTTCTTTAGTATCTGTACTTATGATAGGTTTTTCTTCATGTACTTCGTATACCTTTGCTTCTGGCCTACTCCCTTGATTAGCTACTCGTGTAGCAGACGGTAAGTTATTATCCGTTGCGGTCATTTTATGGGAACCTAAATGATTTACCAGCTTTCCCAACCCGTCTCTTAATTGTGATATTTCTAGATAATCTTCATCCATTCGGTTTTTGGATATATTCTATAGCTTTAAATGGTAATTTTCTTTTTACCACCGCTACTATCATTGGTCCGCAACCGTCAACATCACATTTAGTATTTTTGAACCTGGCTATTATTATTTCCAAGTTGGCTCTGAACTCGCTCAAAGACGTTAAGTTAAAAGAGGCAGCTTTTAGGTCTACTATTTTATTACAAAGTTCTTCTACTATACGGTTTTTATTACGATAATTATTTATAATAATACAAGCCGCTGTTCTCTTCCTTAACAGGAAGAGCTTGGTTACACAGGCACCCCTGCGGGGGTGTAGCCTACGGCCTTATTTGCTAATCTTGACCGCCTTTTTTAATCCCCTTTATAGACTCTTTATTTTAACACCCTGAACTCCCTTTTCTTCTTCTTCTTCTTCTTCTTCTTTACTTGGTGACAACCGAACTAAAAGAAAAAATCTTATTCAAACCTTCAAAAAATCTCGTTCTTAAAATATTGGGTTATGGTTATTTTGCACAGTCCCAACTTCTCTCTTCACTCGGCAAACCTTCTATTAATTTCCGTGCATTTCCCAACAATTGACCTTTTAAATAATTGAAGTGGTCAACAGGGTTAATATCAGAACGATCGACCGAACTTTAAACTGATCCCAGAATCCCCCCAATTCCTCCACCTCTCTCCTGAAAGGTTTACTGAAAGTCGGGAGATTTATGGTCGCGAGTTTACAGGAGTCGAGTTAGCAAAGATTGATGGCCTTTGTGCCCTATAAATACAATCCTGCACGTCATTTATTATAATTTGTATTTCTACATAATATTCCGCTTGTTGCTCTATTAGTTCGCTTATTCTTTGTTCATCACAGGTGGCATCTATTAACTCGTCGTAATATCGGGTCACTATATCTACTTGTTTTTGGAATTGTTGACTCCATACTCGGAGCATTTAAAGATGGCGAAGTGGAAGAAATCTTGCGTTGCAGAAGATTCCTTCCTGACTTTATAAGGGCCAATGTACCCTCTCCACCCTTAAAATATTACTCCCAGAACTCTATTACAGGATTTAGTAGCCTAAACCGCGTGAGTTCGTTTTATTCAAAATTATAGTATTGCGCTCAATAGGGCATACATAAGTGGATAGCCTTTTATAGCCATTTTTGTGCATCGACCCCACATGTTGAGTAAATGGTCGATGATAATAAATTGATGGCATCCCACATCCTCATCCATTCTCTTATCGTCTACCTTAGCTCTACTTTATCAACAAAGGAACAATTGAAAATATTTTTCTTTTTTGATAAAATTATAGTTCCGAAAAATAGACAGATTTAGTTAGTCTGTTAATTTTTAATATGTAGTAAACTTTGTTTATTTTATCAAATCATTCATTATTTTGTACTTTTGTTTTAAAAATATTCTCTCTCAAAATTTAGTATATCCTCTGAGCTTTCAATAAATAGTTTAGGTTTGGCGATAAAACTTTTCTTTTTATTCCTGAATAAATATGGAGGGAAGGAATTAGTAGAAAGCTATACAACCAACTTAGAAGAAATAAAAGAGAATTAATGATAAGCGATAAGCAACAAGAATATTGGAACCTCCATGTCAGGAAAATAGATGTCGAAGAATCCGCAAATAAATTTAGGAAATGGGTAGATAGAATGAAGGAAAAACCGGAAAAGGAGAAGATCAAGATTAAAGATGAGAGAGGGATACTAAATGAGGACAAAAGCGAGATAGAAATAGTTTTCAAAGAATACTGGAGAAACGTTTTTAGAATCAGCGAAGAAGAAAATTAAAATTTCGACACTGATTTTGAGAACGTAATTATCGGACAACTAAACCAGACAACGGCCAGGGGTCAACACTATGACTCGGTTGACATAGCGAGAAATAATAATGAGGGAAATGAAACTAATTTATCTGTACAAGAACTAAAGGATAGCAAAAACAGCTTCAAACAAAAAGCGCCGGGACTCACAAAGAAAAACTACACAGAAGCAACCAATAACATCTTAGAGGGATTGAAGAACCTATTCAATGCCTGCCTTAATACATGCTACTACCCTAAAGACCTAAAAGTAGCAAAAATGATTTTCATCCCAAAGCCAGGAAAATCTCCACACATGGTTTAAAACTATAGACCAGTATCTCTGCTTGACTTCATCGGGAAAGTATATGGAAAGATTTTAAAGAAGAAACTCAATCAACATCTGGTGGAGAACGGCCTGTACAACGAGTGCCAATTTGGATTCCGGAAGAACAGGAGCACGGATATGGCGCTCTGTTTAATTATGGAGAAAATAGCCAAGGTCAAAGGCGAAAAGAGGAGTGTGGACATAGTATGTAGAGACGTGTCCAAAGCGTTCGACAAAGTATGGCAGAAAGGCATACAATATAAGATACTTCGGCTCGGATTAAGCAGTCAGCTGGAAAGGTTGCTATACAACTATGTAGCTGATAGATACGCGATATAAACATGGGTAATCACCAAGGGAGAGCCTTTAAGCTGGAGGCTGGAGTTTCCCAGGGCGGTTGCCTAAGTCCGTTATTATACGCTGTATATACAGCGGACATTCCCCCTCCAATGATGGAGGGATGTATGAACATACAATTTGCGGATATCACCCAAGTTGTGGTGTCTCCATACAGGTATGCTCGATTTCAAGCAAGAGCGACGGCAGAAGAAATTCGAAGAATTAACGAATACCAACGCAGATGGAAAATCACTACGAACAGAAACAAATTTAAAATATTTCCCATATACAGAAGAAAAGTAGCAGACATCAACTTGGACAATGTAAGATATGGATACAGTAACGACTATAAAGTACTAGGTTTGACAATAACGAAATTCGGTTGCACGAAACACGTAGCCGAGAGAATAAAGAACCAAAGAGAGGACTAGTACTCCTGTATAAATTAAGATATTTAAGCCAAGAGAATAAAAAGAAGATTTACAATTCGATTATCCAACCAACACTGATTTATCCAGCAAACGCAATGTGTACATTGTCAAGAACTAAACTGCTCGAACTACAAAGAGTCCAGAACAAAGCAATGTACCTAGTGACAAATACAAGAAGGGCAGAGATGAGAAGGATAAAAAAAACTACACAGAGAAGCCAACATCGAGCCTTTAAACAAGACAATCATGAAGAGGCCCAAAGGAGTCATCGAGAGGGCACATGGCGAAATTGGAGACGAACTTTCAACGCAAATAGAACTAGGAGTAGACTGGAGGCCTCACCGACTCTTCCCAAGCAGGGCGAGGATCGGGAATGAGGACAACGAAGAAGAAGACATCTACACGTAGCAGGAAGAATACATCACCGAATGTGACAACAGATAGAGAGATTCGGCAAAGCGACGAAGGAAAGGGTAAAAAAAACCCTTGAGGAACAGAAAAAGTGCAAACGAAAAGATAAAAGGAAAAACATACATGCAAGAATAGACAGTTAGAATACAACATAACATACGAGAAAAACAAACAAATTCTACTTAAAAACAAACACATACTAATAACGGTTTGAACGCCAACCATAAGTACTAGGGAGCAAAAACGGAAAGCACAGACACCTGGATCTCAGGTACTTCCTCTATAACTATAATCCCAACTTCTAACTAATTAAAATGGACAGAGATTAGCTTGACCTCCAAGCATTTTGCGGCTCACCGCACGCCTCTAACTTCTTTTCATTCCTGACTAACTCTTGGGTACTCTCTATCTTAACGGGGTCTACAAATATACGTGGGTGAGTGATACACATCGTGGTATTAGCACCACATATTAGATGTAGGGTCAAGACCACCTAGGTCATCTGTTGATCTTCTACTAGTTTCTTGCTATATTATCGCTCCCTTTCCTCCTCCTCTCTCTGTCCTAAACTAATAATGCCAGAGGAGAATAAAGAGCTGATGACAAGGATTACTTTTGCCCAGATGGCAAACGCTAGAAGAACCTTCAGGGAGGTGCTTAACCACCTCATGCACAAAAATGGCTTCAAGAAGAGATTATGGTTCTTATGGTGATTATGAGTTCTTATGGTTTCCACCAAAGCCACCATCATAAGAAATACTGCGAATTAGCTTAATTGACGAAGAACCCGAAGAGGAAAGTAACAGCGAGAAGTTGTCCAGCCTAAAGTGAAAAGGCAGGCCAGAATCCCCCTCTGCACCGCGAGTAGTTAGCGACAAACGTGGAGAGAACCCCAAAACAGGAAAAGCACCGTGAGAAAACAAAAATCACCCATTAAAAGTGTCTCAGAAAAAAGAAATCTTTGGGAAAGGACACCTCGTAGACGGGAAAGACATCACTATTATAGTCTTTGCCTCCCCCTTGTGTAAACCACCGAAGGATGAGGACGAAAAATTATTCCATGGACTACACAGCGGGAAATAGAAGTGGACCTACGAGGGACCATACACCTAAGAGGAAGTGGAGGGACTGCTGTTGGAAGGAACCATCCACATCCCAGCATCCATTTTCCACACCGTCAACCTACAGGCCTTCTAAGTAATAAGCGGACAAAAGACGTTGGAGATCGACAAGTGAAAAACAGGGACAATGAGTGATATCCAAAATGTGAATAGTAAAAAGGGATTAAAATGATTTTAAAGGGCTAATATTCAATCTAAATTCATAATACAATCGGAAGTGATAAAAAGTAATTAAATATAAAAGTATATAAAATTAACGAAAATTGGTACGTTGACAATATACTTAAGTGAATTCAGTTTATATCTCATCATCATCATCATCATCATCATCATCATCACTTTACTAACTATAATTTAAGAAGGGGATTTTTCGAGTATTTGAATAATAATTTCATCTTAGTTTGGTTATGACTTATGTTTTTTATCAAAGTTATTTCTAATAATTCTTTTTTAATATCAAAACACAAAATGGTGAAGTTCATAAATAAATATAAGTATCCCAGGTAAACATGTAGACGAGCGGCCCGGCTGGAAAAAATTAGTTTGTGTAAATATTATCGTTCACCCGTGTTGGAATATTCATGCGCGTTTGAGTCCTTTTCGAATTATAGATGGCGCAATTTTTTTTAGAAAAAAAATGCCCGAAAGTAAACAAACGGAAAACGCTGTTTACGCAGGCCATTTTTTTTTTTTACAAAATTCCCCGAAAAAACAAACGAAACACACTGTTTGAGTCCTATTCGAAATATAGCTTGCAAGATAGGCGTCGAACTGTTCGTTTTTTCTTCCGTATGTAGGGATTGAACTACGGACGAAATAGTACGTCCCGCCGTTCGAGTCACTAATCTACATATTTACCACATCTAATGCCCGGCCACAAATCTCGCAATCGCTTTTAATTTTAACTAAATTATGAACGTCCAAAAAGGTTACAAATTTTTCTCTATCAGAAACTAGAGTTAATAATTCGGAAATAAACGACGGACACACTTTCGCCAACCGATACGATTTTGAAACTACGTATAACTCTGCTACGCAAACGGCTAAAAAAATAAGTAGTTCCTTAAAAACGAGCTAGCTAATTAGATTTAAATGTATAAAAGAAGGTAATAAAAATAGTAAAATGGGGAAAAATATATTGACAAATAAAAATGACTCCGAATGAGGTTAATAAAAAGCTATTAAGTGGAAAAAAATAAAAATTGAAATCCAGCATTTCTGACGTCATACCCCACCCCCAACCCCTATTATAATTCTCAAAACGATTAAAGGCGCTGACATGATGTAGTTAAAGCATTCACCTCTGTAAACGTCAGAACATTATTCTATAAACAATTAGGATTACATACTGGGGGGCTGTGCCCCCCCAATTTAATGAAACTCAGGATATTCATAGTGTGGTTCCCCCTTGTGTTTACCCCCACACGAGCCGTCCCCTTAAATGTACTCCAAAAACGTGAAACATTTTGGAACACGGACGAAAATAGGACGTCTTATCGGCCGGGCCGCTCGTCTACATATTTTACCGTATCGAAATTTTATCAATTTTTTAAAACCCAAAGAATTACAAATGGTGAAGTTCAGAAAATTTATTTTTAAATTTCTTCCATAACTATATTTTAGCAACGTGATACTTTGAAAGGGGAAAAATTTAGTTTAGAGTTCCTTTTTAAAATTATCATAATTGGTGAAGTTCAGAAAATTTATAAAAATTTAACCATGGCTGCTTTTTTAAAGATTTTAAATTTTAATGTTAGTAGCGAAGCGCAAGCTAGTGGCGAAGCCATTGCCTAGTTATTATCCTTAACTCTATAATTTAACTTGGTGAATTTTTTAAATTTTTGAAAATGTTTTTTGCTTAGTGGACAAGTAATCTTTCATGTTTTTGAGTTTAGGTTTATTTGAAACTTTTATTCACCGACCTGATTTTTGTATGTTTCGAGCTTTCATTAAAGTTCTTTCTAAAAGTACAGAAAAAATAAATAGAATTATCGAATGATTTGGAATGAAAAAACATACAAATGGTGAAGTGCAAAAAATGTATTAAAATCAGGGCTTTGGCGCTTTTTTACTATCATTTCGTATATGAAACAAATTTAGATGAAAAAAGAGATTTGACGAAGGTTTTTCTATATATCAAACCGGGTGAAATAACCTTTTAAAAAGGGTTCAGGGTATCTATGTTAAAAAAGGTGTTCAGGGTGTTGAAATAAAGAGTCTATAAAGGGGATTAAAAAAAGCGGTTTAAAATAGCAAATAGGCCGTAGGCCACACGCCGAAGGAGTGCCTGTGGAAACAAGTTCTTTCTGTAAGAAAGAATACGAAGTATGACTTGTTATTATTATATTATATTAGGGTGATTCAACAGTGAATCTCAAGTAGAATTATGTGATTAACCCGGGAATATAAGAAGCAATCTGGAGTATATAGAGTACACGAAAATAAGATATATCTATTATAGTGAAATCAGAAGCTTTCAGTAAAGAGGCATACAAATCAAATTTAAGTGATATATAAAATCATAAATTTCTATTAAAAGCATAAATATTTAAATAAATAAGAATAGAGTAGTAATTTAAATAAAAGCAACACATTATAGGTCTTGAAGGAGACCTGTCTGTTAAATATTTAAGTCTTGAAACCTAGTACGAAATGATCCCAGGTTCCATTGCAGAATGGTAGATGAAGAGGAGCTTGAAGGCATTATTTTGGTAGGTAGGAGAACCTACACAATAGGGTTAGATGGCGAACGTTGAAATAAAAACCTTGCACACGGTTTCCTTAATGAAAATGACTGTGTTGGGTTGTAAAAAGACAACAAATCGCAAATCAATAGTGTTATAAGATGAAGAAGTTTAGATAAAAATAGTATTAAAATGTCTCTAACGCCCCTCAATATTCGTTGACTAAAGCATTCACCTCTGTAAACGTCAAAACATTATTCTATAAACAATTAGGATTACATACTGGGGGGCTGTGCCCCCCAATTTAATGAAACTCAGGATATTCATAGTGTGGTCCCCCCCTTGTGTTTACCCCCACACGAGCCGTCCCCTTAAATGTACTCTAAAAACGTGAAACTTTTTGGAACACGGACGAAAATAGTACGTTTTATCGGCCGGGCCGCTCGTCTACATATTTACCGCATTTATTGCCATTGTTGTGCAGCGACTCCACCTATTGAGTAAGTGGTCGATGATAATAAATTGATTGCATCCCACATCCGCATCCATTCTCTTGTCTTCCTTATTAGCTCTGTTATCAGCAAAGGAACAATTGAAAATATTTCACCAGTTTAAATAAAATGTTTCAAAAAATATATATATTTTAGTTAGTCTGTTAATTTTTAATATGTAGCACACTTTATTTATTTTATCAAATTATTCTTGATTTTAGTATTTTTATATAGATGTTTTTTTGCTCTCAAAATTTTGTAGATCTTTTGAGCTTTTAATATATATTTTAATTTTTGTTTGATGACATAATAAGCGATGAAAGACGTCTTGGCTAATAAACATAAAAATTTTACTGGTTATTAACCTCCTTACCCTTCCATAGAATTGAATTTTTTTTGTTAAGTTTAATAATGTACTTATAATTAGTTTCTATTCACCAATGGTTAGTATTTATTAAGAAATAAAAAGATACATGTAGATTTTACAAATAAACGCAAGATTTAAATAGTTTAACGTAGAGGAAAAAAGTTGAAGGACTAAAATAAAGTTTCAAGAGAATAGATATTCCAAGTTCTTATTTAAATTATACATTTGATAATGTTACCATACTAAGTTGTTATTCACCAATTATCAAGATTTATTAAGAAATAAAAACAATAATTATATAAACAAATCGATATTTCTTTAGTTAATTCAACTTCTCGTAACAATTATGCAAGATTTATTACTTAACAAGTTATAATTTTCTTTTAACTTTCTCTATTCTTGCTAGGTATTATGTCTTTTTAAAACTTAATATTTCATTCATTTATACTTGATTGTTATATTAAAAAATATTTCACAGGTTTTTTTATCACTTTATATTTAGTCACTTGCCGATTTTTATAAACTGAATCCGCGTAGGGGGCGCGGTGATTTGCCTTCCTGGCCAGCGTGCTGACGGGACTCAACGCCCCATCCGGCCTCAGCTTAGCCTCTTCTTCTTTCTGACACACTGCTTCCTCACTTTCCCTACAATCTCTCCCACAACTTTCTCTGGCCTACCTCTAATTTCACAGGGTAGATGCCGACCGGCTTTCTCTTGCTCAACCATCCCGGATCGCGGCTGAGGGGGAAAGGGACATTGTCCCCTCACCCCTGAGATCCGGTTTGGGGGTTGAGTTTTAACTACCTACTACTTCCCCTACCTACATCCTCATCGCATCCCTTTTCTTCATTTCTCTAGCCTATTTTTTACGCGGAGGTGGAGCCGCCATTCTGATGGGCTGCCTGGCCACTGGGCGGGATGTGTGGCCTTGAATGGTGGCAGCTGGCTTAGCCGGCCTCTTATTCACCCCTTGCAGAGCGGCCTACTGCGGGGAGTGATTAGCGTTTGCGTCCCGCATTCACAAAACGGTCCCCATGCCCACCAATGAAAATCTTTAAAAAAACTGATTTATTTGGCACAGGGACTGAGTCTCTGACTAACCTGGACCGTCTTAAGGATTTTGATTTGGATGCTCCTTCAGCTCCTGCTATTACTAATAGCAGAGCTACAGCAGACAAGCCAGATGAGGTGGTTGCTCCTCGCTCATCTGGTCTTGCTGCTGAAAAACCTAAAAAGTTTACACTGCACACTTCTATGCAGAATATCGCCACAGAACCTACTGAGTTAAGCACTGAAACTGAATGCACTGCCGTGGTTTCCACGGACGAGAACAATACAGACAACCATGCTGAAACTATAAATGACAATGAATACTTTAGATAGGTTCTCAAACGACAATCTAATGCTGAGGCAGTGGCTCCGCCCACTACTACCAACTAGAGAATCAAATGTAACATTGGCACCTTACGTACCGTGTTTCACTCATAGTCCAGGTAGGTCCACAGATGATAATCCCCGGATTCCAGCAGTTAGGCGTAGAATGGGACGACAGAAACGGCATCAACTCCCTACTTTGAAAAATACTTCCTCATCCAATTTCTTGGATTAGAGTTAGCTACAGATGTAAATAACATTAAACTGGATCAAGACATCCAGTCTAAAGTTGGCCAGATATTAGAAATTGTCAAGGCTACAAAAAGTTCTCTACTGTTGGAGGCCCAAACTAGTGTGCAGGCCACCAAGATCAGGACATTAACGTATCTAGCGGGAAAGCAAGTCACTGTTACAGCACACCGCCAATATAACACTGTTAAGGGTGTAATTCGCACTCCACACTACGGCAGTCATCAAAGGAGGAAATACATGAACATCTGAAAGATCAAGGTTTCACAGATGTCCGTAAAGTACAACTGAGATGAGATGGACGATTAGTACCAACCGACACTTATGTCCTCACTTTTAACCTCCACTCTTGTCCGCCAGTGCTTCGTATCACTAGCTGGGTATTGGTTGAGGTGGACCAGTACCACTACCGCTCGCAGCATTGTTACAAATGTCAGCGCTTTGGCAATGTAGCAAAACATTGCCATAGAGAGGTAGATACATGTGCCCATTGTAGTGGTGGTGATCGCAAGGATGCATGCACAAGTATTCTGTTTTCTTCCATTGTAAGGGACCTCACTATAGTAATGAAAGACAATGTCCAAAATACAAATGTGAGAAAGATGTCTTAGACCTACGGATAAGAGAGCGAATTCCTCGTTTTGTAGCTCTCCAAAGAATCTTAGACAAACACCCCATCTATGAACCTTTATACTCTACTCCTGCCCAAGAGAGCAAAGTCACAATAAACAATACAGTTGCCTCAGCAAGGAACACACCCAATCTTCCTACAACGTCAACCACTGCACATACCCCTTCCAAATCCACGCCACAAAGATGGCATCAGCACTCTGATGCTAACATGGATGTGGATGTGGAGCGTGAAAGAAGACCTACTCCTCTTAAGAAAACTAGGAGATCTCCTTCAAAAGTACAGTCTGCAAATAAAATGGATGCATCTCCTATTTTGAAGAAAGTAGAACAAACAGAAAAGCTCTTAAAAGATCATCTGCATAAGTCTGACGACTCTCACACTCAAAGGCGATCGCAGACTACCTCTATTTCACGTAAAGAACAAAAGCAACCCAAGACAGTCACAGACCCAAGCTCACTTGGAACACAACTGTATGCAATTTCAAGACTGGAAACACCAAAAACCCAGCCTAGTGAGACTTCTGAGAATGCCCTACAACTGGAGACTCTTACTGGTCACAGTAAAAAAAAAAAAAACACGTCTCCTTACTTCGCCTACAAAAACTTCAGCAACCAAAAAATATCATGTTACACCTCGTCTGCCAGAAAGCAATGTGCAAGAGATCCCTGTTATTAGCACTCAAGATACGTAACTTCAGTCCCGCTCCAGAAAGGTAGGTTCTCCTACCTACCAAAATAATGCCTTCAGGCTTCTCTCCATTTACCATTCTGCAATGGAACCTGGGATCATTTCGTACCAGGTTCCAAGACTTAAAAATTTAACAGACATAGGTCTCCTTCGACCCCTATAATGTGTTGCTTTGATCCAGATTACTATTATATTGTTATTTAGTTAGATATTTATACTTTTAATAAAAATTTATGATTTTAAATATGACTTAAATTTTATTTGTATGCCTCTTTACTTCTTCTTCTTCTTCTTCTTCTTCTTTATAGAAAGTTGTGAAAAAGAGGGGGTGAATAGTGAATAAAAGAGGGGGGGGGAGGTGTGGAAATGAAAGAAGCATTAGGTTATTAGTGTAGTTGCCCGGTGTACGGGCCATCTCCATTGTTTTGATTCTTAAGTGGGTTTGTGAACCTTTTTTTTTAACACATATATTAAATTATTTATGTGTATATGCATTTTTTTTTTATTAGTTCATTCGCTTAAATCTTGGTGTCGGCTTTGCTCTTTTGGTGTTTGGGAGGTAGTTTTTATATTCTTCCTCCTCAGGATCGAGGATGTCGAGTGTTTCGTTGGGAAGAATTCCTTCTAGTTTCTCCCAGATGTTTTTTTCCTCTTTTGCAGAGATACAGGTTTATTGGTTCAATTCCTGTTTGTTCATGCAGGCTCCTCGAGGTTTGGAAGTCGAACCACTTGGAGCCAGTAATGAATCTAAGTCCTTGGTTCTGCACTCTTTGAAGCATCGACATGTTCTTGTTAGATGCAACGTTGAGTAATATATTAGAGTACACCAGTTTGGACCTAACTAAACTGATGTATAGCTTTTTTTGTTAGCTATTGTGAGGTTTCTGAATCGGGGAAGTTTTTCAAGTTCGGTTTTTGCGTATCCAATCCTAGTGCTCACGTGCTTGCTCATTCCGGAACTGGAGAGTCCGAGCCCGAGAATAGACGCGTGAGGAGAGTAATCGATGTCGGTGTTTCCTATATTGAAAGGGACGGTGCGATGTCTCCCTATTGCAGTTGCAGAGAACTTAGCCACATTCCTTTGTATTTTCCAGCGTCTCTTGAAGTTGGAGATTTTCTCGGCTTCTGCTCTCGTGGGTCTAGCCATCAGTCTTGCCGACTTTGTCCTCCGTACCACAACTTGGGTGACATCATCCTCGTTTTAAGTATTCAGTGTTTTCCCGTCGACTGGTTTAGAGATGCCTCTTGTGAAGATGGTGAAGAGAGTGGGGCTAAGGCATCCTCCTTGTGGAACACCAGAGGCGAGGTCAAAGGCTTTCCCTGTATGCCCTTCGAAGGCTATCACCGCTCACCTATTAGTTAGATAGCTACAGAAGATTTTTTCGAAGTGGGGAGTGAGTTTCAGCCTAGAGATTTTGTATTTCAGGGCTTCGATCGAGACTTTGTCGGCCTTTTTTACGTCTCTGCAGACAACGTCAATCCAGCAACCTCTAGCTCGCCATGCTGCCGCGTGTTGCAGCATATGGGCTATTGCTGTCTTAGTGCCTCAGTGCTCTCTAAATCCATGCTGTTCTTCGTTCAGAAGGTTCTTTTCTGCTAGGTGTTTAGCCAGTCTGCTGTTGAGAATTTTTTCAAAAACCTTCCCAACGGTCTTCAGCAGTGAGATGGGTCTATAATTCATGACCTGGTTAGATAGTTTTCCCGGTTTGGGTATGAAGATCATTTTGGAGGTTCTCAGGCCATCCGGGAAGTAGCCTATTGCTTGAGACGAATTGAACAGGTTCAGCAGCCTGGTCTAAAGTCTTTCCAGAGCTTCTTTTAAATGCTTGATGGTAATTTGGCTGAGCCCCGTCCTGAGATTTACCTTGAAACCGATGGTAGCATGTGGTTCTATAAGGGTCAAACCTCCCTTCTCTCCTCTCCATATACTCAAGAACCTGGTCCTCGAAGCCTAGGTCAAAGTCTTCTTCTTCTTCCTCTGATATCTTAAAGACATTTTCCCAAACTCCGCGGAACAGCTTCTCTCTCTCCTTGGGAGTGACCGCCTTAGTCCCTTCATGCTTGATTTCAGTTTAGCCAGGGGTGAGAGCGTTCCCCTTTAATTTGTTGATGGTCGTCCAAAAGGCCTTCGGGTTCCTCTCAGTGTCTAACTTTTCTATTAGACTATTCCATTTGTTTCGGACTTCTGTTCCTAGCGTGGAATTCAGCTGACTTCTGAGAAACTGAACGAAGTGAAAATCCATGGGTCTGGTATAGCCCAAGTTGAGGATGGTCTCGTAGACTCTAGAGAATCGATGCTGTAGCACCACTCTCTCTTGTGTGGGTTTTATGTACATGCTAACTTTATGTGATGTTATTGGGATAGCTATAGCGTCGGCGTTAGAGATGCAGTCGTTAATAGCAGTTAGCTCTTCATTCAGATCTTCTTCGGATGCTTTCTTCAAATCAGGGATACCCCCTGGGAATGTTTTCCTGTAATCTTCCCACTTTGCATTCTAGAAGTCTTTTCTTGGGATAATTGGGACTGGGATAGGGGCAGTTGCAATAGTGATCATCATGGGCAGATGATCACTTGATGTTAGAGGCCCTGGAGGGATAAGTTGGTGGAAAGAGAAGTTAGGGTTCGTGAGCACGACGTCAGGTTTCGTGGCTGACCCTGGGTAGAAAAACGTGGGAAAGTCCGGTCCAATATGCTCTGCAACGCCCCTTCTAGTCAAGAGATCTAGTAGTCTACCTCTTGTGTTTGTAGATGAGTATCCCGCTGCTCTATTCCTGGCGTTAAGTACTGAGTGCTCTTTTGTGAAAAAGGTGTATAGGTCATGATAAGGTAGATATGACTTGCGAGGGGGCTGGTACCCCGTGCTTAGTTATATGTCACCCATAGATCACCTTAAGATGATCGACAGAGTCGATTCATCCATAGGATTACCTTGTCTGAACTGTAACTCCTTTTTCACTGCTATTAACGCCCCATCAAATCTTTCTTCTGTGCAGTTCTTTTGTATAACATTATATCCAAAGATCTTCTGTTTGTCTTCGTCTTTGATGCTTGTTTCAGACAGCAGATGAACATCTGAGTCTAGTTCTCTGTAGACATTGAATAATTTGTTTTTGTTAGGTTTCCATCCTTGCACATTGTGTGCCAAGATGGTTAGCCGATTTCTATAGAGTGGTAGACTTCTGGAACAAATTGCCGCGGAGGGTAGTAGGTAGTCCAAATTTAAATGTTTTTAAGAGTAGGTTGGATGAGTTTATGGGGAGGAAAGGTTGTAATGGTTCCTAAGTTTTGTATATATTAATATTGTTTTTATATATCTATAGCTGCATGATTTAGTTCTTGATAAGCCTTGATTGGTGATACCCTTGTTTCTGGACGCAATTCTCTGGATGTAGTTTTCTTATGAGTTTGGGTGCCTTAAAAAAAAGGCTGTTTGACTCGGATGCCTTATGCTGGGCCCTTGTGGCTTTTGTCATCTGTTATATTATATTGTGGGGGACTTTGATTTTGTCTTCCCCTGGTGATGGTGCTTTTTGTGGGTGGATTTTGACGAATGCGGATGACCTTTGATCGGCCCTTGTGGCTTTTGTCATCCGTGAAATTATGTTATGTTATGTTATACGCTATCCCGTTGATCTGTATTATTCTTTGGCCGTTTGATGGCCAGATTTTAATTTCTTGTACAGTTCCGGGTCATAGATTCTAAAGTTCTCGTTGTAAAGCTTGGTTTTACAGGCGAGTAAGGATGCTCTGATTGTCTCCCCGGTAACTGGTGAGCCATAGCACTACTTGATCTGTCCTTTTCTCACTCTTGCTGCCACATCCTCTGTGGAGATCTCTTTTTTATGGATGTTTTGAGAGTAAGAGCCAAGGTGAGTCTGATTTCTCTGCCGTCTAACTCGAGCTCATCCTCTTTTTGTTCAGTGTCTGTTTCCTGAACCTTTGGTTCTACTTTGTTTTTCTGGGTTTTTTTCTGCTGGGGCGTCGGTTTGTTGATGTTGAGCCGTTATCAGTGTAATTTCTTGCCACCCCTGAAGTTGGTCGCCAGGCCATTTTACGGGGTGCCTAAAGCTGACCCCTGAAAAGAGCACAGCACCAAAGGAGCTTCAGTTCCTTCGGCCACGCCCAGTAGTGGGCTGGGTGGCTCGGAAACGGTAGAACTTCGAAATGAGGACCCCTGCCTCCGAAACCACACAGCCCGCCTAAGGTTTCGACGCGGAGGGAGGAAAAGACTCGCATGGCGAGCCCAACCTCCCCCAATACGCCCTCAAAGGCGACAGCGCCTTTAGCGCATCGTCCGGCCAACAGCGGCAGGAGTTCTGCCCCCGGGAAGCGTACGGCCATTCCCGTGAGGGTCTTCTCTTCGAAGAGGGCCCCCGCATCTTCTCCGAAGTAGTCCTGGAGGGCATATTCTTTCAATGGAATTGCCGCGGACTCCGGACCAACTGAGAGGAGTTCCGGAGGCTCGTTTCCTCCCGTTCCCCGTTAGCTATCTTTTTACAGGAGACTATGCTGGGCGCATGCCCCCTGCCCACCCTTCTGGGGCATAAGGGTTTTGCGACCCCACCCCCACGGGAGGGGGGATGGGCGGGGAGATGTGCGATTTACACCCGGCATGATGTCTCCGTTCTTCTCTTCGCTTTAGATACCTCCTTTCATGCATAGCTGTGCAGCTGCACCTTGATAGGAGGTATACTGTTATTTCCGCGTACATTATTCCACCGTCAGCTGGCTTCGATGCGGGGGAGTTGGGCCGCGTTGTGGCATGGTTGCCGAGGCCCTTTCTCTTCCTCGGAGATCTAAACGGTATACACCCCTCTGGGTAGACTACTCTCTTAATCCCAGGGGTCAAGTCCTTGCCGACCTGATCGACTAGATTGAGATAGGTGTCCAGTAATGTGGATGAGTTTACGCATCACTGCCCAAGAACCGCTTCATTTTCCTACCTCGATCTATTTTTGTGCGCTCCGGATGCACAGCCAGATTTTGATTGTGGGGTGGTCGATGACCTCCTTGGTGCTGATCACTTTCCCATTCAAATATCATTTTCTAATCCACTGCAGCCCGGTAGCCCACCCCGTTGGTGCTTAGCGCGGGCGCAGTGGTCTGCATTTCAGGAAATGATTGAATTATCTATGTCAGAGCGAGGGGCTTAGGTCGGTAGATGAGGCCGTTGAGTTCTTCTCCGGCAACTTCATTATCGCAGACCTAGCTACTATTCCTAGAAGGTCTGGCAGTTTTACACGCCGACCACTCCCGTAGTAGTCAGCCGAATGTGAGACGGCCCTCAAGCAGAAGCACTATGCCTACATGTGCTATAAGGGCCGCCCGAAAGATTTCACTGTCGATGAATTTCGTCGGGCTAAGGCTAGGTTCCGGTATATTTCGAAGCACGCCTGCTGCTATTCTTGGCAGGCATACGTGTCTTCACTTAACAGGAAGACCCATCTAGCAGAGGTGTGGAAGCGAGTCAAAAGGATTCGGGGCAAGTTCTCGCAGGACGCACCTCCCGTTCTCCGGGAGAATGGGACCGCAATCTAGGACCTCGCATCCGTGGCGGAATCTTTTATGATCGCTTTCTCCGCATTCTCTAGCTGGGATGCTGCTTCGCCAGCATTCAATGCACGTCATGATGTCGCGGAATGCTACCGGCTGGACTTTACTTGCAGAGACGGAGAACCCTTCAACGACAAGTTTACATTGAGTGAGTTGCGTTCCGCTCTTGCTTCGTGCGCGGACACCACGATGTCCCGTATGCCATGCTTCGACACCTGGGTGAGTGAGGCATGGCCTTTCTGTTAGATCAATTCAACAGGATCTGGGTGGAGGGTCTCATCCCGGATTCCCAGCGAATCGCTACTGTGCTCGCCTTTCGCAAGCCAGGGAGAGATCACTCTACTCCATCTGGTTTCCGCCCAATCTCTCTAACCTCCTGCGTGTGCAAGTTGATGGAGAAATTGGTAAATGTTTATATTAGCCCTTTTTCTGGATAGCGGAGGCCATCTGTATTCTGCAAGGTGCGGCTTCCGCAAGTTCCACTCTACGTCCGATGCTCTGGTCCGCCTGGAAAATGCCGTCTGCGAGGCCTTCCTTCGTAGACAGCACTACGCCACGGTGTTTTTCCATTTGGAGAAGGCCTATGATACCGCATGGCGATACGGTATGATGGAAACTCTCGACATTATGAGGGAGAGGGGACGCCTCCCAATCTTTATATCTGAATTTTTGCGAGATCGTCGATTCCGCTTAAGGATAGGGGGAGCCCTCTCTGACCCAATGGAACAGGAAGAGAGTGTACCACAGGGAAGTATCCTTAGTGTCACACTCTTTGCCCTAAGCATCAACGGCATCACCCCGCTGCTGCCGGAAGATGTTCTCGCTACGCTCTACCTGGAAGACCTTTCGATCTCTTTTGGCACGGCCTAGATGCCAACTCTGGAGCGTCGACTTCAACAGTCATTGAGCCGCGACTCTCGCTATGCCGAAGCGCGTAGGTTTCGATTTTCCTTGGCCAAGAATAAGGTGGTGCATTTCTACCGCTATCCACGACTCCATCCTGACATAGAATTGTTTCATAATGGGGTACGCCTGCAGGTGGTTAAATCGCACCATTTCCTTGTTCTTGTATTTGACCGACGCCTCACCTGGGAGGCTCATATTCGCAGCCTCAGGGTGTCTTGTACACGCGACATGGATATTCTCCGTTCCGTGAGGTTTAGCGCCTCCCTCAGTAGCCAACAGCTCTCACTGCATCCGCAGCTGATTTCGATTCCTGTGCCGCAGAAAGACGCCAGTTATACGCTAAGCCCCTTGGGTTTAGGGCAACTAAACTCCTTCCAGAGCTTGGTATAGCTATCGGGCCGGTGGCGCCCCTGGTTTTGCCCAGGACGCCACCCTGGAAGGTACCACCTTTGGCTATTTGTCGCCACGCTGCGTTGGAGCGAATGTGAGTGTGTGTGTGTGTGAAGGGCCATTCTCTCACCCCTTTTCCAATACCTTCTCCCTCTCTCTGTAAGAATGTGTGTGTGAATGGGAATTTTTTTTCTTTATTTTTTATAGATATATATTATTTATTAGGGATTTCTTGTTTTTATTAAAACGTTTTTTGTCTCTTTGCAGAGAGTTTCGTGATAATATTCTTTGTGCGAAAGTCCACTCTATAATTTTGCCAATTCAACATGAAAATCCTTTAATTTGTAAAGAGTGGCAGAGATTGTAGGATTCAAAGTAACTCAACTAAAGTTATTGTACGTCCCATTGGGAAGGAAGAGGGCTTCTATATAGCCTCAATACTGCGACAAGATCGCATTATATTATATCGAGCTCGGATGCGCCAGTTTTTCTGGATTTGATAAGTCCTAGGCATTGTGAACACTCGAGTGGCAGCTGGCAGGACTTTCCCCTGGGGGTACCAAGTGAGGCCTATTCTTGTTGTATTGTTTTTTGATCAAGTGTTGTTGTTAGGCCTCCTTGATACGATTTTGTATTACTCTTTGTACATTTATCTAGTCTATTACACTTGTTGTTTTTTTTTCATATCTCTCTTGTTTGTTTGTTAGTAGCATTTAGTTATATAAGATTGTCAATATTTCGCCAATAAATAGGATTATTTTTGACGAAATCTCAAATTTATTTACCCCTATCTCTTATAAATATTTACCCATATTTTCTTGTAAATAAATGACTACATACAATCGGTTTCATTTCTCCCTCGATTTCTCAGGTCGGAATTACTGTAGGAAGCTGGTTGGATCGATTGGATTTAGAGGATAGATTTTCCGCCCGCTACAACGCATCTGCTGCCAAAGCTTCTAAAGCGCTGGGAGTATTGCGTTTTACCTTTTTGGAGTACACCTCGTGTCACGTTCGAACCGTGTCAGTGTATACAGATGGCTCCAAGTCCCAAGAGGGGGTCAGCTACCACGTCGTATCCACTCTGTTTGAAGTTAGCGGGGTTCTGCCAGGCGCTGCGTCTGTCTTCACGGCCGAGCTGGTGGCAATACACCACTCGGTACTGGAGATTACGCGACGTGCCCGGTTCGGAGACCGGATTGTGATCTATAGCGACTCACAAAGCGCCCTGAGTGCTCTCGGAGAATTGGAATCTCCGCATCCCCTGGTTGCGATATCCGTGACGCCACGGTTTTGGTGAGTCGGGTGGATGTCAAGATTATCTTCTGCTGGGTTCCTGGACATGTGGGAATTGCGGGGAATGAGCGCGCCAAAGAGTCCGCGAGGACTCTACAACCGGACCAGCGTTTCGCTCTTCCTCACACCGACTACATGGCAGGAATATGGGCAGCTCTCCGGTCTGCTTGGCAAAAAAGATGGGAGCCGGTCGAAGGGAACTTAAAGTTGCGTGTTATTGCGTCACGGGGGCTTCAGATTGCTTTCTGTCGTTTCCGAATTAGACACATTCGCGGGACGCACCGCCATTTTATGGAGCGTTCGCCTGCGCCCTACTGTGAAGACTGCGTTGTCAGCCAGACCTTTCGGCACATTCTTGTTGAATGTCCCAGTCTGGGCAATCTTCGCGCACGTTACCTGTCCCGGTACCGGGATGGGCGGGGTCGCTACCGCCTGTCCCTTGTACTCGGGATGAGTTCGTGGACATTGACTGGTGGACTTACCGTCTTTTGGGGGGAGGCCAGCCTTCTCCCCTTTATTTAACTAGTCGTTGTTTTTTCTGTTTTTTTTTTGGTTTTTTTGTAGGTCGCACGTTCCCGCACCGAGGGGAGGCGGACCTTCCCCCGACGCTGGATCTTGCTTCCTGCCTCTTGCCTTCTTCCTTTTTAAGATTTTATTATTTTTTTCTTTTTTCATGATTACTATTTTAAAGTAGCCTAGTACTAGGCAGTGGTAAGAACGGCGACTTCTGCCCCAGCAGGCAGTCGCCAGATGAGCTCTTAAAATAAAAAAAATAACAAATGAAGCTCAACTATTTAAAGAGAAGATTGGAACACAAATCCTCCCCTCTGCAACTCCCCCCCACCCCCCTCAATATTTAATGATTTTTTCTTCTATTCTTTGCGGTCTTTTGATTACTCTATTAAATTCTATATTTCTAATAAGTATTTTGCATTTTCTCTCGATGGCTGATGTCAAGAAAGGACCTATAGTTGTGCCAAGTACTTAGGACTCTTTAACTTAGATTGAAGAATAATTGTCCCTACCATTCTTAGATTTGAGTAAAGACTTACGAGGATATAAGGAAACGAGATATGGGGAAAGGAGTTCTATTATTTTTCAATATAACTACCCTCGACCTTAAGGCACTTGCGCCACTTGTCCCTGAGGCTTCGAATTCCCGACATGCAGAAATCTCCTGACTGCTGTTCAATCCACTCCTGGACGGCGAGTTGCACATCTTCATCGTCCCCAAACCGGCGTCAACGCAGTGCAGCCTTGAGCTGTCGGAATAAAAAGTAGTCGGTAGGGGCCAGATCTGGACTGTAGGGGGGATGGTTGAGCTCCTCGAATCCGCACTCGCGCAGGGCAGCTTGTGAAACTCCGGCCTTGTGGACTTTGACGACGTTGAAGTCGATCACAGGGATGATGTGGATAACACTTCTATGTGATATTCCAAGTTCTCGCTCGATTTCTTCGACCTTCACTCGTCGATTTTTGATGATCATCCTCTCCACGCGGGCCACATTGTCCTCGTTGGTCACGTCTGAGGGGCGTCCTGGACGGGGGTCATCTTCAAGGGACTCACAACCATGGCGGAACTCCCTATTCCAGCCAGCAATGGTTGCATCGGAAGGAGCCGTGTCGGTATACACTGCAACTTTGTGTTCATGGATCTCTTTTGCATTCTTGCCTTCCTTGGTCAAAAATCTGATCAGTGCGTGGTGCTCAACCTTCTCCATTGTTCAAAAATTTGTGACTGACGATCTGCGATCAGCTACTGCTTCTTAAATAGACGAGACAGGAGCGTGCGGCTGCAGGTCCTGACTTGCCATAAGTTGTCCTAACACCCCCACAAACAGCCATCCCCCTTCCTCTGTTTTGCCCTACCGATTCGCAAAACTTATTGACCGCCCCCTCGTATTTCTGCCCTAATTTTATTTTCATTCGTACAGTTTATTTACAAATGATGGTGGGGATATACTAAGATTGAATTAAAATAGTGGTGAATTAGTATAAAGAGCAAAGTAGTTGTGTGTTTGGGGGCTAAATGTTTAGTATAAAGTTTTCCAGTTGACTGGAATTTCGCTTCCCCCCCCCTTTGTTTTTTGTCTCATCAATGGTTTTGTGGATATAGTTATTCTCTGTTTACTACTTGGGTACTGGTCCTTTTTGGTCTTAACCTGTCGTTCCAGCCTTCATCTAGATATTTTCATTTCCCTCGATATTTATAATATCTGTTTTTTATTGTAGCAATACACAACTGAGCAAAATAAGAGCACGATTTTCCTTTAAAATCTTTTCAAAAATATGATGAGAATATAAATGAAATTTCCAGGGTACATAAAAGCATGTATTTAATATATTTTCTGAAGATTGCATATAATACAATCGAAAAATTCAAGAAATTATAATAAATAAACTAACAAAATACAATATTGAGATGTACAAAATAAGAGAACGAACATTCACACAGAACTGCTTCGCAAACAAATACACTCGAAACAAAGTAAGATTTGACAACGATGAAGCTTGAAACACATAATATGAGGTGTTGAAGCCTCGTTTTCTATTACTTCGGCGCAACGTCGACCACAGGACCTCATCAGTTTCTTGCAAAATTCTGGTCTTATTTTGTTCTATTCTTGCTCAATTTTCGGCCATAAATCCGTCACAGTTGAAGGCTTTGCGGGTCTCGAACTTTGACTCCACAATGATCTCCCAGAGGTTCTCAATTGGGTTCAGGTCCGAGCTCTGAGCAGGCCCCTTCCTTATTTCGATATCTTGTTTTTCGAAATAGTATTTTATTCGCTTCGCAGTATGGCAAAGCCATTCATTTTTCGAGAAATTCCTGCTGCATTCTAGAGGTGCTCCTTCATAGAGAAGGGCCTAATAGCTCTTTCTTCTCGGACGGTGGTTATGCGGGGTCGACCGACATTTGCAAGTGAGTTATAGGTTTTGTTTAATTGTACAACTTAGGAAAGCGCGAAATCACACTCTTGGACCTCCCTACCTCTTCTGAAATTGAAGAAGAGTCCTTCCCGAAGGAGTCACTTTCACCACCTGTGGCAGCATCTCTGCAGAGTGAGTACGACAACAATGACTGTTGTGCAGTTCTTAGTAAGAAAAAGGTTGCTAGATGATATCAAGAAACTTCTAGAATGTTCCTTAAAAAATCGTTCTCTTATTTTGGATGTGCCATTATTTTATTTTGTTAGTTTATTTAGTATAATTTCTTGAATATACGATTGGAACATATAAAATCTTCATAATATGTTTTATGATAGAATTGCCTAAGGTGGCCGCGCCTCGCTTCTATCACATATTGAAACTCATGCTTCCCACGTGTATCCCGCGAGAAGAGAGTAGCATGGCGTCCTTATCCCCCTAACATTCCTGAGTATTATCTTCCCCCGCTCCAAGTTTAATCAAGGAGGTTCAATTCCCCGTTTGCCTGCAGGCGTCGGTGTGGCCAGATTGAATTAGGCTTATGGGAAGATAAGATTTTTCCAAACGCTACCAGGACATTCCATGGAAGTCCCCCGTTGTCCCCTACCCCGAGGGGCTGGCTCCGGCTATTTATGCGATAGAATTTCGCGTTTGAATCAGATCCCGATTATCTTCGCGAGGCATCACGCCGATCCGGTCTCCCTTGTGCACCTAGGAACTCTACCCCGAGAACTCCAGTCAACTGGAAAACTTTATACTAAACATTTAGCCCCCAAACACGCAACTACTTTGCTCTTCGGTCATCACATGCACCTCTTTTGAATATTCCTCGTTCATCCCTCCGCTCAATGGGGGACTGCTCCTTTTCAATCTGCGCCCCTAAGTTGTGGAATGCTCTTCCTGCTGAAATCAGGTCTTCTCCCTCTCTTACCACATTTAAGCGTCTCCTGAAAACGCATCTTTTCAGTATTGCCTCCCCCCCCTCTTGAATTTCCATTCTCATCTCAGCACAACGTGCGCTCTGGGAAGGCCCCAGGTCTTGAAGAGCGCATTACAAAAGACATTATTATTATTATTATTATTGTTCTTCGAGCCCGTTCGACAAGAAACGGTTCTCGCTCCCCTAATATCACGTCAGTGATAATTTAATTCCTCCCTTTCTACGTTCTTCAAGAGAACGCTTGGTTACACCAATAACCTCAATTGTTCATCCAGAACATCTCCGGTATCCTGACTCAAGGATCGCTCGTACTTCCGAGCCCCACTTCGCTCTCACTCCTCGAAGTCAGTTCCCCCCCCCCTCGTTAAGGATAACCCCCTTAAAAACCCCTTTTCCTGGGAAGGAAATCGCCAGTCGGACCGAAGCCATTCCTTCAAATCGCCTTCCTCTGCACGACGACCTTATAAATACGTAAGCTACGAATTGCCTCTAACTATTTAACTTCGTGCCAACGTAACTCTGTGCTTTAACAAGGATCTAGCCGCCCCTTTCCCCTTTTTTTGTCATTTTAAATTTAAATCCCTCCAAATCTTAATCCTCCGCTTAGTCAAGTTTATCCCATGACCTTTTTTATCATTTCATGTGTATCTCCCATTTTAATCTCCGGTCATGTAAATATTTTCCATGTGTTGTTTTGTTATATTAATTAATAAAATTCTATTTTATTAATGCTTGCAATATTATTTATCCTTGGGCTCCGTGTAACTATAGGGAGAAAACCACAGTAATAGGACTAATTTTATATGCGAAACCAGGTTTCAACGGAGACATCCGTCATTGTCAGTCTCTAGTGATCAAGGGAGATACAGAAGTTGCTTAACGTACAAACACACAAATCAGTGGCGCTAAGGTGGAAGATGCGAGAATGTGTCGGCATTTTTAAGAAACGGAAGTATGAATTTCCTGCTTATTAGGGTATTAATGTTGAATTGGCCTTCGGAATTTTTAAAGTTGCGAATTTATTTTATGAGTTCTGATTCAATTAAGCGTCGATGTATATAATTTTGAGACTTATAAACTATTTTAGCATTATCAATATCAATTTGATGATTTTCTTTGGACATATGTGGAAATAAACTAGAGGAGAGGGCACCAAGACGCAGATCGCATTTGTGTTCATTCCTTCTCTTGGAAAATCTGCTGCTTTCACCGATATAAAGGGTCTTTCAACAAGGACGCTCGAGCTTTGTCAGGCGATAGTAGCCATGTTTTTAAAGCGACATCTGGCAACCTCTCTGTGAACTGTTCATGAAAGGTTATAGCGTTGAACAGCGTGTGTAAATCATCAAATGTTATCAAAATCAGTGCTCCGTTCGACAAACGTTCCGCGCATTACGTGATTTCTATCCTCGCCACAGCGAAGAGGCCCATTTTTGGATGAATGGATTTGTGAACAAGCAAAATTGCCGGATTTGGGACGAAAACAATCCACATGAGATACACCAGCACCAATTGCATCCCAACAAAGTCACTGTTTGGTGCGGATTTTCGTCTAACGGAATCATCGGTCCGTATTTTTTTGAGAACGAAGATGGGATTGCCATAACCGTCAACGGCGAGACCTACAGATCGATGATAAGCAACTTCTTGTGGCCTCAACTAGATTATATGCCTGATATGGATACTGACGACAGGTGGTTCCAACAGGAAGCCGCGCTACGTGCCGCACTGCGCACGCCACGATAGAGATTTTGCACCAGCAATTTCAGGGCAAGCTCATCTCGCGAGGCGGCGACGTCAACTGGCCACCGAGATCATGCGATTTAACGCCATTAGACTACTTTCTTTGGGGCTACCTTAAATCGCAGGTCTATGCGAATAATCCGTAAACAGTTGATGTCATCAAAATCAACATAACGGACAACATCCAGCAAATTCAGCCAGATTTATGCGACAAAGTCATCGAAAATTGGGCCTCCCGAATACGTTCCACCAAACGAAGCCGCGGAAAACATTTGAACGACGTCATATGCCACACTTAATGCCATAAAATGTACTTTCAAATTTAAAATAAATTGAGTGCATATATCACACACAACTTGTTTTATTTACATTTAAAAATCGAGCGGCCTTATTGAAAGACCGTTTATAATTCATTACATGATTTGCATGGAATAAAATAAACTTCCTGTTCTTTATCGATCGATCTTTTTCTGGATAGGCTATTTCTGATCGTATTCTCGTACTGAAAGGCAACATTGATGTTGTTAGTCCGTGCCAACATTTTGAAAGGTAACATATTTGTCATAGTGACACTTTTCTATGAACCAAAGGCAGTGGCGGATCAAAGAATAAAATTTGCCGGGGGGGGAGGGCACTAGATTTTTTCGAACTACAATAAAAGAGGTAAATATGCTTATTATTTTGATGAGCAGTTTTATTGAATATTAACCATCCAACAACTGTAAAAAACAATAAAGTTAATTACAACTGCTGTACTGGAAAAGTATTGGCAAATTATAAATATTTAATAGAAAAACGTAACGTAGTGCTGACAAAAACATCAATTTCCGATTTTTATGGGCGAATGCATCGATTACGCTGTTTGTTGCAATGTTAATTTCGTTGTGAACACCAAGCAGCGCTAGACCCTTGAGGCGCAAAACTTATTGATCGCCCCTCGTATATATATATATATATATATATATATATATATATATATATATATATATATATATATATATATATATATATATATATATATATATATATATATATATATATATACAAGCGATACTTCGTATTCTTTCTTACAGAAAGAACTTGGTTCCACAGACACTCCTTCAGCTTGTGGCCTACGGCCTATTTGCTATTCTAAACCGCTTTTTTTTAATCCCCTTTATAGACTCTTTATTTTAACACCCTGAACACCTTTTTCAACATAAATACCCTGAAACATTTTTTTAAAGTTATTTCACCTTTTATTATATTGTCTTTATCCCTTGAAGATTTATATATAGTTGAGAATTTTCCACACCCTCTTTTCAACACTGCAACTATTTTTTAAGTTATTTCACCCGGTTTGATATATAGAAAAACCTTCATTAGATCTTATTTTTTTCATCTAAATTTGTTTTATATACAAAATGATAGTAAAAAAGCGCCAAAGACCTAATTTTAATACATTTTTTGAACTTCGCGATTTGTATGTTTTTTCATTCCAAATCATTCGATAATTCTATTTATTTTTTCTGAACTTTTAGAAAGAACTTTGATAAAAGCTCGAAACATACAAAAAACAGCCCTGCGAATAAAAGTGTCAAATAAACCTAAACAGAAGGAGTTTGCGCTTCGCTGTAAGACTTTCGGTCTGTGTCCTACGGCCTAGCGTGATTCTTTTTATTTCTCCATCTAAATTTCCTCTAATAATTCCATGCCCAAATTTTAATACATTTTCTGAACTTCACCATTTGTAATTCTATTAGTTTTTTAAAAAATCACAAAAATTCGAAATTTATATTTATTTCTGAACTTCACCATTTTTTTTCTATTATAAAGGAATTATTAGAAATAACTTTGATACCAAATTGAAATCTACTTCGGTGACAACCGAACTAAAAGAAAAAAAATCTTATTCAAACCTTCAAAATGCCTCGTTCTTAAAATATAGGGTTATGGCGTTCAAGCCATTTGTCTTCAAAATCAATTAATGTCTTTGGATATGGTATGCGCATTTGCTGTTGTGGTAATAATTACTATATTAATTACTTTATTGTTGTGCTTAGAGTCTTTGTTTTTTTTCGTATATCTTGTAGTTTGTGTAATTCGTGTATTTTGTTTCTTCGTGGATGTCTTCTTCGGTAAATTTCGGTCTTCATCAGTAGATTTGAGGCATCATCGGTGAATTGGTAGAAATCGTTGAGGTTTCGTAGTTATATAAGTTTTTTCTTAGTCGGATTTTTTTATTGGCTTAGGGTAAAAACATTTTTTTTATCATGTGTAGAACGGCACTTCTGCTCCGCCAGCTAGAACCTCGGCGGAGCTTGCAAATCCGGCGCGACTTATTCCTCTTCTGTTCTGGTCAATCATTTGGTCGATATCATCGTCCAATTCACGATTAACCATTTCCAGCATATTCCTTGTCTGTTCTTCTATAACAATGTTAATGGGACTTAACCCCACCTCTCGGTGCAGCTCTTCTTGGCATCTTCTTTTTCTCCTGAGTGTACCTGTAATTAGGTACGTACATTTATTCTGCACCACTTGTAGTTTCCTCATTTGTGTCCTCGAGACACACGAGGGGGCGGAAGCGGGGTATAGCAGCGTCGATCTTACAAGTGCATTGTAGATCTTTTTCTTGTTGCTTTGACGAAGATTTCTGAACTCCTTTCCACAAAAGTACACCTCTATAAATAGTCATTTCATCTACTCATAACACTACAAAAATTCAACCAATCAGGATTAATATATATTTAATTGCCATACTTGTTTATTTTTGAAATAACAGTCTTAGCGTTAACCAATTGACCAATCAGCTTTTAGACATAAGCACTGTAATAATTGTCCAATCAGCGTGATGATAGATTTAAAAGGTTAATAACGCTCAAAATTTTTGCACATGAACACGGCTAAAATCCATTTTCGGCCCCACGGAGGGAAATCACCGTACACAGCCTCACCCAACTATGTCGCTCACTAGAGAAGACATAATTGGGAGCATTGGAGGAATCTGGTTTGAGGATTAGCCCACACTGGATGACAATGTTTTGAAGCTCGACTGGACAAGAGACGGACTGCAACCTCCGTTACTAATCACTGCAGAGGCCCATCCCAGGACCAAAGAGGGACACTTAACCGTCTCTGTGTATGGTGGGAGCAGTCGCGATTCAAACCCTCCCGGGGAGTGGCGTTGTCAATGAGTCCGTCAGTAGTCATCCCCCAGGAGGATCCCACCCGGTCTCACACATACTCAATCATCCATCATCGCATCATAATGCGCCATTTCCACACTCATCCCAACATTCACCAATTCGAATAACTCTGGGGTCCAAGGCTGCTCAAAAAGTATGGGGGGGGGCACCCTAAGAAAACAAGAATTTCAATACACACATAATACTCACAGAATTACACACCCCATAACAGAAGTCTGCTTACCCTACGTGCTTGCCGACAAGGACCACGAGAGGGTCACCCTCAACAACATAGCAATGGATCTGGCCACACGAATACCCCTCAGGGTAATCAATGGCCAGGCGAATCCAGAAAGAGGCAAAGTTTTCGAAACGATCTTCGGAAAACTCAGTGTCGCAGTCATTCGCCTTATAGACACCCCAACCGGTTACTTGGCCATCTGCGAGAGGGAAAAGAACATCGAGACGATCAGTAATTAAGATGGCCTTCCCGCACTCCGGGACATAAACCTCCAGCCGGCAGTACCACCCCAAATCCAGGCCCCCCGCAGCGTGATTTGCCGTCGACTCGATCCTTGGATAGGTAATCGGACGAAGGAGGAATTAGCGGAAGATATAGAGGCCAATCAGAGCTGGGCGAAATTCTCGGAAATAATTAAGTTCAGAAACCTAAGAGAGAACCAAGAATACACCCACGTATTCAAGGTGATCTTCAAGGAGACGGAGATGGCCCAGAAGGCCAAAGAGAAGGGTCTGTTACTCTTCCATGCAAAAATCAGTGGGGACCAGATCGAGCGTGAGGAATTCGCGACGTTGCAGATATGTTTCCGCTGCTACAAGATGGAGCAACACTCCACAAAAGATTGCCAAGTAGCAGAGGAGACAGGCCCCAGGTGCAGTGAAAGGGGTCACGGGTGGAAAAACTGCATGAAGATAGATAAGTATGTAAACTGCGTGCAGGGCCATAGAGCACTAGCCATGGCTTGCCCCATGAAAAGAAATATAATTAAAAGGAAACAAGCTGCAAA
Source organism: Ceratothoa steindachneri (assembly GCA_963969495.1). Lineage (NCBI taxonomy): Eukaryota > Metazoa > Arthropoda > Malacostraca > Isopoda > Cymothoidae > Ceratothoa > Ceratothoa steindachneri. Next base: position 10,043,242 of record OZ018334.1, read on the forward strand.
GAAAGAAGAAGAACAGAGGGGGAGGACAACTTCGTATGCGGAAGCAGCAAAAATGTCCCACCCTACACAAACCCCGACAAAAACATACATCAAATTTGAAAACGAGGAATCAACGAAGATTCTCACCTGCATTCTTTATGCGTACGTAAGAAATCTCGAAGAGAACCCTCCCTCAGCAGATGTCCTACAATTACAATTCTCTCCAAAGGTAAATGAAGAGGTAGTTGCTGCAGAGTCTGCCTACCCTACTGAAATAACGGACTCACACCACAATGATCAAGGACAAGAAACTCAGGAACCCACCAGGAGACCTGACCCCAGAATTGTAGCGAGAACAGCGAGGGAAGAAAAAATGAGGAAAGCTGCCACAAACGAACCACAAAGAACGGAGCGTCAAACTACGACTGACGCAGACTCGGGCACCAACAGTGCCCTGAGAGAACCCACAAGAGAGGAGAACATTAAAACGAAAAAAAGTAAGAAAAACAAGCCCAGGTACGACGGAAGGGAACTAGGTGTGAAAGTTTACGCTTCTGACAAGACCCCCTTCCCTGAACAAATATCTCTCGCGGACATCATCAAAGGCATCAAAAACCAAAAACTAAAATGGACAATAACAGAATCGGAAGACGAAACTGAAGTTGCGGCAGCACTCTGCCTTGGTAAAGTGAAACTCGACAACGCCTCCCTATTTATGATCCTGGCCTTGGAATATAAGAAGACGAAGAACGAAAAGGTATGTAATCACAAGGAATAAGCAGCACACTCTAGAAGTAGACACAGAACATGGAGAACATAAACAATACCTTGAAAATTTTAACACTAAACACGAATGGATGGTTATGGAAAGCGAATGAATATGGCAACATATTCAGAAGGGCGGACCCCGACATTATCCTAATATCTAAACACGGTGTCGACACGAATAACATACGGATGAAAATCCTGAACTACCAAGTCCTGGCAAAGAACCCCACACAAAATAGATTCGACAGTGCTGCAATCGCCATAAGAAGAAACATCACTTTCAAAAGGCTACCAGAACTTGATGAGTCCTTGGTAGCTATCGAAGTCCTTACACTTGTTAGGGGACTCACGATCGCAGCAGCATACCAGCCACATCGCCGTCCATATTTGCCCATCAATAATCTTCTAACCCTAACTGCCCACCGCAGGAATGTATTCATAGGGGGCGACCTCAGTGCTAGACTGGGGGCCTCGGGCTACACCAGAACAAACGATAGGGGCAGAAATCTGCAGCTTGTCATTGACCTGGATAGGCTCGAGAGAGCCGAGCCGGAATTTCCGATCTACATCACTGAAAGATCAGCGTCAGCCCCGGACATAATATTAACAAGCACCAACTTTCCTTTCAATCTGGGCAGTATGCCTGGCCCCAAGGTTCCAAGCAACCATATCTCCATCATGACCACCATATCCCTCGCACCTATCATGCTTCCTATCCACCCAGGAAAAGGTTGGCGAAAGCAAACTGGGAGCTCTATAAGCGAATGCTCAACAGCTTTGAACCACCCAACCTTAGCGAAGCTATCCTGGAAGAGATTGACGAAGAAATAAACCGCATAACACTCCTGATCATGGAAGCGGACGAAAAATGTATTCCATACATCACGCACAAAAGCCCTCCGCAACCCAGGTGGACCGAGGAGATGCGAGAACATAGAGAGATCTATAAGGAAGTCAGGCAATTTGGCCCAAACAGAGATCATACCAGAAGACTCCGAAAACTCAGAGAGGAACTCAAAGAGCGGATTAACGTACAACAACGGGCCATATGGGACGGAATGATCGAGAGGCTCGACACAGAGCAGAACCCACAGAAATTCTGGAAGGAAATAAAATAACTGAGAGGTATGCCCCCGAAGGAGAAAATAAGGCTGGAAGAACATGAGGAAATCATAGAAGATCCAGAGAGACTCGAAAAAAGGTTCAGGAGGTACTGGCGAAGAATATTCTCCATCCCCCCTGAAGACAACGAGGATTTCGACCTGAAATTCGAACACCAGATGATTGACGAACTCAATACCATAATCCTTCGCACTCAATCCCACCCGCACGTTTCCGAAGAAAGGAGAATGGAGGGCCACGGACGACCGAATACTGCTGAGGAGTTCCTGAGCACGCTCAAATCCTTCCGCTAGACCCGATCCTGGAACGAATCATCTGCGGCTTTGTCATAGAAAGGCGCACCTGAATAATGATAGAGGGTCACCAAGGACCAGAGTTCCTCCTCGAGGCCGAAGTCCCGCAGGGAAATTGTCTGAGCACCTCCTTTATCTAATCTACACAATAGATTTACCAACTCCGGTAAAGGAGGACTCATTATATCTACAGTTTGCGGATGATATAACCCAGGTGATCCCTGGTGCATGCAGGAATCCCAGTGCTCAGGCTCTCGAGACTGCAAATGAAATTAGCAACGTAAATGAGTACGAAAGAAAGTGGAAGATCCGCACGAATAGCCGAAAATTCAAGATCCTTGCCCTCGGCCGCAGAAAAACAGCGGATGTAACAATAGGGGAGCTAATATTTCCCTATCACCAAGAAGGAAGTGTTCTGGGGCTCAACATCACCTCCACCGGGTATAGCCATCACTTCATAACGCAGGAAAATTTGGCGAAGTTAGAACTCAACAAACTTCACAGATTTAGAAATATGAGCTCTAAAAACATCAGAAAGTTACATTTTATGCATATTCGAGCAACACTCATATACCCCGTGGTGGTGGCTCAAACCCTAAGTACTTCTCGCTTGAAGTGCCTGCAAAGAGTCCAGAACAAGGCGTCTCTCTACATAAACAAACGCAGAATGAGAGATCAAATACCTCAAAGAGAACTCAACCGGAGAGCAGCCTTGACGCCAATCAATCTGGCGACCCAAAGTCTGGCCAAAAGAACATGGGAGAGGATCCTGAATGAAACGGCACCCGAACTAGCGGAGGGTCTAAACATCCCAGCGAACAAAAGGGAGAAAGTGACCAGAACAAGGCAATTTCTCAGCTCGAGACAAGGCTCTGAGGAACAGTTGGCAACGTTGTTATCATAGAGACCACACTGAACAAACAACTACACACACTATATATTAACAAATACACTGACAATCATGAATAAATGAGTTGAATGAAAGCTATATAGATGTATATATTTCATTATAACTAGTAATTAAGAAAAGTAAAAAATAAACAAAAAATAAAATATAGTATAGAAGAATTTGATTACTTGATTAACACTACATATATTATTACTTTTCAAAGTCTTATTTATCTTAAAATAAGTATAATATTAAGGATATATATATATATATATATATATATATATATATATATATATATATATATATATATATATATATATATATATATATATATATAAGGATATATGTATATATATGAATGTGTAAATAAATAAAATAAATACAATAAATTTTAATAATTTAAAAAAAAATATATATTTCAAAACTTAGAAAAAAAAGGTTGCAGAATAAGTATAAAAGAAAAGCTTGAATGCGTTGAAACACAAAATAAGGTTCACACAAAAATACAACTTACAGGAGTGAAGGTCATAGACAAAGAATAAGAAATCTAAATAAATGATAAGCGTAGCCCTCACTACCAGGGCAAACCCTACATACTCTCTTCACCTACAATCTATCATCTTATCTTCCACATCAATTTTTTTTTAATTTAATTCATCGATTCAGTTCAATTCAATTTCCGAATTTTCAAGCACTCAATGAGAGCTCAGATCCAGCACACGATACTGAATGTGTATCCTCGGCAAAGGAGGTAAAGTTTTGGGTAAGCGACACCGATGGCGTGAACTTTTCCCTACGAGGCCTTACAATGAGAATAACAGAAGCTCCCAAGTAGCATCGACTCAACAATGTCGCTCTCTGTGACCCGCACGATTTGTGCTCCAAAAAGGTCCATCACATTTCCCTTTACCTCACTACCCGGTACAGGAGGCAACGGTTCCGGAAGGCTCCTTCACCGACCAAATACACGGGGATTTTCGTTTCTTTATTTACAACATATAGTACTGCATACTGGGGAGTTTAACTTCCCATTTACGAAAGAGAGAATAGTAAGCGGGAAGTCCATCTTCCCATTTACGAAAGAGAAATAATACAAAGCGGGAAGTTTGTCTTCCCATTTAGAAGGTTCAATGTGTGAACCGTTTAAAATTTTCAAACGAATGGTCAATTGGTTCGACCCCCACAAACCATCCTCCTCACCGTCCGTGGCATGCTCCAGGGTTAGTAGTGCAAGAAACCTATACAGCAACGCACCAGGATGAAAAAACTAAAAATGTGGTTTACACACAAGTTCTTAAAGGACCTTAGAGTATTGTTTAACAATATGACTATGTAAATAAAATATCATTTACTAGAAATTCAAACTAGGTCAATCGAACAATTTGGCAGTTCTTGTTTATTGCGATAAAAATAGCAGGAGAGAGAGAGAGAGAGAGAGGGGGGGGGGGGAGAGGGAAGAAGGACGTGGAGATGGAGAGAGCGGGTAGGGGCCCGATGAAAGAGAGGGGACTAAAAAGAAGGGACTGAGGGATAAGAGGTGGGAGCGGGAAGAGAGATTAAATCTGGGAAGGGAGGGGGTGAAAGGGTATAAAAAGGAGGGAGAGGGGGGTGAAGTGGCGGGAGAGGGAAGAGAGAGGAAGTGTGGGAAGAGGGAAGACAGGAATAGGGAAGACGAAGAGAAGGCAGAGTGCTCTTTTGGCAGGTCTCGGTAGTGCTTTGAGAAAACTATTGACCCGCCCTTGGGTGGGTAATGAGAGAGAACGAGAGGGAGAGGAAGGGTGCAGAGAGAAGAGCAAAATTTATAGAATATGAGCACAAGAAAAGGAGAGGAAGCGGTGAGAGAACCTACATATATATATAATTTTATTCATAATATTTTGTGGAAATATGAGGTTCCATGATGTATGCATTCGTCCTATTAATTTCCAATTTCCTACTTACCATGTCGACGATAGCGTCCAATATTACATACCGGGTGTCCCAGAAAAAAGTTAACCGTACTTTGAATTAGTATAACTCAAAAACTATTGGAGGTTTGGGGGTCCTGCAAAAAAGGGTTTTATTTACCAACTATTTATCTGTTGATTCTGGAAATTTCATTAAATTCTCTTTCACGATATTGATACACCAATGGGTTTAGTGGAGGCGATCAAAAATATGTTCAAGCAAGGAAGTAAAATAATGAAACGAGGCCTAGGAATGCTAGGCCACCGTGCACTTTCGAGAGAAGCGTATGGAGCCTAGATAGCCTAGGTCACGGTGCGATTCTTCAAGCAAAGCCTAGGCCATTTTACAGTGATTTTTCAGCCATGCTGGGGTTTGGTCTCGTCATTATTGCTTACTAAGCAAATCAAAGCGTTTCTGTGTAAAAGTTTCCTTCCATAAAACCTTTTTAATCATGCAAAGGATCAACGCGTATTTGGGGTCACAAACTTTATTAAGACTGGCAGTATTAAACAAGTACAAGATTCATTTGAACAACTTTTTTCAGGTAGGACCCCACCAAGCAAGCCCACAATTTTGAAAAATGTTCGCAAGTACCAACATGAAGGAACATGCTTAAATCTAAATAAAGGTTGTTCGGGTCGTATAAGAACCTTAAAAAGAACAGAAAATATCAAAAATGTTTAGATGACACTTCTTCAAAATCCACATGTATCAGTCAGAAAGAATGGGTTGCAATTGTCAAAGTCATCGTTTAACCGCATTATTAAACATTACTTAAAATGGCATTCCTATAAGATGCATGCAAGACACCAGCTTCTTGAAACTGATTTTCCTCATCGTATGTCGAATGGCTTCTCCATAAACTTGCTCGTTTCTTGGAAAACATTGTGATTGGTGACGAGGCAGCCTTTTTCATGGATGGAAGGGCAAATAGCCATAATATTCGGCAATATGCGCCGCTGAACCACCCCCTAGCATTCAAATTTAATACACGGTATTTGTCAGCAGAAAGTGTCTCTGTGGATCGGAATATGCGGGAATGGCTATCTTGTCGGCCCATTGTTTTACGAGAATAACTTGAATGGTGCTGCCTACCTGAGCATGATCAACGAAAGGATCTTCCCGGAACTCCGCCAGATTTACGGCAATCAATTCCATAGACTTTGGTGGATTCAGGACGGCGAACCAGCTCATAGACAGCTTGCTGTAAGAACAAAACTAAGAGAAACATTTGACAACCGCAGTGTCTCGCTAAATCATGCAATTGAATGGCTCCCCAAGATCCCCTGACTTAACACCGTGTGATTATTTCTTATGGCGATATCTAAAGAATAAAATGTATTCTACTCCACCACAAAGCATCAATCAGTTAAGAGATAGTATCACATGTGAAGTCAATAGACTTAAGGAAAATCACAAGTTAATCAAAAAGGTTGTTCAATCAATGCGATCAAAGGCGCAACTGTGCTTGGAAAAAATGGAGGACATGTGGAAGGAAACGGTGCTTAGAAAATTTAAAAAAATGAATTTGTATTACCCATATGAAGAGGTGTTTTTTTTTTTAAATGGATTTAAATATATTTGTTGATTTTAAACTTCGAAATTTCATTATTTTACTTCCTTGCGCAAACATAATTTTGGTAGACTCCACTAAACCCATTAGTGTATCAATATCGTAAAAGCGAATTTAATGATATTTCCAGAATCGACAGATAAATAGTTGTTAAATTTGTTTTGTTTTGCAGGACTCAAAAACCTTTAATAGGTTTTGAGTTATACTAATTCAAAGTACGGTTAACTTTTTTCTGGGACACCATGTACATTGTTTATTTAGGCATAAAAATTATTCTAATCTTTCATCATACTTTCTAAGTCTTACAGTGCAGGCTACATTTTTTTAAAGGCCTGCAATGGTGCTACAGTAGAACATAAACTGACACCAGCAACAAGTTCAATAATAACTCACGAATTATAATGAAATGCAAGTAAACGATTGGTTAGAGCAGTAATTCCGAACGTGGGGCGCAGAATATGATTTCAGTGCTGTAACTCACTTGTGACTGAAAAAAATAAATAGACTTGATATCACAAAACGAGGAGATTTAAGGTTAAAACTAACAAAGTTCATGCCTCGAATAAATGCACTCTGCGCTAAACATCACCTACAAACATCTCAAAAATTGATTATTTATGATTGGTATACATATTATGCTTTATATTTTTTTACTGGTTAGAAATTTTATTTTGGTTGAAGGATTGTATATTTTTTCGAATATTTTATTAGTATAATAAACTTTACATTTACATAATATAGTTTAATTTTTTACATCAGAGGAACATAGCAAATTTTAAGAAACTGAGGTGGGGCATGGTGCAAAAAAATGGTTTGGAAACACTGGGTTAGAGGGTAGACAAAGAGAAAGTTTCACCGACCCCCTTGCCCTTTCTAGCCATCCTAGGATGGCGGGAAGGGGTCTGAAACCCGCATCCCAACCTCTACGCCGCTACCCAAGAGTCCTTGCGGACTCCGGCTGGAGGGAAGGGGGGGCGAGGACCAGAGATGAAGAGTAAATAGCAGAGATAGCAAAGCTGGAAATGCAGGAGTAGGGTTGATAGATGACCAAGGCAGTTGGTGGACCTACACCTTTACGCTGGATCCGACTTACGGTTTGTACTTTGTCCATGCCTATTCATATTTATTTTTTTATTTCCTTTGTCCCACGTGTAAAATACTCAGTCAATATTGTATGAAGGATAGTAAAAAAAGCGTAGGGATAAGTGGAACGAAGTAGTATGTAGGTTTGCAAGTGAACGGTAGGGTGCATGGAGGTCATACTAATCTCTGTCATGGTGCCGGAGTATTAGGCTATCCGATAGTATTATGTATTATAATTACATAATTATTATAATTATGTAGGTTTCAGTCGTTCAACCCCTTGTGTTAATTTCCTCTTGCGACTGATTTAGCGTTTTCTCTCGTTACTCTTTCTCCTTGCTTATGTGTAGTTATCGTGTGTTCTATCAGGTTCCAACGAAAGTAATGTCCGATTTTCTAAGAATAAAGTCTTAGATAGTATTTATAAAATTAGTCCCTCTTGTTGTGGTTTAAGATTGATATAATGAGTAATTTATACCCTTTCTTCTTTTAGATTATGAAATTATTGTTCATAATGTTCGGTATTTACCCCAATATCCTTCCATCTATGAGAGACATAAAGATGTCAATGCATTTATAGCCGCAAATTTCATTCATAGCACAAAGAAGTGGTAGAGGGTGGTTTTCCCGTTTCCGAAGTTGAGATTTATTTCTAAAGGTCTGACCAAAAGAAGCTCGTCTAAAAGAACTTGATTGCAAAGAGTTGGAAGGTTTTGTCTTAGCAAATCTTAATACAACTTCTAGGGAACTCGCAGAACAATTTAATGTTACCCATACGACTGTCCTACGTCAACTGAAAAGGATTGGAAAATGAGTCCCACACAAACTGTCCACGACGATTTGGAACAACGTGTTTCTTGATAAGACCTATTGCTTTCAGGACACTTTCAGGCACCATTTTATGGCAGGCTTGTTACTGGTGATGAGAAGTGGATCCTTTTATCATAACGTTAAAGGCCGCCGTTCGTAGATCAGTCAAGGAAGCAGAATTTCTCACCACCTGAGAGGAAGACTTCATCCAAAAAGGATAGTGTTGAGTTTATGGTGATATACTGAAGGAATTGTCCAAGTGCACTGCTAGACAACAATCAAACAATAAATGCTAATCTCTACTGCAATCAACTTCGTTGTTTGAAAGCCACTTTAGGTTAACCGAGCGGGTTGTCATCATCCTCACACAACTTGAAGGGCCAAAGATTTCTTGGAGGAACTCGGTTTGGAAATATTGCTTCATCCTCCATATTCTCCTAACCTTGTTCCCTCTTATTTTCACATGTTTAAGGTGTGTTATTTGGTTATTAATGAGATTTATTTTAGTTAATAAATCAGCCTAAATAGCTATTTGAAAACCATGACCATAAATTTGTTGAATTGAGATGAAATAGTCGTCTGCTAATATTTAGGCTGAACGACTGACGTGAAATGAATTTAGAAAACTTCTGAACTAGGTTTGTAAGTAAAACAGAAAATAAACAAAATAAATATATTTGTAGGGGTGCGAAAATGCATCAGAGAAAAATTCTTTCCAACTCGATAATATAAATACACGAAAAAATTACCAACTCAAAACGGACTAAGCTGTGGCGTAATGGCTACCGTGTTCGAAACTCAAAAGTCCAAAAACCTTTTATGAAGAAATCTCCCGAAGAATACGGAAGTCAAGATAAATGGAAGAAATATGAAAATACATCAAGAAAGAAATCGAAGATTAAGACCAACCCAGCCAACAGGAATACCTAAGTCAAGATAAATAGAAGCAAATGTTTGAAGGGACAACTTAAGGAAATTGAGCCAAGTAGAAGAAGAAAATTCAAGGAAACTGGATGGAGAAAATCAATTGAAAAAGCAAGATGATCAAGAATAAATAAATAAAGTTATAATAAAAAAGAGACCCCCCCCCCCCTAATTGGTGACCCTCAAAGGCCGAACAATCTTCTGATCTTCGTTACAACTGCACCTGCTCTCCTACTAGAGATTAAGAAAAGGTGCTGTGTAGGGGTGCGAAAATGTATCAGAGAAAAATTCCTCCCAACTCGATAATATAAATAGCCCCTTAAATTACCAACTCAAAACGGACTAAGCCGTGACGTAATGGCTAGAGCATTAACGTTTAAATCTACCGGAACCGCGTTCGAAACTCAAAAGTCCAAAAACCTTTTATGAAGGACCAACTCATCTAAAAAAGGACCAAAAAATCAACTCTAGATAAATGCAATAAAATGAAGATGCATCAAGAAAGGAAGGATACTAAGATCAGAACCAACCGAGCCAAGAAGAATATCTAAGTCAAGATAAATGGAAGACAAATATTTGAATGGGCAACTTGAAGAAATAAAGGAATTTCAGTCAAGAAGAAGTAAATAGATTCGAAAATCAAGATGAAGAATAAGATAGATAAATAAGAATAATAAAATAAAGTTATAATAAAGAACCCCCATCCCCCCATATATTTACAAAATCAACGAATGCACAATGAGAGAATTGAATTAAGAATACAATGTAAGATGTGGTAAAGTATGATGTGGTAAAATAAAATATGGTAAAGTATGATGTGATGAATTAAATATGATAAAGTAAGATATGTTAAAGTAACTATGATTTAAAGTGACAAGATGTGAAGTAACTAAGATATGAAGTGACTATGATGGTATGTGAATTGGGATCTGCAATGAGAGTAGTAACGAGAATTAGGACCTACTCTCGTATGGCAGTTTGCAGAGAATAAGTGTGAGAGGATTTATAACTGACCTTGATTAGAAGTAAAGTCGAGCACGAATGGGTGGTGACGCGAACAAAAATGAGAGAGAATCAATTCGCGTTATTTCACAGTTGGTGAAATGCGTGTTTGTATATGCGTGAAATTCTAAGAGTTGTTGTTTGAACCAGTGCGTTAATTGAAAAGAGTTTTTCGACACGGGATATTTGAATTATTAAAGGTTACATAAAATAAATGAATTGCAAAAAGTTAGGCATAAAATAATTGAATGATTCAATTGACAAAAGTTAAGTAAAATAAATGAATGCTTGGAATTTTATACATAATATATATATATATATATATATATATATATATATATATATATATATATATATATATATATATATATATATATATATAAAGTTTCCCAGGAGGATATTATTATAGGAATGCCCAGAGGGCATTTCTATAGAGGGATTACAGAACCATTTGGATGGTCTTAAGTTGACATCAAAAGAAGAGGCTGAAAACGAGTTGGATTCATATTTTGAATCATAAACTAAAGATTTTTACAGCGTGTGATTTGTAAACTTGTTAACAGAGAGAATGAGGTTCTAGAAAGCAATGGAGCTTATGTTTATGATTAAATATGTTCATAGTCACATTTTTTTTCATTTTTCATTACTTTCCTTCCCAACTAATATTTAGTTAATTAGTAAAATAGGCTAATTTAACTTATGATTAATTAGTTAGTCACTTCTGGATTATCCTTAGTCACTCCGAATGGTTTCCATTTTCATAGTCCTAAATCGTGGTTTAGGCTAGGTTAATATATATTTACCTCTTCTGGGTATCTCCTTGTTCGTGGAACTCTTTGGTGTATAAATTTCTTTCTCTTCCTGATTAATCTTTGCTGTATAGGTTGAGGAAAAGTGTGTGTGATTTCCCTCCTCCCTCCAGGCTATCTGTAGGTGGGAATCCAAGTGTGGTTAGGGGGCTGAAGCCCGACAAATTCCAGACCCATTTATATTTCTTTTTTAGGTCATCTGAAAGGGTCTAAAAGGGTTAATAACAGCATCTAACACATATTAATAACATCGTTTCCCACGAACATCAATCTTCTGTTCCATTAGTCAAATACATTGATTACGCTGTTTATTCTAACATCAATTTCGTTGTGAACACCGATCAGCGCTAGGCCGTTGAGGCATTCTTGACACATGGTCTTTCTTAAGAACATTTTCAGTTGTTTAAAAAATGAACGCCTATCTCCGCGTTCGAGACTAGGAGAGTGGTTAGAACTTAGAGGAACCTGGTCAGGTTCGGATACATTTGGGTCTGGGCACGGCCAAGAACATCTCCAACTGAGTTAAACTTGATTGTTGACGAAAACCAGTGCTTTGCTTCTGCCTTGACGAGGCTCAAGGGCTCTATGTCAGCCGTTTAGACTTTTGCCGATTCTAGTAAAGCACCAACATCTCTGTGGGCGCCTTTGAGCAGATGTTTGATGTTGAACGGGAACTAGATAGATCGGTGGTAATATTCCTCAGCTGTCTGGAAGGGTACGTTCGCTCTCTGCATTTGACCCCTAGAAACTTTAGGCAGTGGAATGGTGTCATGTGACAAGCCGATCTGCTGTAGGAGCTCTTATATACCTTCTTGAAGACATCTTGGAAGCTGGTCACTGCAACTTCCTGGCTCTTGTTGAGATACGTCTCCACTTCACCGATGGTAGTGTATGCTGAGACGATATCGAGCATAGGCGACTGCAGGATTCGACTTTGTTCCGCGTTGTGAACTAGAACCGACTCAGCAACGACGAAGCCAATCAGAAAACGCGGCTCTTATCTTCGAGGAAGATGCCAATAAGCAGCAGGAATTTAATGAACACAATGACTAAGTCGTGTTGCTCACCCCAGCTACATAGTAGCGTAGAGGCTGACCAGCTTGTTACGCATTGTGGGCACGTGGCCTTTCACGAGCTCGGCAAACCTCATTGAGCGCATGTTTGAGGAATAGATGGAAATGTGTAGCACCCGAATTGCAAGGAAAGTAGGCCTATGACACCCAAAATGCAGGATAGGTAGGCCCAGCCTAGATATCCCACAAGTAGGTGCCAGGTAGATCTATGAAATCCTAAAATTGAATACACGCATTAATTAATAAACTTAATATGCCATGGTATAGGTAGTGGACCAATTTAAAATCAAGAGAAATACTAGATTACAATTGTAAAAAATTCTTTATGTATTCCTATTCCTTGAGAATGAACTGAACAAAGTTCGAAAGTACTTGGAATCTATTTTTCATATATATATATATATATATATATATATATATATATATATATATATATATATATATATATATATATATATATGGCAAAAGCCCTGAGGTAGTTGTTATCACCCGCAGAACTTGTATTTGCTCTTTCTTTGCATGTGACATGGCAATGAGCCTTTAAGTTGTGAGCGGGTAAGAGGATGTTGTAGAAAAATTCCTTGGAGGCTCCTAGCTTAGGGAGACACTGGGTTTGATGGGGTAAGGCTTTGAGTGAAGTAGAGTCACTGTGCCTGGTAGCTTAGCGGTAGAGCATCTGACCGGTAAACAACAGACCCGGATTCGAGTCTCGGCAGGAATTTTCAAAAACTGTTTTCCCCTGGCGTTATTTCTGTCTTCTCGGTAAAGGATAGCCTTCATTGTGCCGCCCTCTGCTCTCTTTGATTCTAGTCTTCTTCTAATGTCCATTTCTCTTGCCTCTAAAAAAAAAGAAGATTTTTCTTGTCTCATTGCTCATTAAACCACACTTCCTGAAGATATATTTATTCCAGAGCAGTTTCGGTGTATCCCACACCCTTTTCAACGGGCAACTGAGTAGAAAATAACAGAGAACTCCATATACTCGTACATCTCTGACCTGATAGATCCACTTCCCTGCTCGCGCTAATCCCGGGACATAATATACTACCTGATTAGGGCTGAGCAGTTTTACAATTTTGTTTATCTGCTTAAATATCAAACTAGTAAAGAAAATTGACCTTCAGTTAAATTGAAATTGGGAATGGGTGTGATCAAACTTGATTCTACAATTCTACTTTTGACATATTTTTTTTATTTAAAGACCAATTTACTTCCTTGAAAATCGAAGGAATGATTAAAATCTGGCATGACGAAATACTCCACTAATTTCATTGCCAACTCTGATGTCCCTCTTATGTTCCTAAAATCTCTTCCCGTTTCACCTACATAAACATACATTTTCACAATCTTACGTAAACCACATTATCCTGTTGACCTTTAGGATTTATGGAAATCATCTCTTGCTTTATAGAATTATTATATTTAAAACCTATTTTAATTCCTGTTTCCTGAAATAAGTGCTTTAACTTATTTAGTTTGTCAGATATAAAATTATCTGTATACAGGAAGAGAACTCACTCAAATGCATATATACATTATTTTCCATGCTATGATAATACTGTTAAAAAAATTATAATATCTACTCTGTTTCTTAGAGCATATAGGATGTCATCCTTCTTATTTATACGAAGAAATTGTTAAGATCAGGACTATTTTTTCAGAACTGTATTACCAAGATTGGTTTATAACATCAGCTCATTTTGCAGCTAGGAAAAATTACCATTGTAATAAGCCTGTACGATTTAATGCCTTCAGCAAATGTATAACATTGCCATTTAATGACAAACTAAATAAGCATTCTATAAGTCATTCCATTTCTGTTCATTTCCTGAAGATGACCAACCACGGTTGAAAGACGTCTCGGAATAAAATATGTCTTTTGGGAATGTTTTTCTTGTCTACAAGACCCGGACAAAAAATTTGTAAAAAAGAAAAATAGAGAATCCAAGTTAAAATCGATAACGCTGCCACTGCTGTGGACTTCAACAGTGCATGCACACAACAATTTAGGGTGGTCTTCAAATTATAGCAGAGGCAGTAGTATCAGTGCTGCGAGAGTGGAACCTGGAGGAGAACGTCGTGACTTTGTGCTTCGACACGACCTCATCAAACACAGGGTCCTCCACTGGCTGCTGTGTACGCCTAGAGAGACTGCTCGGCCGCGAACTTTTGTACTTCTCATGTCGTCACCACATCCTCAAAGTTGTGGTTAGGCATGTCTTCACGACAATTCACGGGTCCTTCACTAGACCAGACGTTCTTCTTTTCAGCAAATTTAAGGATCATTGTGCCTTCGTAGACCAGGGAGGCTACGAGGATGGATGGAGCGACCCGGAAATACGAAAAGCGTTCGAAACCAACACGGAAACAGTGGAGAGTGAAAAAGCGTTCATTTCTAATGAATTTCAGACAAAACAGGACATAGATGACTATCGCGCATTCCTTGAGCTGGTGCTCATCTTCCTCGAGGGAACTCCCGGTCGTGGGGTGAAGTTCCCTAAGCCTGGACCAATTTGCCATGCTCATTCGATGGCGAAGTATCTGTACTCCCTCCACATATTCCTGTTCCGAAAACAATTCCACTGGCAGCCCGAGAAGCCACCACCATCTGCGAGTTCTCCTTATTCTGCAGCCTGATGTACTGCCGAGCTTGGTTCCTGGTCCCGAGCCTGGCAGAAGCGCCGTCCAACGATCTCCGGTTGCTGCAGGAGCTGAACGCGTTCCGTACCACCGACGAGATCGTTGCGAAGGCAGCGTCGACCGCTTTCAAGCGCCAGTTGTGGTACTTGACGCCTCAAATGATCCCTCTGTCCTTCTTCAGCAACGACGTTGACCCTAGCGAAAAATCAAACATCGTCCGTGCGATGGAAGCGGATGGGGGGATCATCAGGAACACAAAGCGACTTAACATCGAGGGAAACGAATTCCCCATTCCCTCAGCGAGTTGGCCAGCGCGACCAGCTCCCGCTTCTTCGGCATGGTCGGCCTAGATAAGACTTTCCTTGGAAAGGACCCCGACTCCTGGAAAGAGGATAAATCGTTCCAGTCTGGGGGGTATGAACCCCTTCAATGACGTGGCGGAGCGCGGCGTGAAGCTGATTGAGGACTACAACGCCTCGATCAGCAAAAACTAAGACCATAAGAAGTTCCTCCTTCAGCAGATCTCCGAACACCACCGAAACTTCCCCAATCCGAAAAGGGGCACTGTTGTCAGGAAGAAATGAAGGTTGATTTTCTTGTCTCACACGTGAGAATGCATTCCTGTTTCGATTGAATAAATGTAGAACGTTCATTTTTCTTTTATTTCCGATATTTTTAGCAAGAAACAAGTGTCATAAGTGTACTTTCAATTCGTTTTTGGAACTTTAGTCATGTGTGGTTGGTATCATACAGAGGTCTGAACATTTCCTTTCCCATGGCATACCCTAAATAGTGTTTGATCGCGGAGAAATTTGAGCTGGAGGACTTTTTCGAGAAATGGCATTTATAGAGCAATGAGCACCAATCCCATCGTCCTCTTTGAATTTCGGGACCACCCTAATAAAGAATCAATTAGGTCGTCTGTCAGTATACCTACTATTATTTTGTTAGTATTACCGTTTCTCTTCCCTCCGCCCTTAGCCTCTAGCATAGACATTAAGTACAGCCGAATAAGAAGGCCTTGCCACCGTTTATGGGGTTCTTCCTCGCCCAAGAAGTAAGACTCTGTGATCAGTGCCCCCTCAAGGATGGAAAAGAATTAGCCCTGGCGAATTCTCTCCACCAAAAATAAAGAGTCCGCCTTAGCCTAGTTACCCACCCCCCTTTACCCTATAAACTGGTGACTCCTTTGTTCGAACGAGCTGAAGGATCAAAATAAAATGGACTCACAGAACGAAAAACGGGCAGAACTTGAGGAAGCAGAAGTCGCCGACCAAAACACTATCGAGCCTACTATCAGCGTAGGAAGAAAACGACCTGGCGGACATCATCATCGTTCGCCTACCCTTTCCGAGGAGCAGCAGTGAGAATGTTCACTGTGATTACGTGCATTGGCTTGATGTTGCTTAACCCGGATATCTAGTTATTTCCTGGTTTGTCCATGATATCATTTTTGGCAGTTGTTGCAACCTATCGAATAAAAAATGACAGGTCGGAGGCGGTGAATGTATGTCGAGCCTCCTGTTCATTCCTTGAAAACGTCTTCAAGAATAAAGACGAAAGCGCTCGGAATCGTTTTTCACGTGGACTGAGTGAGCTTTTTTCATGAGTACCATGTGAGCCCTATTTTGCTTGTGACAGGCAGGCGAATAATTGTGTAAATGCAAATAATCTTAGAGGTATAGTGATAACTCCTTGTGTGAATAATCAGAGGCGATGGGGAACCAGGCCAAGGCCGACCTGACGGACCTCCTCGCCAAACGGGAGTTCGTCGCCACCACGGCCGACAGCTGGTCGGCCAGCAACAGGCCTTCCTGGGGATGACGGTGACATGGCTGGACAAGGTCACCTTCAAGAGGCACTCCGCCGTTCTCTCGGGATCAAGGACATCATCTTTAGCCAGAGAAGGACCTACATGGCAGAGGCGATCTTCGAGCTGCACGATGAATTCGGCATCAAAAGAAAGGTGTGTAAACTCTAAGAATTTTCCCATATTGGTCTTTGTATTTGCCGAGGTATCCAGCAAAATTCTACATATTTACTTTGTAATACTGTATGAATTTGATGCTGTAGTCTGCGTGAAATATGTTATGTATGTTTGTCGTTAATAATTTGAAGAGAACTGAGGAAGTCTGTAAAAATAACGAAGTGATGACTATTATCGTATTGACTTTCGAATCATACTTCAAGTCCATACTGATAAATGAAATTAAACTT
Source organism: Ceratothoa steindachneri (assembly GCA_963969495.1). Taxonomy (NCBI): domain Eukaryota; kingdom Metazoa; phylum Arthropoda; class Malacostraca; order Isopoda; family Cymothoidae; genus Ceratothoa; species Ceratothoa steindachneri. Next base: position 10,060,374 of record OZ018334.1, read on the forward strand.
TGTTTTAAAACATTATTTTTCCTTTCAGATTGTCAGCACCACCACTGACAATGGCGTGAACTACATCAGCGCCTTTAATCGCAATATCGAGCGGGATGCCGAGCAGCAAGGACCTGACCTGGTGGACCAAGAAGTGGTGCACACCAGCACCATTTTGGTGGCAGACGCCCTAGAAGAGGTGAACTAGCAGGAAAAGGTGGTGCAGCTCCCCAAGCATCGCCGTTGTGGGTCACACACAGTCAACCTGCTGCCCTGAGGGATGTGGAGAACGTGCCCGGCTGGACCACCCAGCCTAGACCGGCCTTCAACGAGCCGACCGCCAAGGCCCAGCGTGTGCCGAACGTCTAGAACAGAAAGACAGTGAACGCTAATGATATTAAATCTGATCTGGGAAAGAAGTTTGTTACCCTTGGCGTCACCAGGTGGAATTCTAGCCATGACGCCTACAAGTGCCTGCTGACCGAGGTGCTTGACTTGGACAAGAGGAACAAGCTGAACCAGATCTGTCAGCGGCAGCACCCCCACTCCCTGCCGCACATCACGCACGTCGACGTGCAGATCTGGTCAGAGCACGTCAAGGTGACCGCCCCCCTTGCCGCCTGCATTGACGTACTCGAGGGCGAGGAAAAGGCATAAGGCATGCATGGGGTGCCTTCTCTCCCACCTCCAGGTGTCCAAAGACTCTTTGTAGGCGCTGTCGCGCAACGACAGCCTTGTCCATGCCCATAACCTGGTGGCCCACCTCCTCCACAAGCCTGGAACAAAGGGCTTTGATGGCAGGTTAGTCATATTATGATATTATTATTATTATTTTGTTATTACTATATTTTATCGCAGTGAGTTAAAACTTATTAAGTGTTTTTTTTCTTCTTATATTATATTATTATTAAATGATTATAATCCTTGCTGGTCAAATGATTCATTTGAAATGAACTAAAATCAGTGTAATGAAATCTAATTTTTCAATTGATAAATCTGATATATTTTTAAATTTGTTTTAAAACTTTTCTTCTACTGCAGGTTCAGCCACCTCTTTGTGGACATGGACCTGTTGATGGCTACGGCGCTGCATCGCCACGGTCAGTGCCATCTGCAGGAGACAGGACAATGAGGTCTACTACGACCTGGTGAGGGAAAAGCTCATCAGGGCCTTTCTCGCCCTCGTCTGGCTTGACGAGCACCTGGACCCTGCCCCCTAGCAGGAACCCCGGTCAGGCTCCAGCAGCACGGACTACCTGTTCGCAATGGAGGGGGGGGAGGAGCAAGAGGAGAGCCTCGATGAGAAGGTCATGGAAGAGGTCAACAACTGGTCGAGGAAGCCGCTGAGGGAGAACCCGGTGCTCTCGCCCAATCACTTCCCGCTCGAGTTCCGTGATGCTTGGGTAACACTCTTCCTCAAGTATAACACGCCGCTCCCGAGCTCCGCCTTGGTCGCGCGCGTGTTCAGCTATGGGTCGGACATATTTAGGCCTAAGAGGGCGGCCCTCGCTGAACCGAACTTCGAGGACCTCATCTTCATGAAGGGCAACCTCCAACTCTTCAAGAAGGCCCACGAGGTGGAGGAGGAAGACTAGGACTAAGCTGGCGGGCTTAGAGTAGAGTAGAGGGGAAAACTTTAAATATTATGAGGTATATATGGAACAAAGTTGTTAGATGACCCTATTTTTTTCTGAGAGAATATACTAGTATTACTGTGTGTATTTTTTTTGTAATATGTAATGTATAGTTTAATTTTTTGTTATATTATATTTTAATTAAAATAAGATGTTTATTTTTGATCTTAAAAGCTTAGATTCTCTTTGTATTAGTTAGAAATGGCTTATTTAGGGTAAAAAAGTATTAAATTCCCTTTAGAAACATTGAGAATCGCTTTAAAAAACATTGAATCGCTTTTAAAAATATCGAATCGCATTTAAAAAAATTAATCGAATCGGATAATCGCTAATCAGACTTAGATTTTTGGCACCAGAATCAGATATTCGAATCGGACTTGACGAGCTGGCGAATCGCTAATCGGACTTCATTTTTTTCGAATCGCGCCGACCTCTGTGAATAATATACTTGTAAAATAATAATGTATAGCTTTCGTTCATGATAATAATAAGACAAAGGTACATTGCAAGGCAGGATAGGTTCACCAATGAAGCCTCGCAAATGAGTGCCATGTGAATTCTATAAAGGCTTGTAATCGGTACGCGAATACGAATAATCTAAAAAATATATATATAGCGGTATCCATAAATAAGAATAACTCCTTGTGTGAATAATATATATACATAACATTTATAAAATAATGTTGCAAAAAAATAATGTTATATATGATCTCTTTCTGAAATAATAATGTATAGCCTATGTCCATATAACTAATAAGTCAAAGTGAATTGTTATGCAGAAAAGGTTCAATAATGAAGCCTCACAAATGAGTATCATGTGAATCTCGTTAGGCTTGTAACTTGCACGCTGAATGATTTTGTACACAGTACTTTGCCTGTGAACCCATTGTTATTATTAGCGTCACGAATCAGTCCCCTCATCCTTAAGTCCTGCCTCTTAGACTCTGATATCTAACAATAGTTGATAACTTACACATAACCGCGTAGAACTCGAACTGTTCCGCCTGCCTCTAAATAATCTTTTATCAAATTTGTAAAAGGCTTAAACCACCTTGTTAGCCATTGTCCTGACCCAGATAAGGGGGCCTACATGACTTAGAATAAGACCTGGGCATTTAAATTTAAATAGAATCGCAATTAAATTACAATAATTTTGGAGATCGTAAAGTCAACAAACATGGCGGTCGGTAAAGGAAACAACTACAATAGAAGAGGTGTTGGGGGGACCAGGCAGAAGGATAAGGTGACAACAAGCCTACCTGTACAAGAAAAGAAGAGGAAACATGGTGACCTATGTTCGGTGTGTGGGGAAATGATAAAATATAACAACAAGTCTGTTGGCTGTGAGGTATGTGAGCTATGGTTCCATATAGAATGTGAGGGCATACCAGAAGCAGTATACAACTTTATAAATGATGAAAAATCAGGAAAGCAATTTCTTTGGCTATGCAACTCATGCAAAAATGGGTACAATAAAATGTTTAAAACCATCCAGCAATTAAGAGGGCAACAATTAGAGCTGGAATCGAAACAGAAAGCGATGGAAGTTGAGATAACAGAGTTAAGGGAAAATACAGATCTGGAAAAGAAAGAAAGAAAAGACATGGAAATAAGATTAAGTAGCTTAGAGGCTAAATGCATGTATTTAGAAAACACATATAGTAGAGACCAACAGCAAGACAAAGGCACTACTGCTGCTGTAAGTGTTGACAGTCATCGTGACATGACCTTAAAAATGAATAACATGATAGAGAGAGTTATGAGTGAATTAAGGAAGGATGAGCAGAGAAAGTTCAACAATAGTGTTTATAGAGCTGAGGAAAGTGTCTCAACCAACTTGAAAGAATTTAGAGGCCATGATAAAGCTTTTATTCAAGAATTATGTCAGGGTGCCCTGGAAATGGATGATTTCAGTGCAGACAATATCACTAGATGTTTCTGACTTGGCAAAAGGGAGGAGGGAAGAGTTCGACCTCTTCTTGACTCACTGGATTCAGTCCTAACCAAAAATAAGATCTTCAATAATATAACAGGGCTAAAACATGCAGATGAGAAATTTAGGAGAGTGAGCATTGATGTTGATTACACTCCTGACCAGAGGGCCTGGATAAAACGACTGAAGGATCAAAGCAAGGAAATGGAACAGAATGACCAGTTGGGAAATTTCCAATACAGAGTAAGAGGCCCCCAGGACAAAAGAAAATAGTAAAAATCAAAATAAATATGTAGCATCTAGTGGATTAACCTCTACTGTAAAAAGTCATGTAAATAGAACAGTTAGAATTAAAAAAGTTGATGCACAAACTGAATGTATTATACACCAATGCAGATTCATTACCTAATAAAATGCATGTGTTGAAGATTAAAATTCAGTTACACAAGCCAAAAGTAATAGCAGTGACGGAAGTTAAACCTAAAAATCCTGGGAGAACAATGTTAAAATCTGAACTAGAAATTGATGGTTATTATTTATTTACAAACTTGGAAAAAGAAAATGCGAGGGGTGTTGCTTTGTATATCGATAATTGATATCGATGCAAGTGATATGGAAATTAACACTGATTTTGAAGAGAGTATATGGTGCAGCTTAAAACTTACAGGTAATGATTGTCTGCTACTGGGATGTATTTATAGAAGTTCCAATAGCAGTGAGGAAAATAATTCAGCCTTATGTACAGTATTAAGACAAGTGGCAGAGTCAAGGGAATATACCCACATTATGATAGTAGGTGACTTCAATTACCCTGAAATAGAGTGGACAAATTGGCACTCATCAGAACATCCCAATCATAGAGCAAACAGATTTATTTTGGCAATGCACGACTCATTCCTATTCCAGCATGTCACTGAGTTTACAAGGTATAGAATACATGAGCAACCAAGTCTATTGGATTTAATAATTACAAACGAAGAAGGTATGGTCACTAACATACGAGGGGTGGTCAATAAGTTTTGCATTCCGGATATAAGGAAACAAGTGGCACTTGCGCCACTTGTGCCTGAGGCTTCGAATTCCCGACAATCAGAAATCTCCCGACTGCTGTTCAATCCACTCCTGGACGGCGAGCTGGGCATCTTCATCGCCCCCAAACTTGCGTCCACGCAGTGCAGCTTTGAGCTGGCGGAATAAAAAGTAGTCGCTAGGGGCCAGATCTTGAGTGTAGGGGGGATGGTTGAGCTCCTCAAATCCGCACTCGCGCAGGGCACCTTGTGAAACTCTGGCCTTGTGGACTTTGACGACGTTGAAGTCGATCATGGGGCGTGAGCTTTCTAGGGACCCAACCGGCACAGACCTTGATCATGGCCAAATTGTTGTGGATGATGTTGATAACACTTCCATGTGATATTCCAAGTTCTCGCTCGATTTCTTCGACCTTCACCCGTCGATTTTCGAGGATCATCCTCTCCACACGAGCCACATTGTCCTCGTTGGTCACGTCTGACGGGCGTCCTGGACAGGGTTCATCTTCAAGGGATTCAGGACCATGGCGGAACTCCCTATTCCAGCAAGCAATGGTTGTATAGGAAGGGGTGGTGTCGGTGTACACTGCAACCATGCGTTCATGGATCTTTTTTGCATTCTTGCCTTCCTTGGTCAAAAATTTGATCCCTGCGCGGTGCTAAACCTTCTCCATTGTTGAAAAATTTGTGACTGACGATCTGCGATCAACTACTGCTTCTTAAATAGACGAGGTGGGAGCGTGCGGCTGCAGGCCCTGACTTGTCATAAGTTGTCCTAACACCCCCCACAAACAGCCATCCCCCTTCCTCTGTTTTGCCCTACCGATTCGCAAAACCTATTGACCGCCCCTCGTAGATTATGATTCACCATTGGGTATGAGTGATCATGTGTGTTTAATATATGATATGAATCTTTATACTAATATGCAGAAAAGTGAAATGAAAGGATGCAACTATTTTAAAGGTAACTACGAACAAATGGCATGGAAGCTTAAGGAAATAGACTGGATAAATTGTATGATGAACATGGATGTGCATGAGGCATGGAGATTTTTCAGCAATCACTTGAGGGAGCAGATGGATGAGAACATTCCTGTAGTGAAGGCCAAGAAACATGGTAGATTTTACATAAATCTCGAGGTGAAGAAAATAAGAAAACGTAAGTTTACTAAATGGAAGCGTTTTAGACTCACACATGATAGTGAAGATAAAAGGTTATATAAGGCTGAAGTGAATGCACTCAGAAACTTAACAAGAAATTTAAGAAAAGACTTTGAAAAGAAACTGGCTAGTGAGATTAAGCATAACCCCAAAGCATTTTGGAAATATGCTAATAGTAAACTCCGGACAAGATCTAGGATTGGTGACTTGGACTTTGGCAATGGTACATAACAAGAAATGATATTGATAAAGCGTCAACATTAAATGACTTCTTTGGTAGTGTTTTCACTGAGGAGGATCAAAGAAATATACCACACTTAGAAAACAAATATGTTGGCAGTAACCCATTCGATAGTGTGGTAATTAGTGAAGAAAAAGTGAGAAAGAAACTAATAAAACTAAGAAAAAAACAAATCAGCTGGACCAGATGGTTTTCATCCAAAAATACTCAGTGAAATAGCACTTAGTATTAGCCTACCATTAAATATTATTTACAATAAATATCAAGAAACGGGTAAAATTCCACAGGGCTGGAAAGATGCCAATATCACCCCAATCCATAAAAAAAAGAAGTCGACGGCAGCCTGGGAACTATAGGCCAAATGTCTAACAGCAGTCGTGTGTAAGATTATGGAGACAATAGTAAGAGACGATATTGTCAAACACATGAATGATAATGGTCTTTTTGCTGATCAGCAACATGGTTTTGTCCCGGATAGATCATGTACGACTCAGCTACTCTTATGTTTGGAGGAATGGTCACTGTTTGTGGAGCATAGAAAGAGCTTTGAAGATGCTTATTTGGACTTTCAGTAAACTGAAAGCTTATGGGATAGGATGAAAAGCTTATTATTGGATAGAAAGCTTCTTGGCAGGCCGAAGACAATGGGTAGTCATGAATGAAGACCTATCTAACTGGACGGCAGTGAAAAGTGGTATACCACAGGGAAGTGTTCTGGGACCAATTTTGTTTGGGCTGTTTATCAATGATCTACCTGATGCTGTATCAAGTACAGTTAAAATATTTTTCGACGACACGAAAATTCATAAGGAAGTAAACACATCACAAGATCATCGGGACTTGCAGGGATATTTAAGGAAGCTAAGTGAATGGTCTAATATGTGGCAGTTGAGGTTTAATGCAAAAAAATGTAAAGTGATGCATTTTGGATTCCACAATCAAGACTATGTATATACCATGGATGGTGAAATACTGGGTCAAGTTAAAGAAGAGAAAGATCTAGGGCTAATCATTGACTCTGAATTGAAATTCCATGCACACGTGCCCGCTGCAGTTAAAAGTGCCAACCAGATGTTGGGAACATGAAAAGCACATTTGCAACATTTACCAGAGATTTATTTATTTTTTAATTAATTTATTTATATTTCATATTAATCCAATGTACAGTATAAACATATTACATTTTAAATCTTAATGGCAAGTTACAATAAGTACTTTATACATATTCGTATATATGTATATATATACAAAGATTAGTTATGGGGCCCAAAATATGTCAGTGACTTTTAGGGCAGAAACTTAAAACTTAAGACTAAGCATAACATTATCAAGAATAAAATCCCTTCATGTTTACGAACAGAGAACACCTTTTTTATAAAAATATAAACAACTTAGTATACATTTGAGAACCTAACCATTGTAAAGATTGCAAATAACGAATAATTATATTATAAATTTAGAGATAAATTAAAAAACTATTTTTTTTAAGTGATTATTTCAAAAGATCTGTAGTTAACATAGTCAACAGTCTTATATAAATAATAACATATTTATAATGTATAAATCAAAGTAATAATACACAGTATAATAGTGTACGGTAACAAATAAATACACAATAACAAAAACTGAATAGAAATTTAGTAACGAAATTATATTTTTTTAAGAGTTTTTTTGAATTGAGCTAAATTGGTTTGGGGTTTGATATTGTCGTCGAAGCCATTCCATATTTTGATAGATTTGTACAGAAGGCTACATTGTTATTTTGATTTTGAATACAAGAGTGAAATAAATTTTGTTCTATTGCGGGTTTGGTGATTATGAGTATTATCAGCTGTTTGTAACATATTAAATATATAGTTATTATGGGAACAATTTATTGTTTTGTAAAGGAATAAGGATGTTTGAAAAACAAAGAGATCATTTAATTTTAAAATTCTGGATTCTTTAAAATATCGATTAGTGTGCTCTTTGTAGTCAAGTTGATGGATGGCTCGAATTGCTTTTTTCTGTAATATGACTAATTTATATTTGATATTTCCCATACTAACTCTTTATGCCATATGTCAAGTAAGGTTGCACCATTGTCATATATAAATAGTGTAGAATAGATTTAATAAGAAACTTATTTAATTTATATAATATTACAATCAATTTGTTGAGATATGCGTAATATGTTGTTAAAACTCAGATTTTTGTAAATAAAGATTCCTAGGAATTTTATATGAGTAGTTTCATAAATTATTCTGTCGGCCATTTTAATATGGGGCAATTCAATAGATTTTTTTTTGTAAGAGAAAAGAATATATTTGGTTGTATTTACATTTATTGATAGTTTATTAACATTAAGCTACATGAAGACATTTTCGAGTTCTTAATTTATTGTAAATGAAATGTTGCTCGGTTTGTCATATGACAAGGAAGTTGATAAGGTACTATCATCCGCGAATAATATAAATTTAAACAGAGAAGATGATTTAACAATATCATTAATATAGATTAAAAATAACAGTGGCCCTAGCACGGAACCTTGTGGGACCCCACTTGTAATATTAAGGTGGGATGAGTCTTGATCATTGACGGAGACAAATTGCTTTCTTTCAGTAAAATATGATTTGAACCAATTTTGACAGTTGCCTATAATTCCGTACATAGCTAATTTTGACAGTAGAATATTATGGTTGACACAATCGAAAGCTTTTTTAAAATCGAGAAAAATTGAGAATACAATGTGGCCTTTCTCAATGTTATCATATAAATATTGAAGGTGGTTAATTATCGCGTGAATCGTTGATTTCTGACTTCTAAAACCATATTGGTGTTTATACAACAGTGAATTATATTCCAGAAATTTATAAAGTTTATTGAATGCTATTTTTTCAAATATTTTACTGAACATTGAAAGACATGAAATAGGGCGGTAATTGCTGACGTTTGTGAGGTTTCCGGCCTTTGGTAACGGTGTTACCCGAGCAACTTTTAATACACTTGGGAATATACCCTGCGTAAAGGATTTATTAATTATTGATGCTAAAATTGGAGCAACTATATCAGAGATGTATTTTATAATTTTAGTGCAGAATGAATTAATACCTGATTTTTTTTTTTAGTGAACTAATATTTTTTTTTATGTTGGCTACGCTTACAGGGGAAAAGAACAAGGAATTTGGTACATTAATCTCATTAAAATACGAAAGAAAATATTTATCGACTATTTTGCAGGAGTCTGAGATTTTTTTACCTACGTTGACAAAAAATTTATTGAATTCATTCGCTTTTTTCTTATTGTCACCAACTGGTTTGCCGTCAATGATAATTTGTTTAATTTGGTTTGTCCTTTAGTAATTTCAGGTTTTATCACAGAATGAATTAATTTCCAAGTTTGTTTTATATTGTTTTTCGTTTGATTAAATCGTTCATGGTAGTAATTTTTCTTGGCTATGTTAATTTGGTTAGTAACTTGATTCCGAAAATTTTTATATGTTTTTTCTGGAATTTGACTAAGCTTATAAAGAGAAAAGTATTTTTGACGTTTTTTGATGTTATTTATAATTGCGTTTGTTATCCAAGGTTTTGTTTTGTGTTTATATGATATGGTTTTAGATTTTAGAGGACAATTAAGTTTAAAAGCATCGTCTAGCCGTGAAATTTACTCTTCGGTAGCAGAATCGATGTCATTTATATAGGAAATTTCATATAGATTCTGATTTAGAACATAGTTATAGAAGTTTGTTAAGGTATTTTCGTTAATTATGCGGTAGGTTATTGTACGGTTCTGATGAATATTGTTCGAGTTGAAAAAAGCCTTTTGGATCATGAATATAGGAAGATGGTCCGATATGTCACAAAGGAGAATACCGGAAGAGTAATTTTCGGGGTGAACTCTGAAAATATTGTCAATTAGTGTTGCTGAGTTTTGGGTTATTCTTGTCGGTTTTGTTATAATTGGAAGTAAGGAATGAGAATAAAAAGTATTGAGGAAGGACTGAGTTGATGTGTGGTTTTCAAAGTTTAATAGATCGAAATTAAAATCTCCTGTAATTATTATGTCGTCATAGTTTGTAACATTGAAGTAATTGATTAATTCAGCAATCTTATCTATAAACATCTCAGGGTCACCAGAAGGAGGTCTATATACGGTTCCAATGATTATTGTTTTACCATTTGATTTTACTTCGATAAATAAAGTTACAATATAGTTATAGGAAATACTAATTTCGTCAACTTTTTTAGTATTGAGTCTGTCAGATATATACACGCTTATAACTACTCCTATCTTGTTTACGTCGCGTAGTGAATTAAAAGAGCTATAGTTTGGGAAACTGATAAGGTGTTTATTATTATTTGTTAGCCAGCTCTCGATGAATGCCAAAACGGAAAATTTATAATTAAGTGTTGACAAAAATATTGAAAATTCATCAATGTTTGGGTGCAAAGATCGAATGTTAAGATTTAAAATGGACAGGTCTGTTTTATCAAATGAAAATGTAGTGTTAAATTTATCACAATCATAGTATTGGTTTCTTACGTTATTTTCTTTAAAATTTGGATATAATTCATCAAAATGGTTTATGTCTGGATCGATATTATTGAAGTGATCAAGTTATTCAAACATAAAGGCAGTTCAATTGGAATTTAAAAATTAAAGGTTACAAATTGAAATTACGTATAAATATATCTATAAACAGTTAAAATACTATTGGTATGATAACTTTAATAAGAGAAAAAGGAATAAAGTATGTAATACAATTGAAATAAAAGTAAGTGAATGCTAGGTCAAAACATAGTTTGTTTGTTTTTTGTTTTTTCTCATCTAAAGCAGTAATATCGCCGAAGGTATTATTACTGATCGTTCCAGAGATTCTCACCATTAAAGTCTGCAAGCGTCGAATTGAGGTGTCCCGAAAGAATTTTTTGGAGGGCAGCTCGGGTATTGACGAATATACGTAGGTCACTGCGACCGGAGGGTGATGGCAGTAAAATGTGATGGAGCCATCTCTGGTAGTGCAGCCGGAGATCTTTGTGGAGAATTTCTTATTAGCTTGGCAGAGGACAAAAAATATTTTGTTGCGATTTGGAGTCAGTTGTTCGTTTACATAAAATTAAGGTTTGAATTCTTTGCATGCTGAGAAGATGTCAAGCTTCAGATCACTTCTGCGCAACTTCACAATTATGTTTCTTTTGTCGGGACCTTGTACTTTAGGCTTGGGACCTAGATGATGAGCAACAGAAATGTCGGCTTCTTGCATTTGTATGTGGCAATTATCTTAATAAGTTTGCGGATGATATTGCTGCAGTTTTCATTATTGGTGGCTTCAGGTATATTGCCGGAGAAGATAATCGTATCTCGTCTTTCATAAGGTCGGAAGAATCAACCTTTTCTTCTAATTTTTCGATTTTTGATCTCATTTCTTCGTTAGATTTTTCGAGAGAGATGATTTTTTTGTTCTTGTTTGGCAAAAGATGATTCGAAAAACTTAAAGAGAACGTTCATAATGTCTTTGGCATCACCTGATAGCGTAGATGAGGAAATATGGGTCTGCAGCTCATTAAAATTAACTGGTTCGTTTAATTCGGTTTTTCCTCTTGTAATTGGAGTATTTTTTTCTTTGTCTGCCTTTCTGAGAGTAGGAGAAGCCATTCTTTCTAAGGATGAATGGAGAAATGTGACAACACTGCTTATGTGCTATGGAAATTTGTTTAATTACTGGGAGGAACAGTAATGTTTAATTGTTAAAATTTTTACTTTGAAGGGTGTTAGGTTTTGATTGATGAGTGATTGTTTTAATTTATTAATTCAAAGAGTGAAGAGATAAGTTAAACAAGATGGATGTGGCAGCGCTTCACTTCTAATCACTCAGTTGAGTTTAGGCCTAATGGCTTTCAAAACAGACTCAGTGGAAACATGGGAATTTTTTACGTATTGCGGTAATATCACTTTATATGTCCAAATAAATTAACTTACATACGTAGTTTACAAGCTTCTAAATGGATTGGAGAGAATCGACTCTGGCCTATTCTTCATACCTCAGGAATATCCAGGAACGCGATATCATTCCAATATACTATTTAAATGCCATAGCCAGAAGATGGTGAGGAAAAATGTATTTGGCCAGAGGATTGTCAATGACTGGAATTCTCTGCCAGATCAAGTGATCACAGTCACAAGTCTCCAGTCCTTTAAGAACAAGTTAGATAAACACTGGGAAGCCAACTGGTATAGCTATAGGGGGGCGGGGGCATTCCTTATTTTCAGTTTACGTATTTATCTTGGCCCTTTAAATATTTGTCTTCAATTTTCTTGACTTAGATATACTTGTTGGCTTGGTTAGTTCTTGATCTTCGATTTCTTTCTTGATGTCTCTTCATATTTCTTCCAATTATCTTGAGTTGATGATTCCTTCTTGCTTCTTGATGATTTGATGAGTTAGTCCTTGAAGTCGTTTTCTTCCGTTTTCTTTCTTGAGGCGATCCATTTTATCTCAACTTCTTGAATTGGTCCTTCAGCGTTTTCCTTGGCTTCCGTTTTCTTCTGGAGATTTCTTCGTAAAAGGTTTTTTTGGACTATTGAGTTTCGAACTCGGTACCGATAGATTTAAACGCCGATGCTCTTAGCCATTACGCCACGGCTTAGCCCATACTGAGTGGGTAATTTAATGGGCTATTTATATTATCGATTTGGAAGGAATTTTTTTCTCTGATACATCTTCGCACCCCTACATAGCTACACGTAGCCAGCATCATAGAAGTTTTCACAACAATGATTGGGCGAGTACAGGATTACCTCATGAGCCCGTACCATGATGATGATGATTTCGGTAGGTCCTTTCGAGTCCTTTTCCTTAACCCATGATTACCGAAGTACCTTCTAGAACCCAGCCTAAAAGCGTATTCTACATGAGAAACTTTGGCTATTTCCGCATCACCATACCAGCACACCCACGGAAAGTGTCCATCATTGGCCCTCAATACACAGTGCCTCCCCCACCCCCTATTTTTATTGGGGACGCTTAATGAAGTCGCCCCCGTAAGGGGCGCAGCGATTTGCCATCCTGGCCGCCGTGCTGATGGGATCCAGTGCCCCGTCCGGCCCCAGCTTAGCCTCTCTTCCTTCCTTCAGATAGCCTGTATTTCTCCCAAACCTCGTCGCTTTTCATACAACCTTTCCCACAACTTTCTCTGGTCAGCCTCTAATTTCGCAGGGTCGATGCTGACCTTCTTCTCAGCCAACCGTCCCGGATCAGGGCTGAGGGGGGAGGGGACAATGTTCCCTAACCCCTGAGCTCCAGTCTGGTGTGGCTGGTTTTTAACAACCTGCTTTATCCCCACCCATACCTTCCTCACATCCCTTTTTTTCACCTCTTCATATTCTATCAATTTTACGCCGTGTTCAAGGTGGAGCCGCCATGCCGATGAACTGCCAGGCCACCAGGTGGAAGGGGTGGTCCCAAATAGCAGGGCGGGGCTCTGCCAGGCCTGTAAGCACCTCTTGAAGTGCAGGCAACTGCAAGAGGTGATGAGCTATTGCGTCCCGTGGCACAAAAAGGATCACCATGCCCATGGATGAGTTTAAAAAAAAAAAACCTTTAACTCCCCTTGAAACAGCGAAGGAGCCGCCCTCGGGGAGCTCCACCGAAAAAATGGAGGTCTCCCCCCCCCTGTGCTTGCGCAGGGGACCCTCCATATCTCTCTAACCGGAGAGGAGGCTCACTCCTCTCCTTCGTCTACGAGTGTAGGGGACTCCCCCTCACCCCCCTTCTACGGAGGTGCTTCGGGCACCAACCTGTTTCCAGCGGCAGTCCCCTCTGTTCTTTCCAAGGGGACTGCCAAGAAAGCCAGCAGGCAGCCCTTAGCCAGCCACTCCACATCGAAGCGGCTCGGTAGGGCAAACCCCCTTAGGGATGGGGGGAGGGAAGCCAGGCCCCTTCGGTCGCTTCCCTCAAAAGAGCTGCTGGCAAGAATTTTAAACCTTGCAGGGGTCAAGGCCTGTGCCTCCCCAAACGAGACTGGTGACGCTGCCAAGGGGCCCTCCTGTGATAGACATGGTCCTTGAGGAAACTAAGCCTCAGATGGTAGGGCATTCCATGGGGGGGAATCCGGGCTCGGCGCCAAGCGCCGAACCCGAATCCGCCCCTATGCAAGGTCCTCCGCAAACAGCTGGGACCTCCGAGGCAGTACAAGGAGGGGAGGGATCTCCTCTGAACGGTGCCCCTGTGACCACCGGGACCTTCTCCATTTCGGAGAGGGCCTGGCTGAGGCCGGTCCATCTGGCATGGGGGCTTCTGCCGGCGGAGGTGAGAAGCAGGTTTATTCCCCGCCATCCTCTCCAAAAAAAGAAAAAGAAAGAGACTAAAAAGACAAAAATGACTCGGGGCTCTTCTCCATCCCCGGGGGCTACGAGGACGGATGGGTCTGCTGCCACTTTGGCAAACGGCCAAAACAAGATCGGCTCATCCGGTCCCTCTGTTTCCCCGGTTGCAGAGCCCCTGACTAAGACCAAAAGTGCACAGGGCGGAGCCTCGATGATATCGGGGTCCTCATTCAGAGGTTACCTGGCGTTTTATTCGCTCAACTGATGGCAGCATGTTGGCCAAGGAAAACATGATCCATCAGAGGAGAGGATTAGCTAGTGTAATTGGTAGAGAGCCGAAGGTGACCCGTTTCTCGGACAGGAGCCTTCTGGCGAATGCGGCGAATCCCGCCGAGGCGGCCAAGATAAGTGCTCTTCGGACACTTCATGGCACCCCGGTGAGTGTGACGTAGCACTCTACCATGAACCTTGTGAAAGGAGTAGTTTATGCGAGGGAACGCGTTGACTACTCCATTGAGGACATCACCTTAGAGCTGGCCAACCATGGGGTGATAGGTCGGACGTGTGACGAGAAAACAGGGAGGGGCCTCGAAACCCACCCCTACACTCTTCGTCACGTTCGCCTGTGACAATCTCTCTGAGTCGGTGCGTGCTGGTTGGTACCGCTACCGCGTAAAGGCATTCGTGCAACTGCCCTGGCGGTGCTATCACTGTCACCGCTTCTGCCAGACGAATCGATCTTGTAGACGTGCAAAGTCGGGGTCACCCAAAGTCTGTGTAAATTGCTCCAAGGCCAAACATGATAAGTATAAATCATGTGTGGCCAAGTGTGTCAATTGCGGAGAGCAGCACCACGCTTCTTCGAAGCAATGTGGTGCATATACCCTCGAGAAAGAAATCCTGGCCGTTCAGGCCCAAGATCGAATCTCATTCCGCGAGGCTAAGGACTTGGTCCTGGCGCGCCCGGCTCTGCCTGGGACGTCATATGCCTCAATAGTTAGAAAGGCACCCTCTGCTCCTGGCCCATCCAGGCCAACAAGCACGGTTGTTTCCGCGCCTATTTGGAGCGCTTCTGCGGGCTCTACTCAACCCGGGCGCTACCCTGGTAAAGCTAGCGGCAAAAAGGGTTCACAGCCAACCGCGGCTAAAACCAGGGCCAACCCCTTTTCCCCAAGCGTGACCGTTTACCGTAAGGCGAAATGGCCACGTGCCTCAACCGAGTCGTTAGACTTACAGGGGGCAACACCCCTGGAGTTGGTCGCGAGGCCATCTTCCAGGGGTCCAACAACAAAGGAGCTTCAGGTCCTTCGCCCACGCCTAATGGTGGAGCGAGTGGCTCGGAGACGGTGGTTTCTCGAAAAGAGGGCCCCCCCGCCTCCGAAGCCTCAACGCCCGCCTAAGGTTTCGAGGCGGAGGGAGGAAAAGGCTCGCATGGCGAGCCCAACCTTCCCCAATAAGTCCTCGAAGGCAACAGTGCCTTCAGCGCTTTGTCCGGGCAACAGCGCCCGGGGTTCTGTCTCCAGGAAGCGTACGGCCATTCCCGTGAGAGTCTTCTCCGAGCTAGGCGTGGAGTGCATATTCCTTCAATGGAATTGCCGTGGACTCCGGACCAACTGGTAGGACCTGCGGAGGCTCGTCTCGACCCGTTCGCCGTTAGCTATCTTTTTGCGGGAGACCATGCTAGGCGCGTGTTCCATGCCCGCCCTCCCGGGGTATAAGGGTCTTGCGACCCCACCACCACGGGATGGCCGGGCCGGGGAATGCGCGGTTTACACCCGGAATGATGTCTCCGTTCTTCCTTTCTCTTTAGATACCTCCTTTCAGGCAGAGGATGTACAGAGGAACCTGGATAGGAGGTATACTATTATTTCTGCGTACATTCCACCGTCAGCTGACTTCGACGCAGGGTGCTTCCACCGAGTCGTGGCACGGTTGCCGATTCCGTTTCTCTTGATTAGATATCTGAATGGCAGGCATCCTCTCTGGGAAGATCACTCAATAAATCCCAGGGGACAAGTCCTTGCCGATCTGATCGAAGAGCTTGAGATAGGTGTCCTAAACGTGGATGAGTTTACGCATCACTGTGCGAGAACCGCTTCATTTTCTTGCCTTGACCTATCTTTGTGCTCTTCGGATGCACAGCCTGATTTTGATTGGGGGGGTGATCGATGACCTCCATGGTAGGGATCACTTTCCCATTCAAATATCATTTTCAGGGCAACTGCGCCTGAGAGCCCACCTCGGTGGTGCTTGGCGTGGGCGCAGGGGCCTGCATTTCAGGAAATGACTGAATTCTCTATCTCAGTCGAGGAGTTTAGGTCAGTAGATGAGGCCGTTGAGTTCTTCTCCAGCAACCTCATCGCTGTGGGCCTGAATACTAGTCCTAGGACGTCTGGCTGTTTTGCACGCCGACGACTCCCATGGTGGTCGGCCGAGTGTGAGACGGCCTTGAAACAGAAGCGTTATGCCTACATGCGCTATAAGCGCCGCCCGAACGATTTCACTGTCGCTGAATTTCGTCGGGCTAGGGCTAGGTTCCGGTATATTTCGAAGCACGCCCGCCGCTCTTCTTGGTGGTCATACGTGTCTCCACTTAACGGGAAAGACCCCTTTAGCAGAGGTGTGGACGCGAGTCAAAAGGATTCGGGGCAAGTTCTCGCAGGACCCCCCTCCCGTTCTCCAGGAGAATGGGACCGCAATCTCAGACCCCGCGTCCGTGGCGGAATCCTTAGCGACCGCTTTTTCCGCATTCTCTAGAGGGGATGCTGCTCCGCCAGCATTCAATGCACGTTGTCATGTCGCGGAGGGCCGCCAGCTGGACTTTACCTCCAGAGGCGGAGAACCCTTCAACGACAAGTTTACTGTGAATGAGTTGCGCTCCGCTCTCGCTTCGTGCGCGGACACCGCCCATGGTCCGGACGATGTCCCGTACGCCATGCTCCAACACCTGGGTGAGCGAGGCATGGCCTTTCTCTTAGATTTGTTTAACAGGATCTGGGTGGAGGGTCTTCTCCCAGACTCCTGGCGAATCGCTACTGTGCTCGCCTTTCGCAAACCGGGAAGAGATCACTCTACTCCGACCGGTTTTCATGCAATCTCTCTAACCTCTTGCGTGTGCAAGTTGATGGAGATATTGGTAAATGTTAGATTAGCCTTTTACCCTGGACAGCGAAGGCCAACTGTCTTCTGCACAGTGCGGCTTCCGCAAATTCCACTCCACGTCGGATGCTCTGCTCCGACTGGAAAATGCCGTCTGCGAGGCTTTCCTTCGTAGACAGCACAACGCCACGGTGTTTTTCGATCTGGAGAAGGCCTATGATACCGCATGGCGTACGGTATAATAGAGACTCTCTATACGATGGGGGCGAGGGGACGCCTCATAATGTTTGTATCTGAATTTTTGCGAGATCGTCGATTCCGCGTACGGGTGGGGGGGCCCTCTCCGGCCCAAAGGAGCAGGAAGAGGGTGTCCCGCAGGGAAGTGTCCTCAGTGTCACACTCTTTGCCCTGAGCATCAACGGCATCACCTCGGTGCTCCCGGAAGATGTTCTCGCTACGCTCTACGTGGAAGACCTTTCGATCTCTTTTGGCGCGGCCCAGATGCCAACTCTGGAGCGTCGACTCCAACAAGCATTGACCTGCGTCTCTCGCTATGCCGAAGGGCACAGGTTTCGTTTTTTTTTGGCCAAGACTAAGGTGGTGCACTTCTGCCGCCATCCACGGCTTCACCCCGACCCAGATTTGTTTCTTAATGGGGTGCGCCTGGATGTGGTGGAATCGCATCATTTCCTTGGTCTTGTATTCGACCGATGCCTCACCTGGGAGGCTCATATTCGCCGCCTTAGGGGCTCTTGTACCCGCGCCATGGACATTCTCAGTTCCGTGACGTTCAGCGCTTGGGGCGCTGATAGGGCTACTGCCCTACTTTTTTATCGTTCCTTTGTTCGTTCGAAGCTCGACTACGGATGCGAGTTTTATGCATCCGCAGCCGAGCGTTTATTGGGGAAGGTGGATTCGATCCACCACACCGGCCTTCACCTGGCAACCGGTGCCTTCCGCACTTCTCCCATTGAGAGCCTGTTGGTCGATGCTGGGGAGGTGTCACTCGCTCTGCGCTGCGTGCAGTGCATCACTCGCCTGTATGCGCGAGCCCGGTGCCTCCCTCAGTCGCCAACAGCTCTCACTGCATCCGCAGCTGATCTCGATGGTGCCTATGCCCCTAAGAGAAGCCAGTCATACCCTAAGTTCTTTGGGTTTAGGGCGAGGAAACTCCTTCGACAGCTAGATATAGCTCTCGGGCCGGCGGCGCCCCTGGTTCTGCCAAGGACGCCACCCTGGAGGGTACCACATTTGTCTATTTGTCGCTACGCCTCTTCTCCCAAAGCTTGTACGGCACCGGGAGTATTGCGTGTGACCTTTTTGGAGCACACCTCGTGTCCTGCTGGAACCGTGCCAGTGTATACGGATTGCTCCAAGTCCCAAGAGGGGGTCAGCTTCCACGCCGTATCCCCTCTGTTTGAAGTCAGCGGGGCTCTACCAGGCGCTGCGTCTGTCTTCACGGCCGAGCTGGTGGTAATACACCACTCGGTACGGGAGATTACGCGACGTACCCGGTTCGGAGACCGGATTGTGATCTATAGCGACTCACAAAGTGCCCTGAGTGCTCTCGGGGCATTGGAATCTCCGCATCCCCTGATTCGCGATATCCGTGACGCCACGGTTTTTGGCGAGCCGGGCAGATATCGACCTTATCTTCTGTTGGGTTCCTGGACATGTAGGAATTGCGTGGAATGAGCGCGCCGATGAGGGCGCCGAAGAGTCTGCGAGGACTCTGCGACCGGACCAGCGTTTCGCTCTTCCTCACAACGACTACATGGCAGGAATACGGGCAGCTCTTCGGACTGCTTGGCAAAGAAGATGGGAGACGGTCGAAGGGAACTTAAAGTTGCGTGCCATTGCGCCGCGACTGTTCCCATGGACCTATCCCCCAATGCCGCGACGGCTTCAGGTCGCTTTCTGTCGTCTCCGAATCGAGCATACTTGTGTGACGCATCGCTATCTGATGGAGCGCTCGCCAGCGCTCTATTGCGACGACTGCGTCGTCTTCCAGAATGTTCGCCACATTTTCGTCGAATGTCGCATTCTGGGTGATCTTCGCGCACGATACCTGTGTCGGTACCGGGATGGGCGTGGTCGCTACCGCCTGTCCCTTGTGCTCGGGACGAGTTCGTGCACATTGACTTGTGGACTTGTTGACTTTTTTTTTTTTGGGGGGGGGGGCTTCTCCCCTTTATTTAAAAAGATTCCTTTTTGTTTTGTTTGTGTTTGTTATTGTTTTTTTGTAGGTTGCACGCTCCTGCACCGGGGTGAGGGGGACCTCCCCCCGCTGCGGGAGATTGCTTGCGAATTGTTAAGTTTTTCTCATTTTTATCAGTTATGTTTTCATATTTTTATTTTAAAGTAGCCTAGTTCTCGGCTATGTCGTGTTTCCGGCGACTTATTCCTAAGTGGGCAGTTGCCAGATGGGCTCTATAAAAAAAAAAATATGAATGAAGTCGCTTTGCTTGTCACTCTGGGCTACTGAAAGAACAAATTTAGGAAGGGTGGCTTCAACCCCCTCAGCTCCCCCCCCTCCTGGACCCACTCCTGCTATTGATTCTACTGCTTACATACGTGATTTGGTAATGTGTGTCAGCCATCGAGTAGTCAACCCGAATTGTGACTCCACCCGGTGATTAGCCAGCCCCGTTCCGCTTAACTTTAATCAAATTGCAATCGATGTTGCCTCACCATACTCGTTGCAGATATCTTCTTACAAACTTTCTGTGTGCGCGCCCTCATTTGTTTTCGAGGGTATGAACGTTTTCACGCAATAATCCGAGAATTTGAGCGCGGGAAATAAATCACGAAAACTTCACGTGATAATATATTTCGAATTGATGCGGGGAACTTTTGGAATTTGCAGATCGTCGTAACATGGGATTATGATTGTTTTATATTGATTATGTGCACCAGTTTTATTCCCCTTTCTTCATTTATCAAGTGGGTAATAACTTTGAAACATTTCAAACATGTGATACCAACTAAAGTACATAGTTAAGATAGGCGGTATTTTCCTGTGAAAACATTTCAGCAGAGGAAAATTCCTAATCGTAGCTTTGGTGGTCGATTCTTTATCACATTTGTACCGTAAAACTACTAAAATTAACAAATTCTTATCAGAATGTTGTGTCCCAATACATTTGTCCAATTACGAGTTGATCTAACACGGCGGAACAGATAAGCTGACAGACGATTATTTCGTTAATTGCAGACTACGACATTGCTTTAGTGATTTTAAGTTGACATTTTGTACGCAACTGCAATTATATGCACGTTTATTTTTCATTGCAATGAAGTTTAACGGCGAAACATATCGTAATGGAGGTTCTAATGGTAAATATTGTAGATTAGAGGTTAGAAATAAGGCAAATAGTATGTCTGGTAAACCTGAAGATCCATATCCCGCGAACCGTACTATGGGTTGCTATATGGGTGGCATAGCCCGTCCATACCTCCCTGCTCGCTACGCTCGCCCGCAGGAACAAGTAATAAAACAAGTTAATCACACAGTTGGGTGAAAACATGTTGGGAAGTGGAATAAAGGTAAATATGTAGATTATCGGCGCGAACGATGGGACGTACTATTTCGTCCGTGTTCCAAAATGTTTCACGTTTTTGGAGAACATTTAAGTTGACGGCTGGTGTGGGGGTAAACACAATGGGGGGACTACACTAAGATGATCCTGAGTTTCATTAAATTGGGGGGGTCTGGGGGGCACAGCCCCCCAGTATATAAACCTAATTGTTTATAGAATAATAATTTGAAAAGGACTTAAACGCGCACAAATATTCCGACACGAGTGAACGATAATATTTACACACAAAATTTTTTTCCGGCCGGGCCGCTAATCTACATATTTACCGGAATAAATATTATAGGAATGCGAGCAGGAAAGCTCACGGGGTATGGATCTTCAGAATTACCCAAAAAGGATACATCCCTGAGATACCTTGGTTATATGGATAGGTTGAGGCCACTTAAAATGTTTTTGTAAATTTACTTAGGTGGTTTCTGGATGCAGGTCATATGACCTCTATATCCAGATCAAAATCCTCTTCGTACAACATCGCTGGCAGAAAGGGTGGTATGGAGAGGTTCATTGTAATGGTACTTGACGTGTTGATTCACCCAAAACTTTGTCTTTTGAAGGAGGTGATACTAGGAGCTGTGACAATGCTCTCTGGTAGGCTGTTCCAAGCATATTGGATGCCATGTCTATTCCCCTCCCTTCTGGTCATCTCAATGCTGGTTGCCGTGTCTACTTTTGCTGTTAGTATTTTGTAGACCTCGATCATTTCTCCATGCCAGCGACGGTACGTCCATCTTGGCAAGCCCACTTTCTGTAGTCTTTCTGGGTACATGAGATTTCTCAGTCCAGGGATCATCTTAGTAGCCCCCTGCTGTATGTTTTTGGCTGCTGTTACATCCTTTTTGCGATAAGGTGTCCACATAGACTGAGCGTCCTCCACATGTGACTGGACCATAGAACAAGCATCTGAATGTGTCTACATTCATGTTCTTGAATGTTCTGATCATCCCCACAATCTGACTTGCTTTGATAATCTCTTCTTGGATGTGAGCCGCAAAAGTAAGGTGGTCATCAGTCTGAACTCCAAGGTCCTCCTGGTATACTCTCTCTATACTTGTCTGGGTACCATCCACTACTATCACAGTGTATGAGGTAGCGACCTAATTCCTCCCGGGGTTGTGTATCTTGAGCTGTTTACATTTCTTTGGGTTAAACTCTAGCATCCATTCCTGAGACCAAGTATGCAAGGCATCCAGATCCACTTAAAGTTGTGCACTTACTTCGTTTGACTTGATCTCGCTCCAGATCTTTGTATCATCTGTGAAGAGGTAGACACACGACTACACACACTCAGGGAGGTCATTTATATATAGCACAAACAAGATTGGCCCCAATACACTCCCTTGAGGAATGCCACTCAGCACATCAGCCCATGTTGAGAACACACCATTTACTCCAACTCATTTTCTGCCCGTCAAGAATGCTGTAACCCATCTAAGGAAATTCCTTGTATACCATACCCTGACATTTTCTTCAGCAATCTGTTGTGGGGCACTGTGTCAAACGCTTTGCTGAAGTTAAGGTAAATCACATCTACCGCCCCCTCCCTCTCTGGGATCTTTTCTTCAGGGGTTGTTCCCAGAGAGGCTCTGGCCTTCTCATGGTGAGGTGGGGGGGGGGGTCAGCTCTGGGCCACTTAGGGGTCCCATGGTGCTGCCAACAAGACTTTTAACATGCCCCTCTTTCTTTCCTCCCCTATTACATTCTTTCACTGTCCTTTATTTCCCCCTCTTCCTTCACCTATCTAGTGGTCCTTATGGATACCCAACCTCTGCTCAGCAAAGTGGATTTATTCTGAATTGTTCTTTCATGAAGGAAGAGGCTGGGCATCTCCACCGCCTCTGTCTACCAAATGCCCAAGGAGAAACCCATCGTTGGCCCCTTTTCTCCGTGCGTAGGAGAACTTGTGCAGCCTCTTAAGGTTATAAAGATGGTGTGGTGGATCCGTATCCATTCTCCAGGAGGACATACCGGACAGAACTGATTGTAGAGTTGCAGTAGTGTCAGGGCCCTTGTAGGCCTCCTCGGTGGGGAGTCCCGAGGGAGAATGCAAAGTTGTTTTTTTTTGCAAATGTTCCTTAGCTTCCCTTTCAGCCTTCCCTCCCTCGTTGGACTCCTATTCCAATGAAGTAGACCCAGATCTAGATTATCCTCACTTTCTTGCAATGTGTTCATTGTCTGACACCCAACTTTCAAATGTCAATGAATCTTTTGAGTCCTGCAGTGGTGAACTCTATTGGATGTGGTCAAGAGGTAGTGGTGATGTTATAGTCGAGGTATCATCCTACTCTCAACACAACCTTGTGTGAAATCTATCTTTGATAGTTGAAATTCTACTAACTGTTTCGCCCTATCCACGTCTGAATTTTGTCAAAGGCATCGTCCGTTCAAACTAACTAAGGGACTACGACCCCACCCGCCTTCAGAGCAAGCTTAGTACCCAATGTGTAATACACGTATACATGGTGACTAAAACATTAGGCTCCACTAGAGTCCCAACTGCCACACTAATTTTAACATTCAAAAGACAAGAACTGCCGCAGTATATTAAAGCTGGGTACCTTCGTGTCCCGGTAAGTCCCTACGTCAAACTATCCAGACGTTGCTTCAATTGCAATCAATTTGGACATGTTGGCACCCCCACTCCTGTGTGAATTGTAGCTCTGACTACCATGGCCCAGAATGCACCAAAACACTACTGTGCCAACTGTGGAGGTACCTACAGTTCTGTGTCAAAACTCTGCTCTATATTTTGATATTAAAAGGAGCTGCTCGCTTTGCGCGACTCTCTACGTCTAGATATAAGAGAGGCCCGCTAGCGTGCTCGAGCACAAACCTTGACTTCTGACACACCTGAAGCATAGCTCTTAAACCGAGATAACCAATGTAGTCCCCCTCTCTCCAGCAGCTCTAGCTGGGAGCGTCACTTGAAGACAGGCACTATCTGAAAGAATCCTCAACATCGACCAGTGAAGGTTCATCCACCCGGCCCCGAGACCCAAGGCCCAGTGGTAAGAGGAAGGATTCCTCACCTGGGTCATCAACCACCAATAAGCGGGCAGCCTCTGGAGATGACTGGGCTGAACCCTGAGAATCTTCAATGGACTCTTCCCCTATGGCTGAACATATTATGCCCTTAAGTCCATCCCAGCCTTCATAGGACGTAGGCCCCATCCTGATCCAAACGATGGCAGATATACACCAAGCTCCACACACCTTGCTCAGATCGCCTGTTCATTCCACTCACCCTTCTACCCATGATCCGATGGAAGCAGTTGATACTCCAACATCACCAATAGCGGCGGTTGGACCAACTCAGACACCAAAAATACCCTCTACCCATGAATCTGGATCTACCGGCCAAAAATCCCTTCTCGATCTTCCTTTTCCACCACAGTTTGTGAGCCCGAATTACAATCAAGGGCTATGTTGACCTGTCTGTTTGTTCCCTGGATTGCTTCAGAGAATTTTGATGGTCAATTCTTGACGATCTCCATGGGAGTGATCACTTCCCTATTGTCTTTTTGGCCCTTCAAGTTAGCCCTCATACAACCATGCCCTTAAGTGGGACTTAGGTAATGCAGATTGGGAAGGTTTCTAAGAGGCGTCCTTCACAAGTGCATCCTTGGGGACCTTCAATGGAGTGGATGCAGCAGTAGAATACTTTACATCGACTATCTACAATGCAGCAACACAGACCATTCCACGGAGGCGACCCACCATGGGTCGCTCAACCATGCCCTGGTGGACCCTGGCGTGTGCAACAGCTGTAAAAAACTACCAGTTAGCCCATGCCTGATTCTGAAAGAACCCTTCGTCAGGCTCACCAAAATTGATGGTGCTGTTACATTTCATCAATTTCCTTAAAGACACCTATTGATAAGATCAGGGGCTGTTATGCTGATCATCATACCCTCACACTCAACTTACACATTTCCTTGGAGAATGATAGCCTGGCGGTCAGCAATGCTTTTGCTAACCATTTCCTCGCTTTCATCAGTGTTAGCCGTTGCGATAAGGCTTTTCTATACTGCAAATCAAAGGAAGAGTCATTCTCTCAACTTCACAACAAAATCTAACCTTCCATATAATGCTCTATTCAGCATCCATGAGCTGCATAGCGCTTTGTCCCTTTGCAGAGCTACTTCCCCTGGCCTTGATGAGATCCATTTCAATATGATTTGGCACCTACATCCACACTCTACTCTCTTTTTACTTGATTTGTACAATCTTATATGGGTGAAGGGTTTTTACCCATCATCATGGCGCATTGGGATCATCCTTACCTTTGTGAAACCGGGCAGGGACGGGTTGGACGCAGATCACTACTGCCCTATAGCTCTTACCAGCTATTTGACTAAGTTGCTGAAAAAAAATGGTGTTGGGGCGCCTAAACTGGTTCCTAGAAACCAATCAGTTTCTCCATTTCAATGTGGCTTCCGCAAAGGTCATAGTACCCTTGACCTCCTAGTACGTTTCAAGGGATTGGTCCGGAAAGTTTTCTCATTAAAGCACCAAGTCCTGGCCCTATTTTTTGATATTGAGAAACCTATGACACAACAGAGATACAGCATCTTGAAGCCTACCCCAAGAAGAGGGAGTTCCTCAAGGCAGTGTTTTATGTTTTATAATTGTGATCAATATTATTTTGTCTCTCCCAGAGGGTGTATTGCAACTCTGTTTGTCGATGATTTAGCACTATACTGTTCCTCACCTCGCCTTCCATCAGCAGCGCGTTGGCTACTACTGGCAGTTGATGCTGTCTCCAAAAGAGCACAACTTAAAGGATTCCACTTTACCATGAACAAAACCAAAGCCATGTATTTCCACCGGGGCAGAAGGGTTCTTGTTCTGCCATCTATCTTCCTACAAGGCGAAGATATAGAGTTTGTCTCCGAGTTTCGGTTTCTTGGCCTAACTCTCGATCCAAAGTTATCCTGGTTACCACACCTACGCCGTCTTCTAATGGGCTGTCTGCAGGCTCTAGACATTTTGAAAGTCCTCTCACACACTTCGTGGGGCAGTGGCCGACAAACTTTGTGGACATTATACACAGCTCTTGTCCAATCCAAATTGGATTAAGGCTGTTAAATATACTCATTGGCTTCTCCTTCAACTCCTAAAATGCTGAACCCTATTTAAAACCTTGGTTAGTCTCTCCAGTGGAGCCTTCCGTACTTCTCCTGTCAACAGCCCTTACTGCGAGAATGGGCTACTTCCTTTGCCCTACCATAGACTTCAAATCTGTATGCTGAGTACATCAAGCCCCTGTATCAGAGTTTTACAGATGCCTGTATGCTGCCGAATCAACAGCGACATTTGATAAGTTGCCATCTTTTCCCTGCCCCTCTCTAACCTGTGTGCTCTAAGGGTCCTTACCCTTCCATCCTTACTGACCCCTAGTTGGTGTGCTCCTCTTCCCACAGTATCTACCAACATGTGGAGCCTAGAGAAGTCTTCCATGGACCCTCGCATCATTAAGAGCCTGTTCTTAGAGTATTCGTCCACACACAAACAATGCTGCCCATTATACATGGATGGCTCTAAGTCGGACAGTGACGTGGGCGCTGCAGCCATCTACCCAGGAGGAGAATTCCTAACTTTATCTTTGTGCCAGCAGCATCCATTTTTACCACGGAACTTTCAGCAATCCTTTTAGCTTTTAGACTCGTCCAAATATTACCTTTTAATGATTAAGCATGCATATAATTGATCTACTACTCTACTTGTACTCGCCAACAGTTTAACTTCCTGTGTTGTTCCTGCACTGAGTGATCAGGCCGGAAGTGGGTGGTCAATGCTGCCCCACCTTGGGAGGTGTCATTGACTGGGGTGGTCAAAGTCGCCCCGATTCATATAAGTTGACACTTGCTGGCACTCACACTTAGGTGACTGCCACACAGAACATGGCACATGGGTTCTTCACCTATTAAGTTTCTCTGTCTGTCTTGGCTTGTTTAGTAGGTACCTACAATTTAGAAAAGTCAGACCTACTCTATACCTAGATGTCACGTTAACTTTAAACATAGGTGGGTAACACTACAGGTAACAACATATTTACACTGTGCCCGGGAAATAACCTGGGTACCTATTTACATAGTCATTGTCTCTTTTAAAGGGCTACCTCAAGGGCAATAGGGAACACGTATTGCCCTCAGGTATTCACATTTGGGACCTGCATCCCTTTCTCCAGAATGTCTGCACGCTTTATATCAGCTTCACCTTGATCGTTTGCGGTAAAGGTTGTGCGAGTCTCAGTGACACTTTTCAGTAATCTGACATGCACATCATTCACTTCTACTACATCCACTAAAGCTAGATACTTCTTAAAGTCTTCTCCTTGTTTTTTTCTGTGAACACTTTCACAATGATAAAGTCATTCACTCCAACTCTTGTGACTGCATGCTGAGGCTTTTGTGTGTTTGGTGCTTGCATCACGCAGGCCACTAACTTACTAGGGGAGCTAGGTTGTGGGTCTTCATCATCACAGTTTATGTTCACTTTCACAGAGACGCCTCTTAACTGGTCTGCAACTTGCACTGAAAAGTCAGGGAATTTATAATTGGTCAGGGATAACCTAGAAAAGTCAGGGAATTTTGACCTACCTACTGTAAATTTTTTAAAAGGGTATGTAACAGCTACTTTTTGTACTTTTTCAAGTGGTACTTTTAAATATGGTAGGGGGAAAAACACTTTCTTTTCTATTATTGCAAATCAATTTGAAGGATTTTTGACAAAATTTCAGAAAGATTTCCCATTGACACCATTCCTTCATGAGGAACTTTTTTGTTTACTAAAATATATCAGCAAAAGAATTCTGAAACACAAATTATATGAGGAAAATAGTAGTTCTTGTAGTGCTTTACAAAGGTGATAATCTTTTACATTTCAATGATATAGATTTGTCATTTACCACAAAAATTGCTATTAGAAACTCAGCAAGACAACCAACTGATGAAGAAATAAAGTTGTTCAGAAAAGATTGCTTGATTTTCTTTCAGAATACCATCTCAACAATAATAGAACGATTCCCATTGTGGTATAGTATAGTTAAAGGCTTCAGCTACATTTCTCCAAAGGTCATGATGTCATCTAAAGTAAGCTGTCAAAGACTTGATTTGTTGTTAGAAAACCTTATTAAAGTAAATCGCCAAACAGGAATAGAAGCAGATTCCATAAAAGATTCTCATTCTAGATTGATTAAGAATCCGTTTGTTAAAGAAATGTTGTAATTATGACTTTGAAAAAGATCGATTAGATTCATTTTTCTCAACAATTTTTAGATCGTTTTACATTACAAATGATTATCAAGATTTTGTTAATTTGATACTTACAATGTTTCATGGCAATGCCTCAGTTGAGAGAGGATTTATAATGGATTGGGACCCGTCTTGTTTTGAAATAGACAAACGGTTGTTATTAAGCTATCATAATGCTTGTGGATATTATAAAGATTACCTAGAGGAACGAAAGAAAAAGAATATGAAACAGAAAAATGCAGCTGTGAATAAAAGAAAAGCAATTTGAAAAAAAAGAAGAAAATAATAGAAGAAAAAGAAAGAGAAGTTCAAATCCTAGAGGACCAAATTGTAACCTGGAAAAAATATTTTTTTGTGAATTATAATTTTCTGTATATAACTTGCATGTTGTATAACTTAGTGTATATATATATTTTTATTAAATATAAAACAAAAGAAAGAAAGCAGAGCATGAACTAGTACCTTCATAAAATTTGTTATTGCTAAAAAATTTAATTTAGTTTTCTTATTTCTTTATTACTATTATATATTATTAGGACATTTCTTTTGTACTAGGTCAGTATTAGGGTGGTTCCTGGTGGGCTTTCTTTTATTTTTATAATTATAACAAGATTTTGATTCTTTACCAGAATTTCATGTAAGTCAGGGAAAGGTCAGGGAATTTGAAATTGGAATTTCAGGGAATACCCTGATTTAAGAGCTTAAGTGTGAAAAATATGTAGAATTGATGGACAATTTAAAAATATAGTGCTCCCTGATTCTAATAGCCAAATCATATGCCTTCATTTTTCTCATTTATTAATTTTTTTTCAATTTTGATACACCAGAGTTTAGCAAATTTTAATTTTTTAATCTAGAGTTCTAAAACTTTCACATTTGGATTCCTTTCCTTTTTCTGATTCTAAATATAAATGCTTTTATATAATTATGACCATTATTACCCTAGTTATGGGTCACCAAATATTAGCAACCTTGCATATGACTTCAAAATGCCTGAGGTCATATCTCCTGAACCGTTGGTCGAATTGACCCTAAACTTTCAGAAATGGGTTTAGGGCCCCCAAACTTCCTATAAACAATATTTCAGCCAAATCGGAGAGATGAGGGTGTTAATTTGCAACAAAAGAATGAAGGTCTCCACAAACAAATTATCACTCATGCTCATAACACCATACAGCACAGAATACAGACTACAGCCACACATTACACTACACAACACTCCTATTCCAGTCCTTCCCACCACCAAAAATCCTTGGAGTAACACTTGACAGAGGGATGACATTCAAGCAACACACATACAGCATTAACACTAATTCCAAAACAGACAACATCATCCGCTCCTTCACTAACACAACCTACGGACCCACAAGTTTATAAACAATACATTAGACCCATACGCACATACTGCATGGCAGCCTGACACTGCCAATACTCACATAAATAAACTACAGACAACAAAAAACACTGCCCTATGCATTGCAACCGGCTCCTCAAAATCAATACCCACCACACACTTACATAAAGAAACCAATGTCCTCTCTCTCAGGTCGCTCATGGACATGAGAGGTACACATGCATACGCATCCACAACAAACCCTCTAAACCCTCTACACTTCATGCAGACACTAATGCAAACACTCATTCATAACCACTGGCCAGACACTACCACTTCCTCTATTCCTCTCTTCCCCTATTCCTCTCTTCCCCCAGCTCTCCCTGATGTCTCTGAGTGGACTCACATCCACGCAGAATTCACCGGGTGGGCCCTTGCCTCCCTCATCCCCAAACCTTCCCTGGTGAACGATGAGTGTAAGCTCTCCCAGTGGGAATGGGTGCAGCTGGGGCACCTAGGATGTGAATGCCACACAGCCATCCCGGCATACAAGCACAGGATTGTACTTGAGATGGTCAACCATGTTACAACTGACATCTAGATATACTTCTTCTTCCTTGCCTGCTGGAGGATTTGCAGCTATATCTCTTCTGTACATTTTCATATTTTTAAGCTTCCCCACTATTTAAAAATCACTCCTTATAAACTTTCTGTGAGATTTGCCCTCATTGGTATTTCATTGTAAATTTTATAGTTGCCAAAACTGAAAGAAAATCACTAAAATTCTGAGGGATATTCCTATTGATCTTCAATTTAATAATAAAACTTAATCTTAGTTTTTACTGTTTGATGACCTTATTTTTGTGTATTTTGCCAAGGTCTTAACATAAATCCCAATTTTTATATACACTTCCCCCCTGATCATCAATTTTATCTCAAATTCTGGGTGTAATTTTTAAAGTTTTTAATCAGATTTTTCTGTTGGTTTGCAGTTAAGATGCCTTTGGAAGATTTGTTAAAGGAAAGAATTCTTGTCATAGATGGTGCAATGGGTACCATGATCCAACGGCATAAGTTGGAAGAAGAAGACTACAGAGGGTTAGAATTTAAGGACCATACTTCACTTCTGAAAGGAAATAATGATCTTCTCTCACTAACAAAACCAAATATAATTTATGAGATTCATAAGGTTAGTGTTTGCAATATACAAGAACTTTGAACCTAATTTTGATTTTATAACATTTCAATTAGATGCATGAATATTATGATTTATCATTTTTTACAATCTCACCTCTCTATATTATTAGCAATATTTGAAAGCGGGTGCTGACATCATTGAAACTAATACATTTAGCAGTACTAGGGTAGCTCAAGCAGATTATAATTTGGAGTCAATATGTTACAGGTAAGAAAAGTCTAAAAAAAATTTATAAGACCAAGTCATATGCAAAATATAAAAAGCTTTCAGCTCTTATTGTAGTCTTTATATCCTTTTGATATTAACTATTATCATTAGATTGAACTTTGAGTCTGCCAAACTTGCACGAAATGCAGCTGATGAAGTTTCAGCTGAAACTGGAATACCAAAATTTGTTGCTGGCTCACTGGGACCAACCAATAGAACCCTTTCTATTTCTCCTTCAGTTGAAAGACCAGATTTTCGAAATATAAGTAAGGCCCTTTATAAAAGGATTCATAAATCTCTACCAATGATGATTAAATATTGACAATGGCTAACTTTCTATATCTTGGCTAAACCTTATGTACAAACATGTCTATAGGTTTCTCACTGTATCTTCATCTTAATACTTAAAATTGATTATTTTTATTGTTGGGCTAAAGTTTACTTTAATTCTTATTCAAGTTAATTTCATGGCAATTGCCATACACTGGATACCTAGGTCCAGATCTCACGTTAAACTGTAGGTATATATATATATATGTAGGAGACCACAAAAAGGTATATGATCTAAAATGTTTAAAATATCCCAAAGGAAAATAATGCTCAAGCACATTTGTGTTTCTGTCTTCAATAAAGCAATTGGGTGTGTTTGTGTTATTTTCATTTAGGGGATTTTAAACTAATAATAGGCAGGTCGATTTTAACTTTTCGCAAATTGGACTTTCAGGTGAAAGTAAATTTAATTTATAATTTTTAATATTACCATGTCAATAATGAAAATAATATTTGTAATCATTATTTTACAGTATGGATATGGAATTTAACATTAATTTGTCTAATTATTTTCCGGTTGAGGTGTAAATATATAGTTTTTAAATGGGCTCTGAACTATCCAATGTGAAGATAGTACCCATTTTGTTAACTTTTTAAAATATAAAGTAGGTTCAACTTCATACCAGCAGTAATGGGCCCAAAGTGGGGTTCTAAGTTAGGTCATTGGATGAGGAATCAGTGATACCCTTACCCAATGAAGCATCCAATACACACTTTAATGCCCAACTCTAAAGGGTCCATCCTACTTTTCACCCATCTG
This sequence comes from Ceratothoa steindachneri, assembly GCA_963969495.1. Lineage (NCBI taxonomy): Eukaryota > Metazoa > Arthropoda > Malacostraca > Isopoda > Cymothoidae > Ceratothoa > Ceratothoa steindachneri. The sequence continues at coordinate 10,092,437 of OZ018334.1, forward strand.
AATCCGCTATAGATCACTGAGTTTCCTTGGCCCATCTACCATCAAGACACAACCCCTCCCTACAAAAATAGAATATGCCCTCACACCCCTTTCTCTTGGATCCCCAAACAACCCATTTCCTCTTATTCTGCCCTTCTTTGGAGACCTCTGGGAGGGAAAGACCACATTGTAGCATCATTCTCAAGTGCTGTGGAGTTTGACTGAGGCTTAAATTTACAGTTGTACATTTTTTTTTTATGGTAGGGCTTTTTCCACCCATCTGCACTCATTTAAGATAACTTAGTGGGGACATACTGATTAATATGGGATCTGAACCACGGGTATCTACAGTGTATGGCAGTTGCCACAACATCACTCAAATTGGGGCTTATCTAGTGACTAACCAACCACAATGGGGCTTAACTTTGCTAACCTCGGAATAGTACAACAAATAATATCTTGTACATTTTGCAGTTTGTGTGAAACAATAACCATTTGTAATAATATTTTCTGGTGTAATTATTGGTGTATCACAATTCATGTGCATTTTTCTTTCACTTGTAGCTTTTGACCAATTGGCAGAGTCCTATAGAGAGCAGGCAAGGGGACTTCTAGATGGTGGAGTGGATGCACTATTGATAGAAACAATTTTTGATACTGCAAATGCCAAAGCAGCCATATTTGCTGTGGAAACCCTGTTTGAAGAAAAATATGAGAGAATTCCAATGTTGGTAAGTTGTAGGAAGCTCTAATTTCTTTCAGCACTTAGCAGTGTGGGTAGGGCCTCTAGTCCCACAAAATATTTGTTCATTTAAGGCCTATTCGAATGGAGAACCTGTGCTGTGTTTGAAGTGCAGTATCCCCAAAAGGATGTTGTGACTGCATCCCATGGTAATGTGAATTGGCCACAAGATTGGATCCCCAAGCTTAGAGGCGAGTGAGAGATAAAGAGATAGATATGATACATGTAAGATGGATGCTGCATTCCTTGGATGGCCTGAAATGTGAATCTTATGAATGCTTGGAGTGTGTTCATTTTTGTTTTGTGTTGGTGAAAAGTTTCTTGTATCCATTGTGGCACTCTGCACAGGTGTTTATCTAAAGGGATTCAGGTGTTTGATTGGATAATGCAGGGCAGTTTGTGAGTTGTGAAGAGAGGGACAGAGGCTTTTGATGCCAAGATAGGCACTAGATTCTGTTGCAGCTGCTTGGATGTGGTTTGAGTGTTGGATGAAGATGGTGATGTCATTGGGAGAGCTGTACGTATGACATTCATTTGAGAGGGAGATGATTGGGGAAAAAGTGAAAAAAGAGTCCTGATCCATTTCAGGACTCCATTGTGTTTGTGATAAATTACAGTGGTTTATTGTGTTGTGGTAAAGCTCTCACTGGCCTAGTGGATATGGCATTAATTATGAAGGTTCAATCTCTTAGCCAATCGCAACGCGCTGTCTTTCCTCTCCCATCATTACAGCATGACATACCCATTCTCTGCCCTGTAAGGGGCATGGCGATTTTACCTTCCTGGCTGCTGTGCTGATGGGACTCATTGCCCCGTCTGCCCCAGCTTAGCTTCTTTCTGACAGCCGGTGTTTTTACCCTACTTCCTCACTTTCCCTACAACCTTGAAGCGGGCCGAAAGCAACACTAAACCCGCGTTCCAACCTTATCCAGTTTATATTTACAAACAAAATAAATAAACACCGGTGCACGTTCAAAATAAATACTCTTTACAAATTAATCTTCTCCAAGCGAAAACAAAATAAGACAAGCTATACAACAAGGTCCACACGACAAATCAAAAGAACAACACCCGAACAAGAAGAGGCATATGAATATCACTTGAAGGCTGGGGTGGTGGTGGAAGTAGTTGGCATCCAATAAGAAGGGGCAAAGGCTCATCAGCCAATGCAGGTAATGCCCTCCGTTTCAGGGCAGCGCTGGGCGGTGCACTTGCCTCAAGAATTTCTCTCGCAGTCCACTGAAGCTTCACTTTTGGAGATACCGGATGCAATACTAAAAAGAGCCAGAGAAATTTTGGTATAGCGTTTTCCAAGAAAAATCTGGTGATGGACTTTGCTATCTCTCATTAAAATAAATTTAGAGCCTATTACTATTTTAACAAGGAAACAATCTTACCTAGGGTAATATCCCAAATGCGCTGGACAAACAATTATTTATATAGATATATTTTAACTATCTAAATATTTAGAAAAATTATATCTCTGAAAAGAGAGTAGAATCAGTTATTATTTGTATTCATAATTAAAAAAATCAATGCAAATTATAACCACACACTCACACAAGGGTAGGGAAAGATATATGTAAAGGGGGGTGGGAGAATGGCCCTACAGACACACACACTGCTCCCCCACAACCTCTCCCATAACTTTCTCTGGTTGACCTCTAATTTCACACCTCACAGAGCGGGCTACTGCATTGGCTGATTAATGTTTGCTCCTGTATCACTAATAGGGTCGCAATGCTCAATGATGAGAATATAAAAAAAAAACAATCTTCCTTTCCCCTTCACCAGCGACATGCCGCCCTCGGGCAGCTCCTCCAAAAGTGTGGAGGTCCTTCCCCATGCTTTTGCAGGGTACCCCCCAAAGCTCTTCAATCATAGGGGAGGCCTACTCCTCTCCTTTATCTATGGGCATAGGGGACTCCCCCTCACCCCTTCTCTGGAGGTGCCCTTGGGTGCCTCCCTCTTTCCTGCAGCAGTCCCCCTTTTACTTTCTAAGGGGACTGCCAAGAAAGGCAGGCGGCCCATAATTGACCGCTCTCTGTGGGAGCTGGATGATAAGACTAACCCCCTTAGGGGGAGGAGGGAAGACAGGCCCCGTTAGCCTCTTCCCTCTAAAGACCCCCGAGCTCGGATATTGAGCTTAAAGAGGGTCACCATACTTGCCCCCCCCCCCTCTCTTCCCCGACAGAAGACTTTGTGACCAATGGGACCTGTGATGTCCTCCCCCCCATCCTGAGATAGACATGCGCTGTCAAGGGCACAAACCTGGGTTTGGTGCCAAGCACTGAACCCGAAGAGTCCGCCCCTGCGCAAGGTCCTCCTCAGATGGCTCGGGTATCCAAGCCTTTGCAAGGATAGGAGGGATCTCCTCCACCTGGTGCCCCTGGGACAGCCAAGACATTCTCTATCTCAGAGAAGGATCTGGCCTGGGGCCTCCTGCTGATGGAGCAGAGAAGGGGGTTCATTTCCTGTCCCCCTCTCCTAAAAAGAAAGACTTTGGGACTCCTCTCCTTTTTGAGGATGGATAGGGCCGCTGCCATTTTGGGTATCAACAAGGCCAAGATTGGCATGTCCAGCCCTGTTGCTACCCTGACTGGGGAGTCCCAAACAAAGACCAGGACTTCACAGAGTGGAGCCTCTCATTCAGAGGCTAGCTGGCATTTTGAGGATGCTTGCTTCAACGTTTCCTTGTTATTCGCGCCACTGATTAAAGCATGTTGGCTTTGGGCAACATGATCCTTCAGAGGAGAGCTATAGATAGCGTGATTGGTAGAGAACTGAAGGTGACTCATTTCTCAGCCGGGAGCCTTTACTTGGCGAATCCCTCTGAGGCGATCATGATTAGTGTCCTTTGGACATTTAATGGCATGCCTGTGAGTGTGACGCTGGACTCTACCATTAACTTGGTGAAAGGAGTAGTTTATGCGAGGGAACTTGTGGCCTACTCCATAGATGATACCACCTTAGATCTGATTGACCATGGGGCTGTCAAGGTCAAGCGTGTGATGAGAAAACAGAGAGGGGCCTTGAGACCCACCAGTACACTCATCACATTCGATTCTGACAAGCTCCCTGACTCGGTGAGTGCCAGTTGGTATTGCTACCATGTGAAGGCATTCGTGCCACTGCCGTGGAGGTGTTATTACTGTCACTGCTTCAGCCATACTAATCACTCCTGTCAACGTGCAAAGTCAGTGTTACCCGAAGTCTGCCTATGTTGCTGCAAGGCCACACACGATAAGTCCAAATGGCGCGTGTCAATTGAAGAGAGCCACACCCTGCTTCTTTGAAGCAATGGGGTGCGTATCTCCTTGAGAAGAAAATCCTGGCTGTTCAGGCTCAGGATCGTCTCTGATTTCATGAGGCCAGGGACTAGGTCCTGGCACACCCGGCATTGCCTGAAATATCCTATGCCTCAATGTTGAGAAAGACATCCTCTGCTCCTAGCCCATCCAGGCCTACGAGCACGGTCATTTATCCTCCCATTCTGAACCCTTCTGAATGTTCTACCCATCCTAGGAGAGCTGGCTGCACCAAGGGTTCACACCCATCCCCTGCTAAAACCAGGGCTCCCTTCCCTCAGTGTGACCTGGAGGCCACGGGACTCCACCGAGCCCGAGGCAATTTATTGCAGCAGCCCCCTCCCGTTCTCCCGGAGAATGGGACCGCATCTGTGGAGGCATCCTTTGCAACCGCATTCTTTAGCTGAAATGCTGCTCTGCCAGCATTCACTGTGCGTTGTGATGTCTCGGAAGGCTGCCGGTTGGCCTTTACCTCCAGAGGCGGAGAACCTTTCAATGACAGGTTTACTCTGAGTGAGTTGCATTCTGCTCTCACTTCTTACGCAGACACCACCCGTATGCCATGTTCGACAGTTGGGTGAGCGAGGCATGGCCTCTCTGTTAGATTTGTTAAATGATCTGGGTAGAGGGTATTGTCCCAGATTCCTGGTAAATCGTTACTGTGCTCACTTTTTGCAAACCAGGGTGAGATCACTCTACCCTGGCCAGTTTCAGCCCAAGATGATGGAGCAATTGGTAAATGTTAGATTAGCCTTTTTTTCTGGACAGCGGAGGTCATCTGTCTTCTACACAGTGTGGCTTCCACAAGTTCCACTCCGACTGAGGCCTTCCATTATAGACAGCATTATGCCACTGTGTTCTTCGATCTGGAGAAGGCCTATGATACCGCATGGCGATACAGTATCATGGAAACTCTTTATATCTGGATTTTTGCAAGATTGTCGATTCCGTCTACAGGTAGTGGGAGCCCTCTCTGGCCCAATGGAGCAGGAAGAGGGTGTCCTCAGTGTCGCATTCTTTGCCCTGAGCATCAACGTCATAATCTTGGTGCTGCCGGAAGATGTTCTCGCTGTGCTTTCAATCTCTTTTGGTGAAGCCCAGATGTCAACTCTAACAGGCATTGAACTATGTCTCTTGCTATTCCGAAGCACACAGGCTTCGGTTTTCTTTGGCTATGACTAAAGTGGTGCACTTCTTCCACCATCCATGGCTTTATCCTGACTGCACTGTTTCCTTGCTCCTGTATTTGACCGCCGCCTTACCTGGGAGGCTCATATTCGCAGCCTTAGGGTCTCTTGTACCTGCGCCATAGATATTCTTCGCTCTGTGATGTTCAGCGCCTGGAGCACTGATAGGGGTAATGCCTTACTTTTTTATCGATGCCACAGTTTTGGCAAGCCGGGCAGATGTTGAGATTATCTTCTGGGTTCCTGGACATGTAGGAATTGTGGTGAATGGAAGCGCCAAAGAGTCTGCAAGACTGGGTGACCAGAGCAGCGTTTCCCTCTTCCTCACATTGGGTTGCTTGGCAAAGAAGATGGGAGACAGTCGAGTGGAACTTAAAGTTGCGTGCCATTGCACCGTGAATCTTTCCATGGACCTGGTTGCTTTCTGTCGTCTCTGAATTGGATACACTCTCAAGATGCACCGCCATTTGATGGAGCGCTCGCCTGCCCCCTACTGTGAAGATTGCATTGTCTCCCAGACTATTTGGCACATTCTTGTTAAATGTCTTAGTCTGGGCGATCTTCGCGCACATTATCCCAGGACAAGTGGGGGCGTTACTGCTTGTCCCTCGTACTCAGGACAGATTCATGCACACTGACTTGTGGACTTGATGACTTTTTGGAGGAGGCTGGCCTCCTCCCCTTTGACTTATTTACTTTTGTAGGTTGCATGTTTCTGCACCGGCGCAGTGGGGGCCTTACCTCCAACACCGGAGTGCACCTCCTTCTTGCTTTGTTTTCTTGTTGCTATATTTTTTAACCCTTGCCCCTTTTTAGTATTGATATTTGTTATTTACATAGTTATTTGTTTTCTTGTTTTTTTTGTTCCTCGTTTCTTAATATAGCCTGTCATGTACGGGTGACTTATGCCCAAGCAGGCAGTCGCCAGATGGTCTCCCTTAACCCCCCCTTTCCCTCTCTGTTGCACCCTGTCAATGGAGTGTTTGTATCCACCATGAAGAGTACTCATATCCATGTACCACAACATGGAATCTGAGTGTCTCCTATGATGATTAATTATCCATATAATCCTTACATGGAACTAATGAGGGTTGTATAATGGCTGGTTGGTTGGTGTAAAAATGCATTACTGTGGCGGCGGGGTTGCGACACCCTCACCAATTCTTCCTACCGCCCCAACAAGGTCCGCTTGGTGTTTCAAGGTGAGTGTATTGAGGAGGGAGAGTATTTTCTAAATTTATTAAAAACCAATGAATAATGGCAATCAACCACAACCCCAGTAAACAATAAAAATACAAATTCAACCAATCACCAAAATATTTATGATTTCTAAACACACAAATATATATTATTTTTTTAGGTGGCCTTACAAAACACCTTGGCTGTCATGAATCAGGAAGTACACAGGTTCGGAAATAATGGGTACACACTTAACCTGGTTATGTCTGGCCAAACAGGGGGATGAATGGAAGGGTAAGGGGAGGCGAGCCCGCTTTGACAGGGACACGTGAGGTCTGGGACTCAGCGAAGTGGCCTGTCTCAGGGACCTGGGACACTCATTAGTCCCCACTGCTGGGTTGTAGTCTGTGAGGCGCTGCTCCAATTACTCCCTGGAGACTGGGAGGTGCTCTCCAAGGTCCACACCCTAGAAGATCGTCCTGAAAGGTAGGCGCATGTGTGAGGATCAGGATTGGCTTCAGCTGTCTCCAAAATCCAGATGTCGATCGACTCTCGGTACCACAGAACCGGAAAAGAGAAGGCACATTCAGTCACTGATTCACGGCCACACTCAAGCATCTTTACTCCTAAGACATTCAACCACACCCACTCTCACACAATTTTCACTCACCTATTTTCCATCCAGGCGGCTCTTCCTTCCTCAGTCACAACTATTGGCTTTTGAACTATTAACAAACACAGAATGTTGTTAAACTGAAAGAATCGGCCTAAAAAGAAAATAGAGATGAATGGGGGAGCACGACAGAAGTCTATCAAGTCCCCCCACACAAAGCAATGACTGTGATCACATGATCCACACACACATTCTGAAAAAGAAGAAAGAGGGATTAGACATAGGGGAGGGGAGGCAGGCAACCAAACTACTACAATACTACCCAATACATTTCCCCCAGTGAGGACTGGTTTCTGGTGCTTTTGGCCTTGCCATTGATTGTCATACTGACCTTTATGCGCATTTCATTAACTGGTGAGGGGATCTCATCTACACTGTGAAGGATGGATGGCACAATTTACCTATAACTTGTTTGTTCACCTGTTAGGAAGTTGCCAAGCTGGTTTTTCAGTCGAGTGTGGTGCTTTTGTTGTGGTTATATGACCTGCTCATGTCATTTGTTGCCATTACACCTGTGCATGGTGGTGTGATTTGAAGCCCTGCTCACAGGTTAGTGGGTGCAACCTGTGTTTGGAGGCATCTTAGAGAATGTCTGGATTAATTTTGTTTACTGCTACTCTGCAGGAGGGTACCAGGTGTATACTGCAACTAGTACCTAAAGGAGCAACATATCCTCATGGCCCAAGTGCCAGCAGTTATGACCCTGCCCCAATGTTTGCCGAACCTATTTTAGATCTTGTCTACATTCACCCTTTTCTTTCAAATCTCTGTAGGGGTGTACCCTGTTTAGATTGCTATGTCTGGTCCCTGGACAGATGGCATGTCTTCCCAGCTTGAGTGCCCTAAGGAAGGTTTGGCATCCCTCAGGTTGAGTCCTAAGGACTCCATGCCAGGATCTTTTCCATTTTGGAGGAGGATCAAGATTAACCTTGCCCATCATGTTTGATTATGACATGCTCATCCTTTGTCTGATGCTAAAGCAGCCTCACCAGCCAAAAGTTTCATGGCAGGAGTAGGAAATGGCAGGTATGCTGAGCCAAAACTCTGGTAAGGTCTCAAAGGCAGCAACCCCAGAGTTCTCTCTTCATACAAGTCAAATGTCATTTCAGTGTCTCTTCCTCTCCGAGCTTGGAGGGCATTTCCCTTCAAAGTAATTGCTGGGGACTCTACTTCCCCTTTAATTGTTTCCTGGAGACTATGTTAGCCTTGTGTCCCCTGTTCACCTTACCAGGGTATTAAAGTTGTGCAACCCCACCACGACTGGAGGGGTGGGGTTGTTGGTGGATATGCCATTTACATTCAATATATCTTCATTCTCTTTTTTGGCTTTTAAATCTCTTTCAGGCAGTAGTCTGCTACTGCCTGAAAAACTATCTTGAGGTTAAAGAGGGTGCAGTGGTCTGCATTCCAGGAAATGACTAATTTCTCTCAGTTGAGTTTAGGTCACTTGATCAGGCCATTGAGTTTTTCTCCGGCACCCTCATTGCCATGAGTTTAACTCCCATTCCTCTGTTTTTCCACACTCCGCTTCCTTCATGATTGAGCAAGTGTGAGGTGGCCCTTAGAGAGAAGTGATATGCCATGATGCTCATGTATGTATGCTGCTCGCCTCTCTTGGCTGGTATATGTGTGTTCACTTAAAGGGAAGTCTTCTGTTTCTGTGTGGATGCATGTCCAAAGGATTTGGGGCAAGTTCCTTCAGAACCCCTACCCCAATTTCCCAGCTTCCTGGAGGACCTTGTAATTGTAACAGAGTCCTTTGTGACCACTTTTCTAGTCTGAATCCTCAGAGATCCCTTCATCTACCTGTTTATGTTAAATGAGTTGCATTCTACCCTCACTTCATACAAAGATACTGCCCCTAGTCTTGATGATATCCTGTATGCCATGCTTCCACAGCTGGGTCTTTGAGGTATGCCCTTTTAGCTTTGTTGAACAGGATCTGGATAGAGGGTATCTTCCTGGATTCCTGGAAAATGGCTACTATTTACCTTTGGTTTTCACCCAATTTCCCTAACTTACTGTGTGCAAGCTGATGAAGAAATTAGTTATGCATTTTTTCTGGAGCTCACATTTATAGTGAGCTAAGTTCTAAATAAAAAAAATGCTGGAAAGTGCTATCTTTGAGAACTCCCTTTGTAGGCAGCACTTAGCCATGGTATTTTTTGATCTGGAGAAGGCTTTTGATACTGTGTGCTGATACAATTTCATGGAGACCCTCCATATTATGGTAGGGGTAGCCCGGGAGATATTTCCAGTCCAAAGGATAAGAAGAGGCCCATATGCTTACCTTAGAGGTTCTGAACTGCATCTCATTTTGATTTTCTTTGCCCAAGAGTAAAGGAGTACACTTCTGCAGGATGAATATTCTTCACTCCATTGCATTCAGGGATCTCCTACTTTTGACTTTTTTTTTATTTCTAAGCTAGATTACAATGCAGGTTCTATCCATCTGCAGCCAAACATTTATTTTGGAAAGTTTGGTCAATCCACCATACTAGCCTCCTCTTGGCAACTAATGACCCCTGTAAGACCATCCTCATCATGCTAGGAAGATGCTGCTCACTTTGGCATGAACTATGGGCTTGTACTCATGGATTCAGAATCTCCCCTAGTAGCAAATTGTTCTCACTTCATCTGCCGCTGATCTTGATTGTCGTAGAATGACTCCCGATGATACCATATATGACACTATTCGTTGAGGGAACTTCCTTAATTATCTTTAGAGTGCGTTTACTGTCTGGCGGCCGATATTATGTATCTTCGATATGCTTAAGAAGTGGAACTGAGCTCAAGGATAATAATATTGCTATCATTAATAAAATAGAGTTTTATTAATAATAACTATAAACAATACACAAAAACGGAAAATATTGACATAAACAGAATGGAAAGGGTCGTGGAGACTCGGGCTAATCCGAGGATTTAAAGGATTTAAAAAGGTAAAACAAATATAGAGTTAAAGAGATGGGATGGTTCGATAAACCATTTAAAGCACAGGATCGAATTGACAAAAAGGGATCAATACTCAAAAGGTGACGTTTGGCTTACGTAACTTTTCATTAGGGTGCAGTGGAAGGTACTTGAAGGAATATTCGGTCCGCTGGCGAGTTCCAGCCGAAGGGGGGGGGGGATAAAAGGATCCTGACGAGGCGTCTTGGAAAGGAGAACCGTTACTCGACGAACGGCTTGAAGAACAATGGCTGTTCTACTTTGTTCTCTTCTGAACAAAGGGGGGAATGAGAACCGTCTCTTGTCTACGGGCTCAAGAACAATGGCTGTTCTAATGTTGTTCTCCTTTGAACAACAGGGGGGGATGAGAACCGTTTCTTGGCGAAGGGCTCAAAACGAACAATGGCTGTTCTAATGCTGTTCTCCCTTGAACAACAGGGGGGGAAGAGAACCGTTTCTTGGCGAAGGGCTCAAAACGAACAATGGCTGTTCTAATGCTGTTCTCCTTGAACAACAGGGGGGGGGAAGAGAACCGTTTCTTGGCGAAGGGCTCAAAACGAACAATGGCTGTTCTAATGCTGTTCTCCTTGAACAACAGGGGGGGATGAGAACCGTTTCTTGGCGAAGGGCTCACAACGAACAATGGCTGTTCTAATGCTGTTCTCCTTGAACAACAGGGGGGGGAGAAGCCTTGGGGACTTGTCGTCGGAAAGGCTCGAACCTTTGGCACTCAAGGAATATTGTCCTCCTTCTGGACAAGTGATGGTGAATCTCGAGGTCGAGGTCCCTTGGCGCACAAAGGGAGAGAGGGTCGTGGTGATGTTTCGCGATGAAAATCTGGATCTCCAATCTGATCTTAGTGGTAAAGTTTCCATATAAATAGCCAGGACATCTCCTTGGCGTGGGGGAAAATGGAGTGGAAGCTTGGAGGGAACGCCCAGCCGGGCCGGGGAACAATGCCTTATCTGTTCATAAGCCTAACTCGATCTGGCGAGGTCGGCGTATGGGGGCGAACGGGGGGACGATAACCTCATTGTTTAAACATTGGAATCCGGTAGCTGAGATAAGACTCCAAGCCTCGAATCAAAGATGCACGTGGGCAGCATCGTGGTTTTAAATAATACAGGGTAGGAGTTGAAATTAAACGCAGCTTCAACACGTTCTATCACATTGATAGTTACTATTTTTATGTGAGATGGCAATCATGCCCTAAACTCTTTGGGTTCAGGGCTTTGATGTAACTCTCAGACCAGTTTCACTCTTAGTTTTGCCCAAGACACCACTTATGGTGGGTGCCACCTTTAACAGAGCATTCTGAGTGACCTTGAGACATTGGAATCTCTGCATCCCTTGTCTGAGACAGCTGCTGTGACCCATGAAGATGTCCTGCTTGTTTCTGAGCATGTAATGAGGACACTGATGAGAGTGCCACTGCGTCTATACAGACAGCAAATGAGCTATAGTTTTGCTCTTCCCCACTCTAACTACATGCTGTTACATGCCTTGTGGTAGTTTGTGTTGCCTCTTAGTTGCACTCCACCAAACATTTTTGTCAAGGTTGCTCAGTCCCCCACATAGTTTGGGAGAACTCTGTGAGTGCCTGTCTCATTTCTCGGGACTGACTTCCTGAACACCTGATTATTGTTGTTGTTTTTACATTTAAAGTAGCCTAAAGTTACCCTGCATTAGTGATTTTGTTGATTGTGCCCTTGCAGGTAGCTACCAGATAAGATTGTAAAAAAAAGAAAAGAAAAGAGTTTAGTACCATACATTCTACAATTTTAGAGAGGAGTGTAAATTTGGGAGATGGGGCAGTATGATGTGGAATGGCCCATTCAGTTAATTGGCTCTAGGGCCGTGTCTTTTTAGGCTTAGGTGGGTACACACTTAACTGCCAGTTGTACCATTGTCGAAACCTATTAATATGATTTTAAGCCAAATCTTCCATGCTTTGCCACATTAATATGGGGATCTCTTCTGTTGAATTATACAATCAACTTTTTTTTTCTTTTTTTTAGCTTTCAGGAACAATTGTTGATAAGTCTGGAAGAACTCTCTCTGGACAGATGGGTGAAGCATTTATCATCAGCATTTCTCATGCAAATCCATTGTGGTAAAATTAAAATAGTTTTTCCTGGTGCTTGCTTTTTTTTTTGCTTCTGAATGGCAATTTAAATAACTAATTGTTATAATAGAAATCATTCCAACTGTTCCTTATGATAAAAGTTAGGTTTGATTTAATAAATATTTTAATTAAAGAAATTTTGCTATTGCTTGAAGAAATTCTTCTTTTGAGTTCTACACTCAATATTTTTCTCATTGGGTAAAGATAAATAAATAGGCTTATGCTGTATCCGTTTATCTTATATAAATTAGTGCTTATTAATATTAAATCTCGGTGTTTTCTATTAATGACTATAGAAGAGATGGATAGTTGCATGTGCATCAGCTTCTTTATGGACTTTGTTAGCACTTTAGCATGCATGTTCTAAGTTAGGTTATTGGAGAAATAAAATATCTTTGCATGTATTTTTGAATGCAGAATTTTAGCTCATATTTTGGAGTTCTTTTTTTGTGATCACTGCCAATGCTGAAAATAACGTTTCAGTATAGGACTCAACTGTGCCTTAGGTGCAGTAGAAATGCGTCCATTCATCAAGGCTGTGAGCCAAAACACAACTTCATATGTTATCTGTTATCCTAATGCTGGTCTGCCCAACACTTTTGGGGAGTATGATGAACTACCACACACAACAGCAGAACATATAAAAGAATTTGCCAAGGATGGTTTGGTGAATATCGTTGGAGGCTGCTGTGGGACCACTCCTGACCATATAAGGTTAGCATCTTTTATGCCTAAGGACTTTGGAAGTCTAGTGTTGCTGAAAACTAATCATTTTTATAGTAATATTCAGTCACGATTGCATTACAGCCACCAAATTTACTAACAACATAGTTACCTATTGGGGTATGTTCCTAGTGCTGTAATGCTCATTTATGGCACAGATTAATGATTTGAGAAAATAATTATCTGTCTTATTGCCCTATGGACTTGATTATATTTTTGCTATGAAAAAGCTATACTTGATGCTTGATTTATTCCTCTTTCCTTTCTGTCCACTGATTTTATCTCCTCCATGTTTGGTTTAGTCACAAATGGATTGTAATTCTCCAATTCTCCTCTGTAATTCTCCAATTAACTTCACTAGTGTTGACATAGTTAAAGTAAAGCATCCTTTGAGAGAAAGAATCCAAATATGTTAAATTAGTGTCACAACATTGATTCTTCGTATCAATGTAATCATTTCCTTACATAACATTAAGGGATAAGGTTGTATGACTTGTAGTGCCCATTTTCTTATCAGCATTAAGGGATGTTTTTTTAGCGGTGGGCCTATTTCCTGATCATGGAATGAAGGGATAGTGTTAGTATGACTTGTAGTGCTTATTTCCTTATAAGAGAATTAAGGGATAAGGATTGTATAGCTTGTAGTGTCTCTTCCCTTATCATAGCATTAAGGAATATGGTTTTATGGCTTGTAGTCTCTCTTCCTTATCTGAGCATTAAGGGATAAGGTCTTTATGGTTTGTAGGTTCGTCTTACCTTATCAGAGATTCAAGTGCTAAGATTTTATGGCTTGAGGGCCTCTTACATTATTATCAGGAGTAGGGATAAGGTTTTTATGGTTTGTAGTCTCTTCCCTTATCAGATCATTAAGGGATAAAGTTTTATGGCTTGTAGTGCTTCTTACAAACATTGCATTAATTGCACCAATGCCTTGCATGATAAAGCTGTATTGTAAGGCATGTGTGAATTGTGACAAGCCTCACGCTGCTCCCTCTAGGTAATGTGACTCGTACACTTTGAAGAGGTGGTTCTGTCCATTTGGCTAAGGACTATATACCTTTGGTGAAGCCAAGGTATTGTTCTTGTCATGACCCTGGACTTTGTATGCCTCTCAGGATAAGAAAGTGCTCTGCCCTGGGCACCCTGGTAAAGCTTGCAGCAATCCAAGTTTGTGCCCCACCATGGCTAAAACTAACCAGCTTAGTGCAAAAAGCTGAGCATCTCCATTAAGCCATTACACTCACAGAAGGCAAATCCCTGAATGATTGTGAATCCATCCCCGGTACCTAAGTCTGCCTCCCTAAAGGTGTGCAGCCACAAGGAAGCTTTGGCTCCCTTACTCCTTTCTGAGGCTGGACAGGGCATTTTTGTAAGTTGAGCCCCTATAAAGGATGAGTGACCCCCTACCAGTAAGTCTTAAAAATTAGCAACACTCTCTATGGCAAACATCTGCCATAGTTGTCTAAAGGAAAGCTACTGCCATTCCCATTAGGGCCTTCTCATCTTCTAGCTAGACCTGGAAGGCATTTCCCTCTTAAGGAGTTCCCGTGGACTCCTGGCTAACTAGGAGGAGCTGCAGAGGCTCATTTCTTCCCACTCCCCTCTAGCCATTTTCTTTCAGAAGAGCATATTGGGCATATGCCCCTGCCTACCCTCCTGTAGTATATGGGTTTTGCAACCCCACCTCCCCAGGATAGAAGCTAGGCAGCTGGATGTGCAATTCACACCAAAGATGCTGTCTCCAGGGGTGGGAAACTCTACCTGGTGTAATAGAGCACCAAGAGGTGCTAGTCAATTTTCCTGCTACACTTTACATAGCTGACTCTTCAATCTTTTTGCTGCAACCTAAATGCCTACCTCAGTGTCTACTCCAACAGGCTCTTGACCCCATCTCTCATGCCGGAGTGTACAGTTTCACCCCAACCTGGACTTGCTCCTAAATGGGGCTTTCATGGATGAGGTAGTCACAATTACCTTGGCCTCGTTTTGGACTGATGCTCACCTGGAGGCCCATATTTGCAGTCTTTATGGTCTCTTTTACCCATACCATACACATTCTTCATTCCAATATGTTCAGTAATTAGGGTGCTTCTAGGTCTACTTTTTTACCTCTCCTTTATTCAATCCAGGTTCGACTAAAGGTCTAAGTTTTTCCCAGCCCCAAACAATTGTGAAGGGGGAACTTGAACTACTGATTTGGTCTCTCAACTGGTACCTTCTGCACATCCCCTATATTCTTTTTGTTGATGCTGGAGATATAATGCTTGCTTTGTGCAGTACACAGTGTGCATTATGCAATTGACCACCATCTCCCCAGGCTGCCACTGGCTTTAATTTCATCTCCATGGCCAATCTCAACATTGCCTATGCCCTAAAGAGATGCCAATCATACCTTGTCTTTTGGGTTTGGGGCAAGATGACTCCTTCAAGCCCTTGATGTAGCTCTACTGAACCTTACTGCTGGGTCTCTCCTGCTGCCTGGCACATTCCTTCAAATGTCACCATCTCAGAGAACTTTACGCATGTTGTCCTAGAACTGGGACAAGCATGGCCACTACCATTTGTCCCTTGTACTCAGGATTGGTTTGTATGCTCACAACTGTTGGATAATCATTGAGTTTCTGGAGGAGGTGGCCCACCTTAGTATTTAGTAGTTGGGGTTTTAATGCACACTTTGGGCCCCTTAGTAAGCTAGCCTCCCTCTGGCATATTAATTTGTTTTCTTTTTTAAAATTTATTTATCCTATCTAGACTAAAAGATAATTGAAAAAAGATTGGTAACTATGCCTCTATGTACAATTTTTTTAATCATAGAAGAGTTTCTGATTTACTTCATTTAAGGGGATACCACATTCATTTTTTCAACTTTTTTCTAGGTTAGATTACCATATATGAAATTAAAGCTCATTAAAAGCCCTTTTATCCCTGCCAAAATCATAATAACCTACGGCACAGTTTTTGAGATACAGGGCTTTTTTTCAGACCCCCTCTCCTTGTAACCTGATATCATATAAATGGCTATAGAATTACCAAAAATTAAGTATTCAATCTCAATTCACGAGCATAAGATGTGCATATGATTTAGTTATCATTTGAAATCAGTTTTCTTTAGATCCATGGAATTTTGTGTTAATGTTGCACTAAAACATATATTTTTTGGCCAAGGTCAACTATAGGTTTTGTTCTCAGTTGGAAAAGGGGGTGTTAGGTAAATAGTAGTGGTGTTCTGAATGCCTTGGAATTTAGTTCAATCTATATTTGAATGATGGTAAAAATATAAACCAGTTCTCAGGTACCATTTTTTTATAGCAAATATTTAAAATTGCATGGTATATTTTTGTGTTTTGTTCACAAATCAACTTTAAAGGTCTACAGAGAATTTCCACAAATGTATAAAATTTTGCATTATCATAATTTTCACTATGTTCTAGTCAGTTGCTAAAACAAAATATATATACAATTAAAAATGCCCAAAATTTGCAATAAAATGATATAAAAATCAATGGTGTAGTTATTTTTTACAAATTAACTTTAAATATCTAAGAAATATTTTCCACAAATGTATACAATTTTGCATTATCTCACTTTTCACTATGTTCTAGTCATGTTGCTAAAAAAATAATTATACAAAACCAAAAAAAATGTGCTATCCCCTTAAAGCTGCATTGCTTTAGGAGGTCTTGGAAGCTAGCTGCCTTGGTAATCCAAGTTTCATGCTTTTCTATAGAAATTCTTCTTTCTGAGTTTTCTCAGGAGTTCCTTGATTGTTCTCTAAAACTTAGTCAAATAAATAAAAAAAAAGAATGTTTTGATAAAAAAAAATAACTAAATGGATGGGCAGAGTAGGCCCAACCTGTATCTGCCAATGAGATTGCCACTGCCAATGGCCAAACCCACCAATATCGAACTGAATATATGTTGTGGTTCTGTCTGTGAGGTTCATGGTTTGATACAATTGTTCAGTGTTGGTTGTCTGCTTGGTTTATGTGGTGTTTTTAGTATTATAGGTTTAGGTGGTGGCCTGATCTGAGCCTGGAGAGAGTGACGCTTGTGTTTCTGAGCAAGGTAGATTCTTCCTTTGCTATGTCTGGGGAGAGGAGTGTAGTATGGGGTTGTTTGAGAGTTACTGTAAATGGCAGCTGACTAAGTGTGGATATGATTGATTTCTTTTTGTTGCAGTAGACAAGGGAGTAGTGAGGTGTAGATTCTATTGATTTACTGAAGGATTTCTTTGTTATTCCTTGAAGGAAGTGGGTTTTTGTTGATATCCTGACATAATTAGGTTCATTTCTTGTAGAACCATATGCCTACCATGTTAAGCATTTATGGTGGGGAATTTTGGTTTCAGAGTGTAGGTGGTTATGGGGGTGGTTTGTATGCAGTAATTAATTATCCTAAGGGCTTTGTTTTGTGCTGTTTCAAGATTGTATGCTAGCTTTAGCGGTGTTGGAGTGCCAGGCTGGTGTTACATAATTAAGTGTGGTATGGATAAATTGTTTCTGTAGCTTGGTAACTGCTTCCTTTTATCTGAATGTGGTGCCTGTTAGAACATGTAGGGCATCAAGGTTTTTTTTTGTTAGTTTTGCAGCATTTGTAATGCCTAATATTGTATGCATTTTATTTAGTGGGATGTGATGGTTTAATTTGTGCCTTAACTGGACTTTTGCTGGTGAGACAGCCATTTTATTGTTTCAGAGCCAGAATTCTAATTGTGACATTTTCTTTGTTTCTGTTGTGATGTTATTGTGAGGTCATCTGCATATGATTGTACCTTTACAAGATGAGTGTTGGGGCTGGGTATGTTTTGTTTGAAGAAGGCGAGAGGATGGCATATTGTGGACACCATACCATTCTATACTGGCATCTATTTGGAATTTGTCTGGTTGTGAATAACTCTTGCTAGTATGTTTGAAAAGAAGTTGGTGAACCATTTCTTCTCATTTTGGTGGATCTGTAGGTTTAGTATTTTTTTTAATAGGGGCATGATGGGGTAATGTATGTTTGTTTATGGCTACCAGTATGGTTCTTTGTGGTGATGGATTTTTGTTCATGTCTTCTAGTATGTGTTGTTATATATCAGAGAAATGTTGTAGAGTGAGTTTTATAGAAACTGTTGAGTTGGGTTAGTGTTGACGGTTTTTTTTTTTTATGTTTCTCTGTTTTTAATAATGTTGAGAGAAGTGATATGGGTATGTATGATGATGGTTGGGTAGGTGGTTTGTTGGATTTAAGAATGGGTAAAATGTGAGCCTTTACCAGATAGGGATAGTTGTCTAACCAGGAGTAGTTGAAGATGTTTGTTAAGGCTTGGATAGCTATTGGGCTTAGGTGTTTTAGGTAATGGTCAGATATTTGGTCTGTTTTGTCACATAATTCACAAATTTTAGTAAGTTAAATGATATAATTATTCTAAACCCATATTGTACATTGCTACTCCCAAAGTGATATGAACTTATTTTTCTTAGCTATTTTCTCAAATGTAAGCTTACTGGTCGATAAGTATTTAGGTCCTCTTTACTTGTAATAAAGTAAAAAATAAAAATCTACAATTTGCACATTGCTTTTTATTCATTCATTTGACGAGCCTGAAGTGTAAATACTGTCATTAAAAGATATTGTGCTTATTGGCAAGCTTAGCTGTAACACTCCTTGCTTTATCTTCTCCTATGAGAATGAAGGTAAGTTCAGGAGAATGGGCAGTGCTTTACCCTCTTAGGAGTTTACTCACACTTTTATACCATCCATGCTTTATTTTACTTCAAGGACATCTCTATGGTAGAGATGCCCTTGTAGGTTTTAGTTTTTTGAAGAGGAAAAAAAAATCAAAACTGCCATACACTATTAATTCTACTCTACCTTTTTATTACCCTCATTTTTACAATCTATAATCTGCACTTAATATTCACCTAGAAAATTGCTATTAATTTCAGAGCAATTGCAGAAGCTGTGAGAGAGGTACCCCCTCGAGTCCCACCACACTCGCTTTATGAAGGCTCTCTTCTCCTGAGTGGCTTAGAGCCGATGCGGATCTCAAAGGATGTCACAAACTTTGTCAATATCGGTATGTTCTTAGCCCCTTGATGAATGGGCATTTTGAGCAAGTTCTTAGCCCCTTGATGGGCATTTTGAGCAAGTGTTTGCTAAATTTTTATCATTTAAAACATGAAAATAAATATAAAAGCAAAAAGATGAAATATTCTTGATAATGGATGAAACATGGGAAAACAAGTGCCTAACATAGTCCAACTCATAGGTGATTACAAAAGTAGCCTTTTTTCCTAAACCTATTATTAATGGGCATGGACAACCTTAAATGTATGAACCAATCTATTTATAGTTTTCATTCACAGCAACACAACTTGTGCTTATAGTTCCTACCCATTCACTCCTCCCCAAAGTATTGTCAATTAGACTCTTGGATTGTGCGCCCTTTTCTATCTTCCATACAAATCTCTCTTTACAGACTTTCTTGCATGTTATGTCTCATTGGTAGTTTGCTCTAAATTTTGGGGAGGGGGATATGTCTAACAGCCACAGTCATCCTTAAAGGGTTGATGATTTGGGGTCACTACGACCAGAAGACTCCATGGATTAATTTGTATTTTTCTAGTATTGGCTCTTTTTCTCTCTCAACTCCAACCATTGTGGGGGTGGGGGGGCATTTGAGTGAGAGGTATATATGGTGTGAGGAAAGGGGTGGCTGAGGAAGCTCTGTGGTGGCATGAATGAATCAAGTAGACTTGTGAAGAGATGAGTATATGTTCTAGTGTAATACAGTGGAAGACTGCAAAAGGTTGGTATATTATTGGTGTTTGAGAAAGAAGGACCCAACCAAGGGAGTTGCTAATATCATGGATGATGCATATAGAGGAGTTTGTGTAGGGGCAACACACTTGGGGCTTTCTCTCCAGGCATGGACCTTGCTCTATCTGTGGGCTTCTGAAGACCAACTTGCAATTTTCATACAGAATAATGCAGCCTGTCAAGTCCGTGAAAAGCTGCCCTGGGTCACTAACACATCACAGTTATGAACTAGCCTGCACAGAGTCTAGACCTGAATACTATTGAAAATATTTGGTAGACACTCAAAGAGAAGTTTGAAACTAGGAATCCCCAAACATTTCAAGAACTATGGAAAATCCCTCAAGAAGAATTAAGCAAAAGTGTCAATCAACAGTTATTTTATTTCTGATTGATACTAATTTCTTATTTTATACTCATTGATAATTTGTACAAATGTTTAATCATTATTTTCCAATATGAATTTGATTCTGCTGTTGTTCGGATCATTTTAGACACCACCTTTTTTCTAGTAAGTTTCTCATCTGCTGATAACATTTGTTCTATACATTCCAATTTGCATAACCTTACACCAATTTAGAAATACAGGTATTTTATTCTTTGTGGATAGTACTGTAGCTAACTCCTTATGCTGATATTTTTTTTATTTGCTCTTGCTGGCCTGTAAGTATCCTCTTTATTATTATTAGGTCAATGCCCCTCCCCTTGTTTGTTAAAACCAAACCAATTTTTTAAAATATTCAGTTAGGTTGTAATGACCCAAATACAGAAAAGTCTTGCCCCTTTTGTAATTAAGTCTAGAAATTACTGAGGATAAATTATCATTAATAATAATTAACTTCAATGAAACATATTTTATGGAATAAAGACAGGTTATTTGATCTTATTTATAATTTTTGTATTGAGTTAGTGTGTGGTTGTAAGAATGGGTGCATAGCCCTTTGGTTGGCATAAGTGAAAGATTATTTAGATTGTCCAAAAGTGTTGGCTCTAAATGCTAGATTGAATTCACTTTTATGTTTTGTTGTTCTTAATCTCATGTCCGAAGTGATACCGAACACTTGAGGTTCTGTCAAAGGGGAGTGACCTGTTTGATAAGGCAAAGAGTGTGTGGGGTGGGGGGGTGCTATGATTGCCTTTGTTGTAAAATGTAAAGGAGAAATGGTCATCTGGTTAGTGATCAGAGATCAATTTCAGGTATTCTTTCCTAAGTAAGTTTGACCTCAGGGGAGAAAACTCATGAACCCACTCAATGAAAAATTGTTCTGTTACCATTCAATCTCCACATAAATGTTCAGTTTGTTTTTCATAACATGTTTATTTAAAAAGACTATCGTTGGCTTGTATCCTGATAAAGATTTTTCTTCTTTGGTGATGTAGGTTCTCTGGCATTTTTTTTTTTAGAATAGGCCTCTCTTTCATCAGTTAAATATGTGTTGGGGGGCAATAAAACCCTCAGTCTCAACATAGCTATGGAATTCTCAAAAAACTTGTCTCTCTCTTTCTGGTTCAAACTGGCTTCCTCACCATTTCTATGGCTCCCTCTACACTTTTTAAAGTTCTCGAACCAATCTTATACTCAGTAGTTCCAGGTTTATCTTTGTAATCATCACTGTATTTGTCTAACTTTAGTGTAATTAGTTGATTTATTGCTTGCTTCTTTTTCAGTTATTATAAAAGCAATACTTTTTCAATTGGTTCATTTGCCTAAGACCCATAACACTGGTGGCAACTTCAGCACATTTAATAAATTCTCTATTTTTTAAAAATATTCATAGTAGTTTTAGCAATACCATACTCATTTGGTGAAGTATTCACACCTTTAAATTTAGAAATAATTTCTTTGTGTTTGTATTTCTTAATGCCTTTCTCTTACAACTCTTATGATTGCATATTTTAGGCACCATAGCCACAAACAGTAAAAATGAAAATTCAACTACAAAGAAAGGATGAAAGCTCAAAATATCCGATGCATACTAAATAATGATTGTGCATTACCTTATGCTGCTATGAAGTGGTCACTGACACTATGAATCACAAAATTTGTTCTTATGGCAAGACACTTTTTTTCTAACAAAAGATTGGATGAATACCAGACTGTACAAATAGCAAGGGGTCATTAATTGTTTTGCTGAGAAGTGTGGAGAAGAGACTAATCTGAAAAGTGATGACCTGAAGGGGTCAGTTTAGAGAGATTGAATTGACTTGTCCTCTCATTAAAAAGTCCTGAGTCTTCACTCATTGAAAAGTCCATGAGCTGGCAAATTATTTGGCCTCAGCAGCAAGTAGGTGAGGAGTGTTGCAGACTTTGTAGTTAGGTCTGTGTGATTGGACTGACTGTGTCATCGCCAACCTTGATTGTACATACTCATGCGTAGGAAGTATATGGCTGAGAAGGGGCTGAAGTCCTGAATATCCTTAAACTGAGGGGAATGAATTTAGCAGAATACTCAGAGAAAGAGCGGTGCCCCACCATGTGAAGATTGAGGTCATCTGAGTGTCTGCAAGATCTTTTTGTAGGGCGCGCTTGCCCCATGGATATACTTTTGGACTTTCAACTTCAAGGCACAGGTTTGATCCCACAGAGCATGGGCGGCACCAAACTTTCAGCAGCTGGTTGTCCATTACCAGACACACTGATACTTACGTCTTTGGAGGTAAGTAGCTCTGCCCATAGCCATCACAACACAACTATCATTCCCTTCCCATCTTTGCACCGCAACATACTCTCTCCTCTCTTGCGTAATGCTGCCAATGGAGTACTTCTATCCTCTCTGGGGACCTTGTGTGTCCACATTCCAATGTAGCGCACCAGTGTTCCCTATAGGGCAGGTTGTATGCACATACTCCTGACACAGAATCACAAAGGGTTCTATAATTGCTGGCCACTGTCAAAACAAAATACTAATTCAGTCACTGGTGATGACTTCAGGCTTGCCAGCAATTGTCATTCTGATCTTTATGTGAATTTTATCCAGTGAGGGGATCTCGGCCAACTGTGGCTGCTGGTGCTGAGATGGCACACAATCTTTCAGATGTTAGTGGCAGCATGGTTGCTTATGCTACACCTGAAACCCCTCAAGGTTGTTGTTGCTGATTCTCAAGCAACTCAGAGACCCTGAGTAAGGATATGTATAACTTGTGTGAGTTTTCCCATAAAGCCCTCAAGGTGTGTATATATTGTTTTTGTACGCATTGCAGTTTTCCAGCTTGGAATCCATTTGAGGGCTATGTAATAACTCTTGATAGTAAGGAAAATGCAGTTTCGTCCTTGAGAAGTGAGCATGTAATTGAAGCAACTTCTTTGACTACAGAGGGATTATATGAAATGGCTCTGAGTCTATTCTTGGGTCTACAATTCCTTCACAATGCCCGCTAATACAAAAGCACAATATACACAGGGTATGATGCTGAACCTATCTTCCCACTGCACATAAATTGCCTTGGCTGTTTTCCTCTAATTTTCCACCACATTTTCTTACAGGGTTTTACATTCATTGTACTCAACCAGCATCTTTCTTCTCTCAGGTGAACGATGTAATGTGGCTGGATCCCGCAGGTTCTATCGTCTGATCAAAACTGGTAAATACGAAGAGGCTTTGGCAGTTGCAAAGTTGCAGGTATGGTTCCTCTCTCCCCCCATCCCCCTGTCAAAATTTCAAACAAAGCCCAATGTGGGTGTCTCAAGCACAAAGGTCCTGAAATGTGTAAAAATATGGTGAAAACATACAGGCATTAGGGGTGGGAGGGACTGCATCTATGGGCATTGGGTCCCGGGAAGCGTGTAATTCTCGAGATGTCAGCTTTCATATGGAGTAGAGCTAAAGGCAGTGGGGTGTGAAGGCTACTCTGTGTATAGGTGAAGCACACCAACTCAACTTTTGTATGTAAGAGTGGTGAGTTTAGTAATTGCACTGTCCAATACTTTTCAATTTTAGACAAGATTCTGCAACTAGATAGTGAAATTTCTATAAAGATCAGAATGACAACCACCGGTAAGCCCAGGAGCACCAGAGGCCGCTTCTTATTGGGTGTGAAAAGGTGAAGGAAGACCTGTAATATTTTGTCACTAACCAGCAATAAGGCCCTAGGGCCCCTCCATGAGGATCACCTTGTCGTGGTGGAGGGGCTTGCGTACTCTAATGATGCAGTGGGCTATATCAGTGAAGGCTGACCGAGATGGTCACTACTTCCCATCAGTCTGTCTTCAGGGGTCCAACCTTGCTGAACAGGCCACTGTAGAGGAGTCAGACTAACGATCCTCACACCCTCGTGCTGAGTACCACTGTATGGGTTGCCGATTTGTTCGCCGGAGGTATCGCCATAGGCCGTACTCGTTCTGGAGCTGATAGCTGCCCACAGCTTGGGTCTTAGCCTAGCCATCCTCAAACTTCCATTCATGACGCTGCACTGTTTTTAAAACGACAGATGTAGCGTGGGGGAGGGCTACCCCGAGGACGGTGTAAAGCGCCTTGTCAGGGGCAGCTACAGTAACGTGTCCACTTTCCCAGGGTACATGTTTTTATTAATACAAATATATACGGGTAAAAATAACAAAAACTTTTCCCAGAGGCCGCAGCTTCTGGTCCCCGTGCCGCCAATGCCCATGTTCTCCGTAGACTTGATCCTTTTGGTTCTGAGGTCGACAATGACTTTGACTATGGAAAATTTGTACTATTGAAATCAGATAAGGATAAACCATTGAGTAGAGCTGATATTTTCAATGTTTATGAAGACTGTTGCTAAATGTGGCGAACCAGCCCAAATGTGGCCTAGAAATGATGGCTGTCTGGTAGTGGAATCGACTTCATTTGAACAACACCAAAAAATCAAAACACTCGATTCTCTAGCTTCACTGAATATCTCCTCTTCAGCCCACCCTACCTTTAATACCTGCAAGGGGGTTATCAGGTCAGGGAAGCTGATTGAATACGATGTGGACCGACTTGTTGATAAACTGATTCCCCAGAAAGTAATCAGCGCATACCGCGTCACCTGCAATGTTAATAACACAAGAGTTCCTTCGGCTACCATTATACTAACCTTCAATCAGTTGGAACCTCCTAAAAACAACAAGGCTGGCTACTTTGTATCCCCGCAAAGCCCTACGTTGAGAATCCCCGTAGGTGCTTCCATTGCCAACATTTTGGGCATGTCAGCAAATACTGCAGACAGATGAGGCTATGTATTAATTGTTCTTCTGACTTCCATGGAACACCATGCTCACGTCCCCCTTGTTGTACTAACTGTGGTGGTGACCACCCAGACAGCTCTAACCAGTGCACCTTTTTCTTATATGGGAGAGAGGTTATTGCTCTCCGAAATAAATACAGAATTAGCATGAAGGATGCTAGAAGGAGAGCAAAAGAACTATATATCCAACCAGGAATAAGTTTTGCAGACGCTCTTCGAACAAATAGACCAGTCCGTAACAAACAACAAAGAATATTCAGACCCTCACCTTTACAGCCACCCCTTGCAGAGCAGGCTACTGCAAGGGGTGATGAGCTATTGCTTCCCGTGGAACAAATAGGGTCACCATGCCCATGAATGAAAATATAAAAAAACCAAATCTCTCCCCAATTCCCCTTGCTCATCAACGGAGTCGCCTTCGGGCAGCTCCACCGAAAAAATGGAGGTCCCCCGGGTGCTTGTGCAGGGGAACCTCCATATTTCTCAAACCGGAGAGGAGGCTTACTCCTCTACTTTGCCTACGGGTGTAGGGGACTCCCCCTCACACCCTTCTTCGGAGGTGCTTTTGGGCACCTCCTTTTTTACAGTGGCAATCCCCCCCTTTTCTTTCCGAAGGGACTGCCAAGAAAGCCAGCAGGCAGCTCATAGCCGACCGCTCCCTATTGAAGTGGCTCGGTAAGGTAAACCCCCTTAGGGGGGAGAGGGAAGCATGGCCTCTTCAGTCGCTTCCCTCAAAAGACCTGCTGGCCAAAATATTGAACCTTGCCGGGGTCAAGGCCTGTGCGTCCCCACACATGACTAGTGAGGCCGCCAACGGGACCTGCGATGTCCTGGTAGGGGATGGCCAACTGGAGGCCCCTCCTTAGATAGACATGGTCCTTGAGGCAATCCAGCCTCAGACGGTAAGGCCTTCCATGGGGGAAATCCGGGCTCGGCGCCAAGCACCGAACCCGAATCCGCCCCTATGCAAGGTCCTCCTCAAACGGCCCGGGTTTCCAAGGCAGTACAAGGAAGGGAGGGATCTCATCCAACCGGTGCCCCTGCCAATACCAGGACTTTCTCCATCTCAGAGAAGGACCTGGCTGAGGCCGGTCCATCTGGCCTAGGGGCTTCTGCCGGTGGAGGGGAGAAGCGGGTTCATTTCCCGCCCTCCTCTCGTAAAAAGAAAAAAAAGACTAAAAAGACTCGTGCTCCTCTCCATCTGCAGGGACGGATGGGTCTGCTGCCACTTTGGCAAGCAACCAAGCCAAGATCGGCAAATCCGACCTCTCTGCCCCCCCGGGTGCGGAGCCTCTGACTATGACTAAGACCAAAAGTGCACAGGGCGGAGCCTCGATAACATCGGGGCCCCTCATTCAGAGGTTACCTGGCATTTTCGAGCCTGCTGGCTTCAAACGCTTCGTCGTTATTCATTCCACTGATGGCAGCATGTTGTCCAAGGGCAACATGATCCATCAGAGGAGAGCATTAGCTAGTGTAATTGGTAGAGGGCCGAAGGTGACCCGTTTCTCTGACGGGAGCCTTCTGGCGAATGCGGCGAATCCCTCCGAGGTGGCCAAGATAAATGCTCCTCGGACACTTCATGGCACCCCGGTGAGTGTGACGCCGCACTCTACCATGAACTTTGTGAAAGGAGTAGTTTATGCAGGGGTACTCGTTGACTACTCCATAGAGGACATAACCTTAGAGCTTGCCGACCATGGGGCGGTCAAGGTCGAACGTGTGATGAGAAAACAGGGAGGGGCTTGAGACCCCCCCCCCCCTACACTCTTCGTCACGTTCGCCTGTGACAATCTGCCTGAGTCGCTGCGTGCCGGTTGGTAACGCTACCGCGTGAAGGCATTCGTGCCATTGCCGTGGCGGTGCTATTACTGTCACCGCTTCGGCCATACAAATCGTTCTGGTAGACGTAAGGCGAAACAGCTACGCGCCTCCACCGAGTCGTTAGACTCACAGGAGGCAACACCCCTGAAGTTGGTCGCCAGGTCATCTTCCGGCATTCCTAAAGCTGTCCTCCGAAAGGAGGACAGCAACAAAGGAGCTTCGGCTCCTTCGCCTACGCCTAGTGGTGGGCTGTGGCTCGGAGACGGTGGTTCCTCGAAAAGAGGGCCCCCCGCCTCCGAAGCCGCAACGCCTGCCTAAGGTTTCGAGGCGGAGGGAGGAAAAGACTCGCATGGCGAGCCCAACCTCCCCCAATAAGTCCTCGAAGGCGACAGCGCTTTTTCCGGCCAACAGCGCCTGGGGTTCTGCCCCCGGGAAGCGTACGGCCATTCCCGTGAGGGTTTTGTGTTCAAAGAGGGCCCCAGCGTCTCCACCGAGCTAGTCCTGGAGGGCAAATTCCTTTAATTTAATTGCCGTGGACTCCGGGCCAACTGGGAGGAGCTGCGGAGGTTCGTCTCGTCCCGTTCCCCGTTAGCTATTTTTTTGCAGGAGACCATGCTAGGCGCGTGCTCCCTGCCCGCCCTCCCGGGGTATAAGGGTCTTGCGACCCCACCACCACGAGATTCCTGGGCTGGGGGATGCGCAGTTTACACCCAGCATGATGTCTCCATTCTTCCTTTCATTTTAGATACCTTCTTTCAGGCAGTGGCTGTCCAGCCTCACCTGGATAGGAGGTATACTATCATTTCTGCGTACATTCCACCGTCAGCTGACTTCGACGCGCGACGCGGGGGACTTCCGCCGCGTCGTGGCACGGTTGCCGAGGCCCTTTCTCTTGCTTGGAGATCTGATTCGCCAGATGCCTGGCGAATCACTACTGTGCTCGCCTTTAGCAAACTGGGGAGAGATCACTCTACTCCGACCGGCTTCCGCCCAATCTCTCTAACCTGTTGCGTGTGCAGGTTGATGGAGAAATTGGTAAATGTTATATTAGCCTTTTTTTCTGGCCATTGGAGGCCATCTGTCTTCCGCACAGTGCGGCTTCCGCAAGTTCCACTCCTCGTCGGATGCTCTACTCCGACTGGAAAATACCGTCTGCGAGGCTTTCCTTCGTAGACAGCACTACGCCACGGTGTTTTTCGATCTGGAGAAGGCCTATGATACCGCATGGCGATACGGTATCATGGAGACTCTCCACACGATGGGGACGAGGGGACGCCGGCCAATGTTTATACCTATTTGATGGAGCGCTCGCCAGTGCCCAATTGTGACGACTGCGTCGTCCCCCAGACTGTTCGGCACATTCTTGTCGAATGTCCCAGTCTGGGTGATCTTCGCGCACGTTACCTGTCCCGGTACCGGGATGGGCGGGGTCGCTACCGCCTGTCCCTTGTTCTCGGGACGGATTCGTGCACACCGACCTGTGGACATTTAGACTTTTTGGAGAAGGTCGGCCTTCTCCCTATTTTTTTAAATAATAATATTTCTTCAATTTGTTTGTTTTTTGTTTTTCTTCTTTTTCTTTTTAATCTGGCTTTTAATGTAGCCTAGATTTAGGCTGGATTGAGTGCGTCGACCTATGACCTAGAAGGGAGTCGCCAGATGACATATAAAATAATAAAAAAATATACCACATCTTTTCTTCCTTTCTTTCTACCCCCATCTTCCCTTTCTTTCTTTCTACTCCATCTTCCCTATCTTCCCTCTCTCTCTTTCTGACCCCATCTTCCCTATCTTCCCTCTCTTTCTTTCTGACCCAATCTTCCCTTCCTTTCTTTTTTCTACCTACATCTTTCCTTTCTTTTTTCTACCCCTATCTTCCCTTCCTTTCTTTTTTACACCCACATCTTCCCTTCCTTTCTTTCCACCCCATCCTCCCTCCCTTTCTTTCCACCCCATCCTCCCTCCCTTTCTTTCTACCCCATCCTCCCTTTCTTTCTTTCTACCCCATCCTCCCTTTCTTTCTTTCTATCCCCATCTTCCCTTCCTTTCTTTCTATCCCCATTTTCCCTTCCTTCTTTCTACCCCTATCTTCCCTTCCTTTCTTTCTACCCCCATCTTTCCTTCCTTTCTTTCTACCCTCATCTTCCCTTCCTTTATTTCTACCTCCATCTCTTTTTTTTATGTCTATCCGCATATGCCCCGGTGGTCAGCCAGGGACATTTGTGTATCCACCAGGGGGATACTGAAAGGCAGACCCTCCCCCCCTCCCACATCCTTAGACCTACCATACCCTATTGAATCCTGGGCTCTTGAATAGCATTGGAACTGGCACACTACTCTCTAGGTTGGTGCCTTTTAGCGCTCGTGCCCCAGCATCTGGGACATTTGTTAGTTTGGGAGGGGTGCCATCCTCGGTTCGCTCCCTTGTGAGAACTACAACTGATATAGGTTCTTAACAAGATCCCTGAGGGAAAAATATGCCCATGCAGGGTAAAAGATGGCCTCTTCATTGGAGTTAAGATGGCCACACCCCAGAAGGTGTAGCCCTCATCTTGGGTGCCACTGGCCGGGTCCTTGCCCACAGCGGTGGGTCCACCAAAAATAGGAAAAGTAAGACAAAGAATAAAGGCACTTCTGCTGGAGCTCTGAGTGGGGACTGGTCCTTTGTAATTTCAGTGAAAGACCAAGTTGAGGAAGGTTCAGCCATCTTTGGGGCTCCCTCAAGGGAGGGGGGAAGAAAAAGCTGGAGAGTATCCTGCCTTTCCAAAAGAAAGGGAAAAGAGGGCTTAACTTCGGCGATCCCAGGATCACTCATCGAAAGCTTTCAGGGGGCCTTTGAGCCCAATGGCCTCAAGCAATTCTTGATCATTCACGTGACTACTGATTAGACAAAGTTGTCTGAAGGATACAGGTTCCATCTCTGCAAGGGACTAGCTGCATTTTTTGGTAGGGAACCTTGTTAATGCAGTATCCAGACACACCCCTGCAAATGACTCCACACTATAGCATGAACTTTGTAAATGGGATAGTGTATCTCAGTGATCTTGTAAAGTACTCCAGTGAGGATATTACATAATTGAAGGATCAATGCATGGTCATGGTTGAGCGATTATCAAGGAAGCAGGGGGCACTCTAGACCCACCCTAATGCTTTCTGTCACAAATCCACCCAGCTAGGCTCTGTGAACTAGTGCTGCTGGCTCATATTGCTACTGTGTGAAGGCATTTGTCATTACCACAGATGTGCCACTGTTTTGCACACAAATAAGTATTGTAGATGTGGTAGGTTCGGTTAACCTCAAATCTGTACCAAGGCTATACACAATGTTTTTTGTGTAAGGCCAATTGTGGGTCCTTTTTTGTTCAGTCTGCAGACCAAATCTAGTTGAAGGAAGCTAAGGGTTCGGTCCTGTCTCACCAGGCACTTCCTATGCCTCTACATGAAAAGTCACTGTCCCCTCCTGGCTTATGAGGGCAGTGACTCTTACACCCATTAGTAACCATTCTGTGGGTTCTCCCAGTAAGGGACACGGCCATGTGTTTTCGTGGCCACTGTACTGACAGGACTTGACTCATCTGCCCGCTGCTTTACCTCTCCTTCCACTAGCATCTCCTTTCTGTACCAACTCTCCTCATCTCCTTCACTGCATGGGAGTATCCTGTGTGGTTTGTATGCATTTTACCTGGATGGGGCTTCAT
Source organism: Ceratothoa steindachneri (assembly GCA_963969495.1). Lineage (NCBI taxonomy): Eukaryota > Metazoa > Arthropoda > Malacostraca > Isopoda > Cymothoidae > Ceratothoa > Ceratothoa steindachneri. The sequence goes on from OZ018334.1 coordinate 10,122,821, forward strand.
GTCCTCCTAGCCTGCAATAAAGGTGTGGGGCACAGTGTACTTACACTTTTGGGCCCTCTCTGGCCCAATTGAGCAGGAATAGGGTGTCTGGCGTCCGCGCAGGAAAGTTTCCTCGATTTCACACTCTTTGCCCTGAGCATCATCAGTATCACCTCAGTGCTGGTGGAAGATATTCTCTCTATGTGGACGACCTCTCGATATCTTTTGGTCCAACTCCAACAGGCATTGAACGGCATCTCTCTCTTTGCCGAAACGTGCAGGTTTCCGTTTTCTTGGTCAAGACTAAATGGGTGCACTTCTGCGGCCAACCATGCCTCTACCTGGACTGGTTCCTAAACAGGATTCACTTGGAAGTGGTAGATTCACACTGTTTCCCTGGTAGGCTCATATTCGCAGCCTTTATGGTCTCCTGTAGAAGCGCCATGATCATTATTCATTCCGTATCATCTCTTCTTGAAGTCAGCTGGGCTTTCCCAGGTGCTGTGTCTGTCTTCCCGGCCAAGCTGGTGGATAATGCATTGTGCCCAGTTCGGAGACTGGATTGTGATCTAAGTGACTCACAAAGCACCCTGATTGCTCTCGGGGCATTGGTATATCCATACTCCCTGGTTTACAGTTGCTGTCAGCTAGCTGGGTGTTATGATTATCTTCTCTGTGGTTCCTAAACATCTAAGGATTGCGGGGAATGAGGATGCTAAAGAATCTGTGATGACTGGGCAATCATACCACTGTTTCGCTGTACCTCACACAGTTTGTCCCTTGTGCTCAGTATGGGTCCTGCACACAGACCTGTGGTCTCATGGACTTTGTGGAGTAGGCTGGCCTCCTCCATTATATTTGATTTTTGCAGTCATTGCATGCTCGTGGTTTTTCTTTTGTTTTTTTCTGTTGCCTTTTTGTGTTTTTAATCCAGCCTAAATTCTGGCCACTTATGCCCTAGGTGGGTATTGCCAGATGGGTGCTTTTAAAAAAAAATAGTAATTTAATAATTAAATGAAGCCAAATCTTGCGGCATTTAAATCTGTAATTGATTCTTTCCCCAACTTTATATAAAATGAACTTTGACTTTAATTCAGGGGTCAGGTGGCTGGTGTCATAACAAACAATATAACCAAACTCTCAGATGGCAAAAAGCTCTCGGGGTCTATCTGAGGTTATCTACCAAACTCCTCTCATTATTCCAATGGAATACCAATATTTCCTGACTCCATTCATTTATCCTCATTTATTTTATTGTCCTCAGGTGAGAGTCACATGACTCATGCTTAAGGCTTGAGCTAAGTACCTAAGCCCTATAAAAGAGAAGTTATTTTGTGCTAAGAATTTCAGTTCTTCAAAAACAAATCCTGTGTAACTAAAGACCTGACCTAAGTGATCTTTTTATCAATTACCACACTGCCCTTTAAATGAGTACACAAAGTTTCATATATATTAATCTTATTATGTTGTGAGATATTACACTTAAGGGCCAGGTTCTTGGTGTTTGGTAGAAGAATAGTTTACGCTAAGCCTTTTATGTGCAATGGTGGTCAGTGTTAAACCATGTCTCCATTGTTTTCCTTCCAATGTACCATTTTTTTTTTGTCTCAAAAAGGCACATTCCTACAGATTCTGTAATCAATGGAACAAATTATCCTTCAGGTCGAAAATGGGGCACAAATTTTGGATATAAACATGGATGATGGATTACTGGATGGTGCGATGGCAATGAACAAGTTTCTGAACCTCATTGCAACTGAACCTGACATCAGCAAGGTAGGTTTTTTTTTATAAATTTTATTTATTTGTAGGGTAGGTTTTTTATTAGAATGGATTTTATGCTTTTCCTGCAGGGTATGTAATCTATATTCTTACCCTGGGTTTTCTTTGCATGTTACATGGGGGATATCCTTGGTCTTTGTTTTTTTTTTGGGGGGGGGGTAAGTTAGCTGGGGTTTTTAAAGAATTTTTCTGGCCACAATGGAAAGGTTAATGGGCTAAGCCCCTTTTTTATGCTTCTTACCATAAATGCATTCCTTATGTCCAGTGTATATTTCAGTGGGGTCTCCCTGGAGGGGGATACCCTGTGTAGCCTGTTACTTGGTACCCAGGGGAGACTGAGCATCATTCCTGCCTGAGTGCAGATTAAGGCCAGCCCCATCTATGGGTTGGCATAAACTTATGGGGCTGGGAAAGTTGTTGGTGCGCTTTCCCCCTTCCTCCCTCTCAGTCCTACTTTAATTTTATTTACTATTTTTATTACTCTTTCTTTTGTCTACCCACACTATGTACCAGGAGGAACTGTTCTCAACTGGACAGAGTTTGGTTCACTAGGCATGGTGCCTGGGTGGACTGCATGCTATCTTAGGATCACCTAGCACCAGGGTATGATAATAAAAGGTGATCACCCACCCTACTCGTTAGTGGACTGCCCTATCTCTACCTCTCATTATTACATACCCTCCTTAGCCCCTTCCATACTTGCTCTTCTATCCACAGGTGTTCTGGCCGCCTGGCGCCCTTTCTTCCTCTAAGGGGTCATTAGCCAAGCGTCAAGTGTATCTGCGAGGGCAGTATTAGGCACATTGTGTACAGGGCCATTGGCTCTGCTCACCTCCTTTCACTACACACACAAAGTGGCTACATTGGTACCATTCTTTATGGTCAAAGTTCAAGGACAATTTCGCCTGAATAGCGGGCCGGGTTGTCAAGGCCCATCTTAACTCAAATCTATGGGTCGATTATAACTGATCACATTCTGGAATTTCTCATCCTATAGAGACTTTTCTCTTAACCTCCCGAGGCTTTGGGAAGTTATAGTGTCTACTTGCCATGCATTTTCTTTTATTTTTTTGTGATCAGGGCTACAACTGAAAGAAATGGGTAGTAGACAAAGAGCAAAGTGTGAAGTGCGCTGAGCCTATCCTCGGATTACATCTGGGGCCCCTCATTCAGAGACGTCCTGGCGTTTTTGAGCTTGTTGGCTTGAATCACTTTCTGGTTATACCCTCCACAGATCACAACATGTTGGCGAAAGTCAACATGATCCATCAGAGGAGAGCATTACTTAACTTGAGTGCCTAAAGTGACCCGTTTCTCGGAATGGAGTCTTCTAGCGAATGCGTCAGATCCCTCCGAAGCGGCCATGATTCGTGCCCTTCGGACACTCCATGGCTCGCCGATGAGTGTGACGCGGTACTCTACCATGAAGTTCGTAAAATGAGTGGTCGACGCGAGGGAACTCGTGGACTACTCCATAGATGACATCACCTTAGAGCGGGGCGACCATGGAGCGGTCAAGGTCGACCGTGTGAAGAGAAAACAGGGAGTCGCCTCAAGACCCATCCCCACACTCTTCGTCACTTTCGACCGTGACAGGCTCCGGGAGTCGTTGGGTGCCGGGTGGTATCGCTACCGCGTGAAGGCATTCGTGCCACTGCCGCTGAGGTGCTAAGACTGCCACCGCCCGGCCATACGAATCGCTCCAAAGTGTGTGTAAGTTGTTCCAAGGCTGCATACGATAAGGCCAAGTGTGTCAATTGCGGAGAGTCGCAACCCGTTTCTTCGACGCATTGTGGTGCGTCTCATTTCGCGACGCTAAGGACTTGATTCTGGCGCTCCCGGCACTTCCTGGGACATCTTATAGTTCAATTTTAAAAAAGGCACCTTCATCTCATAGCCCCTCCAGGCCTACGAGCACGGTCGTTTCCGTTCCCATTTGGAACCCTTCTACGGGTTCTACTTCCCCGGTAGATCTGGCGGCACAATAGGCTCACACCTAGACTCTGGTAAAGCCAGCGCTTCCCTCTTTCCCCAGCGTGACCGTTTCCCTTAGTTTTAAACGGCCGCGTGACTCCACCGAGTCGTTAAGACTCACAGGAGGCAACACCTCTGAAGCTGGTCGTGAGGCCGTCTTCCGGGGTTCCTAAAGCTGCCCCCGAAAGAAGGACAGTACCAAAGGAGCTTGGACTCATATGCCCAGACCCAAGGTTAAGTTGGGTGGCTCGGAGACTGGATCCTGCAAAGGAGCGACCCCCGCCTTCGAAGCCTGCCATCTGTGAGGCATTCCTTCGCAGACACCACCTTGCTAAGATGTTCTCCATACGCTCTACGTGGACGACCTTTCCATCTCTTTTGGTGCGCCCCAGATGCCAGGTCTAGAGCGTCGACTCCAACAAGCATTGAACCGCGTCCTTTGCTATGCCCAAGTGCTCAGGTTTCGATTTTCCTTGGCCAAGACTAAGGTGGTGCACTTTTGTCGCCATACGGCTCCACCCCTACCTAGACTTGTTCCTAAACGGAGTTTGCCTGGAAGTGGTGGATTCGTCCCGTTTGCTTGTTGTTTTCGCCCGCTGCCTCACCTGGGAGGCTCATTCACAGTCTTAGGGTTTCTCTTACCCTTCAACCCCCTTAATGGACATTCTTCGTGTAGTGACGTTCAGCACTTGGGGTTGTGATAGGGCTACTGCTTTAATTTTCTACCGATCCTTTGTTCGTTCGAAGCTTTACTACAGATGCGAGTTTATGCATTCGAAGCCGAGCGTGTATTGGGGAAGGTAGATTTAATCCTCCACATCGGTCTTCTCCTGGCCTCCGGGCCTTCTGCGCCTCTCCCACTGTTTGTCGTTGCCAAGATGTCACTCGCTCTGCGCCGTACATAGTGCATTATGTTCTCGTACGCACGAGCCCGTCGTCTCCTATCCCCAACGGCTTTCATTCCATCCGCAGCCGATATCGATGGTGCCTCTGCCGCCGAGAAACGTCATTCGTACCCCAAGTCCTTTGGGTTTAAGGATAGGAAACTTCGAGAGCTCAATCTAGCTTTGGGGCCGGTGGCAATTCTGGTTCTGCCCAGGAAGTGACCCTGTCTGCTCCCAAAGATTCCACACCGCGGAGAGTATTGTGTTCGACATTTTTGGAACCCACTTCGTGACACGCTGGAGCGTGCCAATTTCCACAGATGGCTCTAAGTCCCAGGAAGGGGTCCGCTTCCATGCCGTATCCTCTCTCTTTGAAGTCAGTGAGTCTCTACCAGGCGCTGCGTCCGACTTCACGGCCGAGCTAGTTGCAATACACGCCTCCGTTGGGGAGATAACGCGTCGTGCCCTGTTCGGAGACTGGATTGTGATCTATAGCGACTCACGAAGCGCCCTGAGGGCTCTGGGGGCATTGCTATATCCAATACCCTGGTTCATAGTATCCGTAACGCCTCTGTTGCCACGAGCCGGGTGGATGTCGAGATCACCATCTGCTGCGTTCCTGGACATGTGGGGATTGATGGCGCCAAAGAATCCACAAGGACTGGGCAACCAGACCAACGTTTGGCTCTTCATCACACACCTACTATATGGCTAAAAAAATAGAGACAGCCGAGGGGAAAATAAAGTAGGGTGCTATTGCACCACGACTATTCTTATGGACCTACCTTCCAATGCCGCGACGGTTTCAGATCGCTTTCTGTCGGCTTCGAATTGGGCTCGACACTCGCGGGACGCACCGCCATTTGATGGAGCGCTCGCCTGCGCCTTATTACGACGACTGTTCGGCACATTCTTGTTGAATGTCCATGTTTGGGTGATCTTTGCTCACGTTACCTGTCCCCGTATAGGGACGAGCGGTGTGTACTTGGGACGCGTTCGTGTGAACTGACTTTTTGGAGGAAGCTGGCCTCATCTATTTCATTTGTCTCTCTTTGTTGTAGTGCGCATGTTCCTGCGCCGAGGGGAGGCGGGCCTCCGTCCAACGCCAGAGCGGGCTTCCTTCTTCTTCATGCTTTTTTGTTTATTTTATTTTTTTGCTAATTTTTTTTTACATGTTCTTTTTGTTTATTTTTTAATCTAGCCTAATACTAGCCTGTAGCGAGATTAGAGCGACTTTTACCCTAGTAGGCAGTCGCCAGATGGGCTCTTTAGGGGCGAGAGGGAAAAAAGCTCCTGCTTGTCTACCGTACTTGTTACGAGTTCGTGCACACAGACTTGTGTACTATTTGACTTTTTGAAGGAGTCTAGCCACCTCTATTTTATTTGACTCTCTTTAGTATCTGTCCCTTGATCCTGTGCCGGGGAGGGGGACGGGCCTCCCCCTGATGCCAGAGCGTCCTTCCTTTTTGTTCTTTTGCATTTGTTTTGATTTTTGTTCTAACATTAGCCTATGCATGATTATGGCGACTAGCGCCTTAAGAGGCAGTCGCCAGATCAGCGCTTAAAAAACAAAACAAAAATACCAGTAGCACCTGAACCACGTCCCAAGATAGTAGATGCAGTAGTTGACCCGAAGTGGCCTCTCTCCTTGCAAATTCCCATAGCCAATGTGGTTTAACCTTTTGAGAAAATTGGTGTTTTCATTTGGGTCCTCATAGCTTATGACTGGGAAGTTCTCTGAGGTAAGCTCCAAGTAATCTCTTCCGAAGACTATTCTAGCTATGTACCTTAGACATTTTCACCTCCTAACTTCACAAGGTTTAGTTGACGGTTCCTCCCGATTCGCTCTAAGACTGTTTGTGGGTGAGTGACGAGGCTGATTACCTTCCCAGGTTCCCCTGTGCATTGACTCATCCAAGTTTGAGGTGGTGGAGGCAGGCCTGAAGGTGACGCAGGGCAAGTGTGTGGTAAACTCAATCTCGCTCAAGGAGGGCGAAGCGGACTTCGTGAAGAAAGCGCGGATCATTAAGAAGTACGGCGCGTCTGCGGTGGTCATGGCATTTGATGAAGAAGGGCAGGTACTTCCCCCTCCCCCTCCTTTATCCCTAGCGATTATGGTATTTTTCACATTCCATAACTTAACCACGTTCTGTATGCCCCCCCCCTTTCAGAATCTAGTGAAGATACCCTTGATGGTTGTTTAGTTAAATAATAAGGCATATTCCATGTACATTTGCAAAAGGACTTATTTATCACGAGCGCTTTTCACCCTTAAGGGGCACGGCGATTTGCTTTCCTGGCCCCTGTGCTGAAGGGACTCATCTGGCCCCAGCTTAGCCTCCTCTCCTTCTTTCTGGCACCCTGTCTTCTTACTCTGCTTCCTCACTTTCTCTCTGGTCAGCCTCCAATTTCACAGGGTAGACGCCCACCAGGTTACTCTCGCCCAACCAACCCAAATCGGGGGAAAGGGGACAACGCCCCTGAGCTCTGGTTTGTGCTGGTGGGTTTTTAACAAACTGCTTTATACCCACCCACAACTTCCTCACATACTCTTTTCTTTCTCCTTTCACTGCCTATCTATTGCTATGGGCTGCCAAGCCACTAGGCGGGAGGAGTGGCCTCAAATGGCGGCAGCTGGTTCTGCTGGCCCTGTGTTCACCCCTCGCAGAGCGGGCTACTGCACAGGGTGATAGCGTTTGCTTCCCCTCATAATAATAGGGTCCCCCCATGCCCATATATATGGAAATTCTCAATCTAATACTTTCCCTATACCATCGACGGAGCCGCCTTCGGGCAGCACTTAAAAAGTGGAGGTTTCCCCCCATCCCCCCCGTGCTTTCCCAGGAGACCCTCCAAAACTATTTGACGGGGGAGGAGGCTTATTCCTCTCCCAGGCTTATGGGTGTAGGGGACTCCCTCTCACCCCCTTCTCTGGAGTCCCTCTCCAGCAGCAATCCCTACTTTTTTTCACAGGACTGCCAGGAAAGTGCGCAGGAGGGAGCGGCTCGATAGGGCCCACCTCCTTAAGTGGGCTAGAGATGGCTGGGCTCTTCAGTCCATGCCATCGAACGTCCTGCACTCTGGGGTTAACAGGACCCCGGGGTTCACTGTACGTGACTCCCTCCCTTCCCTGACGGAAGCTGGTTCGCCGGCGGCCTAGAAACAAAAGGTACCTCGAGGGGGATCCAGGATGAGATGGCCATATGGAGCCCTCCCTCCCCCCCTCCTCTGAGATGGACTTGGTCCCTGAAGTGACCCAGTGCCAGATGTTAGGATCTTCCATGGGGTCGAACTTTGGCTCTGTGCCAAGCAATGAAACCGAGTCCGCCCCTGTCCAAGGTCCTCTGCAGAAGGCTCTGGCCCCCGAGGCCTTACAAGGAGAGGAAAGATCTCCACCCCTGGCTGGTGCCCCTATGACAGCCAAGATCTCCATTTCAGAGAAAGATCTTGCTGAGGCCGGTCCATCTGGCCTAGGGGCTCCCGCCGGTGGAGGAGAGAAGCGGGTTCACTCCCCGCCCTCCTCTCTTAAAAAGAAAAGACAGGAACAAAACTAAGGGCTCCTTTTCCTCTGCGGAAGTCACGGGGACGGACGGGGCCGCTGCCGTTTTGGAAAGAGACAGAGCGAAGATCGGCAGGTCCGGGATCAGTGTTCCCCAGATGGGGAGTCCCCGATCAAAACCAAAGATACAAATGTGCAGAGCGAAGCCTCGATTACGTCGGGGCCCCCTCGTTCAGAGGTTACCTGGTGTTTTCGAGCCCCCTGGCTTCAAACGCTTCATGATTATTCGCTCCACTGATAGCAGCATGTTGGTTAAGGGCAACATGATCCATCAAAAGAGCTCTAGCTAGCGTAATTGGTGTGGAGCCGAAGCTGACCCCTTTTTCGGACGGGAGCCTTTTGGCGAATGCGTCGAATCCCTCCAAGGCGGCCATGATTAGTCACCTTCGGACACTTGATGGCACGCTTGTGAGTGTGACGCCGCACTCTACCATGAACTTAGTGAAAGGAGTGGTTTGTGCGAGGGAACTCGTGGACTACCTCATAGATGACATCACCTTAGAGCTGGCCGATTATGGAACGGTCAAGTTCGAGCGTGTGATGAGAAAACAGGGAAGGGCCTCGAGACCCACCCCTACTTTCTTCGTGGCGTTCGACTGTGACAAGCTCCCTGAGTCGTTGCGTGTTGCTTGGTATCGCTACCGCGTGAAGGCATTTGTTCTCCTGCCGTGGAGGTTTGACTACTTCCACTGTTTCTGTCATACGAATCGCTCATGTAGACTTGCAAAGTTGGGGTTACCCGAAGTCTGTGTAAGTTGCTCCAAGGCCGCACACGATAAGTCCAAGTCGTATGTGACCAGAGAGCCCCACCCCGCCTCTTCGAAGCAATATGGTGCGTATCTCCTTGAGAAGGAAACCTGGCCGCTCAGGCCCAGGATCATCTCTCATTCCGCGATGCTAAGGACTTGGCCCTGGCATGCCCGGCGTTTTCTGGGGCGTCCTATCCATCAATCTTAAGAGAGACGCCCTCTGCTCCTGGCCCCTCCAAGCCTACGATCACGGTCGCTTCCGTTCTCATTCGGAACTATTCTGCAGGTTCTACCAACCTCAGGCGCTCCCCTGGTAAAGCTGGCGGCACAAAGGGTTCACACCCAGCCCCGACTAAAACCAGGGCTACACCCCACCCCTCCTTCCCCCAGCATGACTGTTTCCCGTAACGGGGAACGGCCGCGCGCCTCAACGGAGTCGTTAGACTCACAGGAGGCAACGCCCCTGAAGTTGTTGGTCGTGAGGCCATATTCCGGAGTTATTAAAGCTGCCCCCGCCCCCGAAAGGAGACAGCACTAAAGGAGCTTCAGCTCCTACGCCCACATCCAGTGGTAAGCTGAGTGGCTCAGAGACGGTGGATCCTCATGAGGTTTCGAGGCGGGGGGAGGAAAAGACTCGCATGGCGAGCCCAACCTCCCCCGTTAAGTTCTCGAAGAGGACAGCGCCTTCAGTGCATTGTCCGGCCAACAGTGCCCGGAATTCTGCCTCCGGCAAGCGCACGGCCATTCCCGTGAGGGTCTTCTTTTCGAACAGTGCCCCCACCCCCCTCCGCATCTCCTAGCAAGGCCTTGAAGGCATATTCCTTCAATGAAATTGCCGCGGACTCCGGGCTAACTGGCCAGAACTGCAGAGGCTCGTCTCGTCCTGTTCCCCGTTAGCTATTTTTCTGCAGGATACCATGCTAGGCGCGTGCCCCCTGCCCGCCCTCCCGGGGTATAAGGGTTTTGCCACCCTTACACCACGGGATGGGGTCTGTGCAGGAGGATGCGCCATTTACACCAGGCATGATGCCTCCGTTCTTCTTGTTTAGATACCTCCTTTCAGGCAGTAGCTGTGAAGCTGCACCTTGATAGGAGGTATGCTATTATTTCTGTGTACTTTCCACCGTCAGCCGACTTCAACGCGGGGGACTTCCGCCGCCTCGTGGCACGGTTGCTGAGGCCCTTTCTCTTGCTCGGAGATCTAAACGGTAGACACCCACTCTGGGGGGACTACTCTATTAATCCCCGGGGTCACGTCCTTGCCGACCTAATCGACGAGCTTGAGATGGGTGTCCTAAATTTAGATGAGTTTACGCATCACTGTCCGAGAACCGCTTCATTTTCCTGCCTCAATCTATCTTTGTGCTCTCCGGATGCACAACCCAATTTTGGGTGGGGGTAGTTGATGACTTCCATGGTAGTGATCACTTTCCCATTCAAATATAATTTTGGGGGCGCTGCCGTCCGAGAACCCACCCCGGTGATGCTTGGTCCGCATTTCACGAAATGACTGAATTCTCTCTTTATAAGTCGAGGAATTTAGGTTGGTAGATGAAGCCGTTGAGTTCTTCTCCGTTAACTTAATTACTGTGGGCCTAACTACTACTATTCATTGAACCTCTTGCCGTTTTGCACGCCGACCACTCCCATGGTGGTCGGCCGAGTGTGAGACGGCCCTCAAACAGAAGCGTTATTCCTACATGAGCTATAAGCGCCGCCCGAACGATTTCACTGTCGGGGAATTTCGTCGAGCTAGTGCTACGGAGAGACCCCTCTAGCAGAGGTGTGAAGCGAGTCGAAAGGATTTGGGCAAGTTTTCGTAGGACCCCCTTCCCGTTCTCCAGGAGAATGGGACCGCAATCTCGGACCATGCATCCGTGGCAGAATCCTTATTAATAGCTTTCTCCACATTCTCTAGCCGGGATGCTGCCCCCATAGCATTCACTGTGCGTCCTAATGTCACGGTAGTCCGCCGATTGGACTTTACCTCCAGAGGCGGGGAAACCTTCAACGACAGGTTTACTTTGACCAAGGTGCATTCCGCTCTCGCTTTGTCTGCGGATATCGCCCTGGTCCGGACGATATCCCGTACACTATGCTTCGACACCTGGGTCAGCGAGGCATGGCCTTTCTGTTAGATTTGTTCAACAGGATCTGGGTAGAGGGTATCCTCTCAGACTCCTGACGAATCGCTACTGTGCTCGCTTTTCGCAAACCGGGGAGAGATGATTCTACCCCGGCCTGTTTCTGCCAAATCTCTCAAACCTACTGCTGCATGTGCAAGTTGATGGAGAAATTGGTAAATGTTAGATTAGCCTTTTTTACTGGACAGCTGAGGTCATTTGTCTTGTGCAGAGTGCGGCTTCCGCAAGTTCCACTCCACTTCGGATGCTCTGTTTCGACTGGAAAATGCCGTCTGTGAGGCCTTTCGTTATAGCACTACGTCACCGTGTTCTTGGATCCTGAGAAGGCCTATGATACCGCATAGGGACTCCTCCCAATCCTTATATATGAATTCTTGTGAGATCTTCGATTCCTCCTATGGGTAGTGGGACTCCTCTCCGGCCCAATGGGGTAGGAAGAGCGTGTCCCGCAGGACATTGTTCTCAGCTTCACGCTCTTCGCCCTGAGCATCAACGGCATCACCTCGGTGCTGCCGGAAGATGTTCTCGCTACGCTCTACGTGGACGACCTTTCGATCTCTTTTGGCGCGGCCCAGATACCAACTCTGGAGCGTCGACTCCAACAGGCATTGAACCGCGTCTCTCGCTATGCCAAAGCGCACAGGCTTCGGTTTTCCTTGGCTAAGACTAAGGTGGTGCATTTCTGCCGCCATCCACGGCTCCACCCTGACCCAGACTTGTTTCTTAATGGGGTACGTCTGGAAGTGGTTGAATCGCACCGTTTCCTTGGTCTTGTATTTGACCGACGCTTCACCTGGGAGGCTCATATTCGCAGCCTTAGGGTCTCTTGTACCCATCCCATGGATATTCTCCGTTCCGTGACGTTCAGCGCTTGGGGTGCTGTTAGGGCTACTGCCTTACTTTTTTATCGATCCTTTGTTCGTTCCAAGCTCTACTACGGATACAAGTTTTATGCATCCGCAGCCGAGCGTTTATTGCAGAAGGTGGACTCGATCCACCTCACCGCTCTTCGCCTGGCGACCTGTGTCTTCCGCACTTTCCCCATTGAGAGCCTACTAGTCGATGCTGGAGCGATGCCACTCGCTCTACGCCTGTACGCGCAATCCCGGCGCCTCCCTCAGTCGCCAACAGCTCTCACTGCATCAGCAGCTGACTTCGACAGTGCCTATGCCGCCGAGAGACGCCAGTCATACCCTCAGCTCTTTAGGTTTAGGGCTAGGAAACTCCTTTGAGAGCTAGGTATAGCTCTCTGGCCGGTGGCGTCCCTGGTTCTGCCCAGGACACTACCATGGAGGGTACCACATTTGGCTATTTGTCACCACGCCTCTGCACCCAAAGCTTGTACAGCGCCGGGAGTATTGCGTTCGACCTTTTGGAGCACACATCGTGTCACGCTGGAACCGTGCCAGTGTATACGGATTGCTCCAAGTCCCAAGAGGGGGTCGGCTTCCACGCCGTATCCCCTCTGTTTGAAGTCAGCGGGGCTCTACCAGGCGCTGCGTCTGTCTTCACGGCCGAGCTGGTGGCAGTACACCACTCGGTACGGGAGATTACGCGACGTGCCCGGTTCGGAGACCGGATTGTGATCTATAGCGACTCACAAAGCGCCCTGAGTGCTCTCGGGGCATTGGAATCTCCGCATTCCCTGGTTCGCGATATCCGTGACGCTACGGTTTTGGCAAGCCGGGCGGATGTCGAGATTATCTTCTGCTGGGTTCCTGGACATGTAGGAATTGCGGGGAATGAGCGCGCCAAGAGTCCGCGAGGACTGCGACCGGACCAGCGTTTCGCTCTTCCTCACACTGACTACATGGAAGGAATACGGGCAGCTTTTCGGGTTGCTTGGCAAAGAAGATGGGAGACGGTCGAAGGGAACTTAAAGTTGCGTGCCATTGCGCCGCGACTGTTCTCATGTAACTACCCCCTAATCCCCCCGTAAGGGGCGCGGCGATTTGCCATCCTGGCCGCCGTGCTGACGGGATCCAGCGATCCGTCCGGCCCCAGCTTAGCCTCTCTTCCTTCCTTCAGATAGCCCGATTTCTCCCCTACCTCGTCGCTTTTCATACAACCTCTCCCACAACTTTCTCTGGTCAGCCTCTAATTTCACAGGGTAGAATGCTGACCTTCTTCTCAAGCCAACCACCCCGGATCGGGGCTGAGGGGGGGAGGGGACATTGTTCCCTAACCCCTCAGCTCCGGTTCGGGATGGGGTTTTTTTAACAACCTGCTTCATCCCCACCCACATCTTCCTCACATCCCTTTTCCTCTCCTCTTCACAACCTATATTTTTTACGCCGTGTCCAAGGTGGAGCCGCCATGCCGAAGGACTGCCAGGCCACCAGGCGGGAGGGGTGGTCCCGAATGGCGGCGCCTGGCTCTGCCGGGCTTGTAAGCACCTCTCGCAGTGCGGGCAACTGCGAGAGGTGATGAGCTATTGCGTCCCGTAATCAAAAGAGGGTCACCATGCCCATGTATGAAAAAAAACAAAAACCCCAACCCCCAACTTCCCCAAAAACATCTACGGAGCCGCCCTCGGGCAGCTCCACCGAGAAAATGGAGGTCCCCCCCCTTGTGCTTGCGCAAGGGACCCTCCATAATTCTTTAACCGGAGAGGAGGCTTACTCCTCTCCTACGCCTACGGGTGTAGGGGACTCCCCCTCACCCCCTTCTCTGGAGGTGCTTTCGGGCACCTCCCTATCTCCAGCGGCAGTCCCTCCTTTGCTTTCTAAGGGGACTGCCAAGAAAGCCAGCAGGCAGCCCATTGCCGACCGCCCCTCGTGCAAGCGGCTCGGTAGGGCAAACCCCCTTAGGGGGGAGAGGGAAGCCAGGCCCCTTCGGTCGCTTCCCTCAAAAGACCTGCTGGCAAGAATTTTGAACCTTGCTGGGGTCAAGGCCTGTGCCTCCCCACACCACCTGACTAGTGACAATACTGCCAAGGGGACCTGCGATGTCCTGGGAGGGGATGGCCAACTGGAGGCCCCTCCTGTGATAGACATGGTCCTTGAGGAGACCCAGCCCCAGACGGTAGGGCCTTCCATGGGGGGGAATTCGGGCTCGGCGCCAAGCACCGAACCCGAATCCGCCCCTATGCAAGGTCCTCCTCAAATGGCTGAGGGCTCCGAGGCAGTAGAAGGAGGGGAGGGATCTCCTCCGACAGGTGCCCCTACGACAACCAGGACCTTCTCCATTTCGGAGAGGGACCTGGCTGAGGCTGGTCCATCTGGCCTGGGGACTTCTGCCGGCGGAGGTGAAAAGCGGGTTCATTCCCCGCCCTCCTCTCCTAAAAAGAAAAAGACTAAAAAGACTCAAAAGACGAAGAAGACTCGGGGCTCCTCTCCATCCGCGGGGGCTGCGGGGACGGATGGGTCTGCTACCACTTTGGTAGGCGACCAAGCCAAGATCGGCACATCCGGCCCCTCTACCCCCTCGTGTGCGGAGCCCATGACTACGACTAAGACCAAGAATGCACAGGGCGGAGCCTCGATGACATCGGGGCCCCTGATTCAGAGGTTACCTGGCGTTTTGGAGCCCGCTGGCTTCAAACGCTTCCTCGTTATTCGCTCCACTGATGGCACCATGTTGTCCAAGGGCAACATGATCCATCAGAGGAGAGGATTAGCTAGTGCAATTGGTAGAGAGCCGAAGGTAACCCGTTTCTCGGACGGGAGCCTTCTGGCGAATGCGGCGAATCCCGCCGAGGCGGCCAAGATAAGTGCTCTTCGGACACTTCATGGCACCCCGGTGAGTGTGACGCCGCACTCTACCATGAACTTTGTGAAAGGAGTAGTTTATGCGAGGGAACTTGTTGACTACTCCATTGAGGACATCACCCTAGAGCTGGCCGACCATGGGGCGGTCAAGGTCGAACGTGTGATGAGAAAACAGGGAGGGGCCTCGAGACCCACCCCTACACTCTTCGTCACGTTCGACTGTGACAAGCTCCCTGAGTCGGTGCGTGCCGGTTGGTACCGCTACCGCGTGAAGGCATTCGTGCCACTGCCGCGGCGGTGCTATTACTGCCACCGCTTCGGCCATACGAATCGATCATGTAGACGTGCAAAATCGGGGTCACCCGAAGTCTGTGTAAATTGCTCCAAGGTCGCACACGATAAGTCAAAATCGTGTGTGGCCAAGTGTGTCAATTGCGGAGAGCCGCACCCTGCTTCTTCGAAGCAATGTGGTGCATATCTCCTTGAGAAAGAAATCCTAGCCGTTCAGGCCCAGGATCGACTCTCATTCCGCGAGGCAAAGGACTTGGTCCTGGCGCGCCCGGCTCTGCCTGGGACGTCATATGCCTCAATAGTTAGAAAGGCACCCTCTGCTCCTGGCCCATCCAGGCCAACGAGCACGGTTGTTTCCGCTCCCATTCGGAGCCCTTCTGTGGGCTCTACCCAACCTGGGCGCTCCCCTGGTAAAGCTGGCGGCAAAAAGGGTTCATACCCTGCCCCGGCTAAAACCAGGGCTCCCCCCTCTTCCCCCAGCGTGACCGTTTCGCGTAAAGCGAAACGGCCACGCGCCTCCACCGAGTCGTTAGACTCACAGGAGGCAACACCCCTGAAGATGGTCGCTAGGCCATCTTCCGGGGTTCCTAAAGCTGTTCCCCGAAAGGAGGACAGCAACAAAGGAGCTTCGGCCCCTTTGCCCACGCCCCGAGGTGGAGCGAGTGGCTCGGAGACGGTGGTTCCTCGAAAAGAGGGCCCCCCGCCTCCGAAGCCGCAACGCCCGCCTAAAGTTTCGAGGCGGAGGGAGGAAAAGACTCGCATGGCGAGCCCAACCTCCCCCAATAAGTCCTCGAAGGCGACAGCGCCTTCAGCGCTTTGTCCGGCCAACAGCGCCCGGGGTTCTGCCCCCGGGAAGCGTACGGCCATTCCCGTGAGGGTCTTCAATTCGAGGAGGGCCCCCGCGTCTCCTCCGAGCTAGGCCTGGAGGGCATATTCCTTCAATGGAATTGCCGTGGACTCCGGGCCAACTGGGAGGAGCTGCGGAGGCTCGCCTCATCCCGTTCCCCGTTAGCTATTTTTTTGCAGGAGACCATGCTAGGCGCGTGCCCCCTGCCTGCCCTCCCGGGGTATAAGGGTCTTGCGACCCAACCACCGCGGGACGGCCGGGCTGGGGGATGCGCGGTTTACACCCGGCATGATGTCTCCGTTCTTCCTTTCTCTTTAGATACCTCCTTTCAGGCAGTGGCTGTGCAGCTGCACCTGGATAGGAGGTATACTATCATTTCTGCGTACATTCCACCGTCAGCTGACTTCGACGCGCGACGCGGGGGACTTTCGCCGCGTCGTGGCACGGTTGCCGAGGCCCTATCTCTTGCTTGGAGATCTGAACGGCAGGCATCCTCTCTGGGGAGATTACACCATAAATCCCAGGGGACAAGTCCTTGCCGATCTGATCGAAGAGCTTGAGATGGGTGTCCTAAACGTGGATGAGTTTACGCATCACTGTCCGAGAACCGCTTCATTTTCTTGCCTTGACCTATCTTTGTGCTCTTCGGATGCACAGCCTGATTTTGATTGGGGGGTGGTCGATGACCTCCATGGTAGTGATCACTTTCCCATTCAAATATCATTTTCAGGGCAACTGCCGCCTGAGAGACCACCTCGGTGGTGCTTGGCGCGGGCGCGGTGGCCTGCATTTCAGGAAATGACTGAATTCTCTATCTCAGTCAAGGAGTTTAGGTCGGTAGATGAGGCCGTCGAGTTCTTCTCCGGCAACCTCATCGCCGTGGGCCTGACTACTATTCCTAGGACGTCTGGCCGTTTTGCACGCCGACCACTCCCATGGTGGTCGGCCGAGTGTGAGACGGCCCTCAAACAGAAGCGTTATGCCTACATGCGCTATAAGCGCCGCCCGAACGATTTCACCGTCGCTGAATTTCGTCGAGCTAGGGCTAGGTTCCGGTATATTTCGAAGCACGCCCGCCGCTCTTCTTGGCGGGCATACGTGTCTTCACTTAACGGGAAGACCCCTTTAGCTGAGGTGTGGAAGCGAGTCAAAAGGATTCGGGGCAAGTTCTCGCAGGACCCCCCTCCCGTTCTCCAGGAGAATGGGACCGCAATCTCGGACCCCGCGTCCGTGGCGGAATCCTTAGCGACCGCTTTTTCCGCATTCTCTAGCCGTGATGCTGCTCCGCCAGCATTCAATGCACGTCGTGATGTCGCGGAAGGCCGCCGGCTGGACTTTACCTCCAGAGGCGGAGAACCCTTCAACGACAAGTTTACTGTGAGTGAGTTGCGTTCCGCTCTCGCTTCGTGCGCGGACACCGCCCATGGTCCGGACGATGTCCCGTACGCCATGCTTCGACACCTGGGTGAGCGAGGCATGGCCTTTCTATTAGATTTGTTCAACAGGATCTGGGTGGAAGGTCTCCTCCCAGACTCCTGGCGAATCGCTACTGTGCTCGCCTTTCGCAAGCCGGGGAGAGATCACTCTACTCCGACCGGTTTCCGCCCAATCTCTCTAACCTCTTGCGTGTGCATGTTGATGGAGAAATTGGTAAATGTTAGATTAGCCTATTTCCTGGACAGCGGAGGCCATCTGTCTTCTGCACAGTGCGGCTTCCGTAAGTTCCACTCCACGTCGGATGCTCTGCTCCGACTGGAAAATGCCGTCTGCGAGGCTTTCCTTCGTAGACAGCACTACGCCACGGTGTTTTTTGATCTGGAGAAAGCCTATGATACCGCATGGCGATACGGTATCATGGAGACTCTCCACACGATGGGGGCGAGGGGACGCCTCCCAATGTTTATATCTGAATTTTTGCGAGATCGTCGATTCCGCGTACGGGTGGGGGGAGCCCTCTCCGGCCCAAAGGAGCAGGAAGATGGTGTCCCGCAGGGAAGTGTCCTCAGTGTCACACTCTTTGCCCTGAGCATCAACGGCATCACCTCGGTGCTGCCGGAAGATGTTCTCGCTACGCTCTACGTGGACGACCTTTCGATCTCTTTTGGCGCGGCCCAGATGCCGACTCCAACAGGCATTGAACCGCGTCTCTCGCTATGCCGAAGCGCACAGGTTTCGGTTTTCTTTGGCCAAGACTAAGGTGGTGCACTTCTGCCGCCATCCACGGCTTCACCCCGACCCAGATTTGTTTCTTAATGGGGTGCGCCTGGATGTGGTTGAGTCGCACCGTTTCCTTGGTCTTGTATTCGACCGACGCCTCACCTGGGAGGCTCACATTCGCAGCCTTAGGGTCTCTTGTACCCGCGCCATGGACATTCTCCGTTCCGTGACGTTCAGCGCTTGGGGCGCTGATAGGGCTACCGCCTTACTTTTTTATCGATCCTTTGTTCGCTCGAAGCTCGACTACGGATGCGAGTTTTATGCATCCGCAGCCGAGCGTTTATTGCGGAAGGTGGATTCGATCCACCACACCGGCCTTCGCCTTGCGACCGGTGCCTTCCGCACTTCCCCCATTGAGAGCCTGTTGGTCGATGCTGGGGAGATGCCACTCGCTCTGCTCCGTCCACAGTGCATATTTGCATGTACGCGCGAGCCCGGCGCCTCCCCCAGTCGCCAACAGCTCTCACTGCATCCGCAGCTGATCTCGATGGTGCCTATGCCGCCGAGAGACGCCAGTCATACCCTAAGCCCTTTGGGTTTAGGGCCAGGAAACTCCTTCGAGAGGTAGATATAGCTCTCGGGCCGGTGGCGCCCCTGGTTCTGCCCAGGACGCCACCCTGGAGGGTACCACATTTGGCTATTTGTCGCCACGCCTCTGCTCCCAAAGCTTGTACTGCGCCGGGAGTATTGCGTTCGATCTTTTTGGAGCACACATCGTGTCACGCTGGTACCGTGCCAGTGTATACGGATGGCTCCAAGTCCCAAGAGGGGGTCGGCTTCCACGCCGTATCCCCTCTGTTTGAAGTCAGCGGGGCTCTACCAGGCGCTGCGTCTGTCTTCACGGCTGAGCTGGTGGCAATACACCACTCGGTACGGGAGATTACGCGACGTGCCCGGTTCGGAGACCGGATTGTGATTTATAGCGACTCACAAAGCGCCCTGAGTGCTCTCGGGGCATTGGAATCTCCGCATCCCCTGGTTCGCGAAATCCGTGACGCCACGGTTTTGGCGAGCCGGGCAGATGTCGAGATTATCTTCTGCTGGGTTCCTGGACATGTAGGAATTGCGGGGAATGAGCGCGCCGATGAGGGCGCCAAAGAGTCCGCGAGGACTCTGCGACCGGACCAGCGTTTCGCTCTTCCTCACACCGACTACATGGCAGGAATACGGGCAGCTCTTCGGACTGCTTGGCAAAGAAGATGGGAGACGGTCGAGGGGAACTTAAAGTTGCGTGCCATTGCGCCGCGACTGTTCCCATGGACCTATCCCCCAATGCCGCGGCGGCTTCAGGTTGCTTTCTGTCGTCTTCGAATCGGACACACTCGTGTGACGCATCGTTACTTGGTGGAGCGCTCGCATGTGCCCTATTGCAACGACTGCGTCGTCCCCCAGACTGTTCGGCATATTCTTGTCGAATGTCCCAGTCTGGGTGATCTTCGCGCACGATACCTGTCTCGGTACCGGGATGGGCGGGGTCGCTACCGCCTGTCCCTTGTACTCGGGACGAGTGCGTGCACCATGACTGGTGGACTTATTGACTTTTTGGGGGAGGCCGGCCTTCTCCCCTTTATTTAAGGTTCCTTTTTTTGTTATTGTTTTGTTTTAGATTGCACTCTCCTGCACCGGGGTGAGGGGGACCTCCCCCCGCTGCCGGAGATTGCTTCGATTGTTAAGTTTTTCAAATTTATATTGATTGTTAAGTTTTCATATTTTAACTTTAAAGTAGCCTAATTCTAGGCTGTCGTGTTTTTCGGCGACTTATGCCCAAGTGGGTAGTTGCCAGATGGGCTCTATAAAAAAAAAAAAAAAAAAAAAAAAATACCCCCTAATCCCGCGAAGGCTTCAGGTCGCTTTCTGTCTTCTCCGAATCGGGCACACGCGTCTGACGCATCGCTATTTGATGCAGCGCTCGCCTGCGCCCTATTGCGACGACTGCGTCGTCCCCCAGACTGTTCGGCACATTCTTGTCGAATGTCCCAGTCTGGGTGATCTTCGCGCACGTTACCTGTCCCGGTACCGGGATGGGCGGGGTCGCTACCGCCTTTCCCTTGTACTCGTGACAGATTCGTGCTTACAGACCTGTGGACTTTTAGACTTTTTGGAGGAGGCCGGGCCGGCCTTCTCCCCGTTATTTAATATTTAACTATGGATCGCGTTCTTCTTCGCCGGGAAAGGGCGGACCTTCTCCCGTCGACAGAGCTCGCTTTATATTTTTTCAATTTCGTTTGTTTTTACTTTTTCTATTTGTTTTTTTATTATTATTATTTGGCTTTTAAAATAGCCTAGCTTTAGGCTAGGTTGAGTACAGCGACTTATGCCCTAGAAGGCAGTCGCCAGATGAGCTAGTACCCCCCCACCCCCACCCCCCCAAAAAACATCAACAAACCAACTGCCTCATTGATAAACCCCTCCCAACTGCCTCATTGATTAAGCCCTTCCCAACTGCCTCATTGATTAAACCCCTCCCAACTGCCTCATTGATTAAACCCCTCCCAACTGATTCATTCATTAAACCCCTCACAAGTGTCTCATTTAGTAAACCCCTCCCAATGCCTCATTCGGTAAAGCCCTCTCAATGCCTCATTGGGTAAACCCCTCTCAATGCCTCATTGGGTAAACCCCTCTCAATGCCTCTTTGGTTAAACCCATCCCTAAGTTTACCATCTCTCGACTCAAAATTTTGTATGCCCCTCCTGCCTCAATCACTTCCTCAGTCTTCTATCCAAGTTGGGACACCCCACCCAATCACAGCAAAGTTAAGCGACATCGAGTGTGGTCAGTTGCTTGATGGAATCTCAATTATACTCGACCCCATGGCGGCTGCCATACGCTGTTATGTTCCCTGGTTTCTACCCCCACGCTATCATAGCCTGTAGTAAGAAACATCAAGGGCCCGAAAGAGTTCATGTCCCGGTTCGGAATTTTAGTTGGATGAATCCGAACACGAGAATCCTTTTCTGAATTCGTTCACAGCTAGACATATGGTTGGTCTTTGGTTCTGTTTACCTACCTCGATTCTAATCATCCAATACCTTTCTTTTTGCGGGAGATTTATTGGATCGTCATTATTGCCTCGTCAAATGGTCCGTTTCTTGGGCAAACCCCTCCCTTCCCCTTTTGAGCACTGCAACATTGAATAAACCCCAATACCTTTCATCTCCACAAGACGGCGCTTCGATCGTGTGGACATTTTTTGTTGCTTTTATTCCTGATTTATAATCGAAGAGAACACACACACTCAGAACACACTTTTCTGTGGACGACCTGTTTTAGCTTGGTTCTCCTGCCACCTCCCACCCCTCCTGTGGTGTTATTTGGTAGAGAATAATCTACATAGGTTTGATATTCCAGAAAATGCATTTATGAATTGAAAGAGAACCTAAAACCGAACGAAGTGTTAGGGGGTGCAGCTGATAATAGGGTTTTAAAACTAAAATGTGTGCAGACGGGTGGCGAAACCCTTGCCAAATTATCCCCAGTCCCTTATCATGACATGTTCTTCTCGGTCAGAAAGGCTTGAAGAATCCTTACTCACTTCACCCCGTATAGGCCTAGCCTCGACGAACTCTGCCAACCGGCTGAGGCTCTCCTGCACTCCTTGTTTCTGTCTGTTTTGTGTTGGGTATTTTGCACATGTTGAACTGTGTCCGTTTCATGGTGCCACTGCGCACAGATGTGTGTGTCACTCAGACCGGTGCTGTGTTCGTACAGATGAGTTTAGTTTTGGGTGGTAACCGCCTCGGAGCCTTACCAGGGAGGGGGGGGTGTACTTATTGGTCTTTGTCTGGTGGATAACAACCTTTGAAAAATACTTAACCCTATCCTTTCTTTCAGGCAGCTGAATCTGACCGAAAAGTGGAAATTTGTCGAAGGTCCTACAAGATTTTGACGGATCAAGTTGGCTTCCATCCCACTGACGTCATTTTTGACCCCAACATCCTCACAGTCGCGACCGGAATCGCGGAACACAATCGCTATGGACTCAATTTCATCGAAGCAACCAAGTTGATCAAGGTAGTTAACTCCCACTCATGAGAGCTTCCTTCCTCCGTTCATCTTCTGAAGGTACCCATGAGATTTCAGTCAATTCTCCATTTCTATTTTTTCTTTAATGCTTTGTTACAAAGATCTCTATTTTTGCCATCTATCGGCATGTATTCCAATTCCTCAATGTACCTATTTTGTCCCCTATAGATACTTTCTCCTCTTTCCCTTTTTATGTTTACTCCAAGAAATCTAAAATTTTCATTTTCTTACATCAATATTGATTTTCAAGCTTCTAATTATCTTCTCAAAATTATCACTGCTTCCCCACAATATAGTGACTACATGTATGCATGAAATTGCTTCTATAGTGTCACTTTGCTTCCAGAAAAATAATCAACGTTCCTCCTTGCTCTGTTGCAAATCTATTTTCTTCAGTACTTCTTTAAGAGACAGGAACCATTCCTTTCTCTCGCACCATCTTTTAGACCATACACCGTTTTCTTTAATTTCCATAGGTTTCCCTTATTGTACTCTTCTGGTGGTTGTAGGAATACTTGTCTTTCATTTCTTTTCCTTGAAGGTATGCCGTACTTATTATCTCTATACTTTTACAGGTCCACTTCCTGTATTGCATTATCATTACTGCGGTCCTTAATGCTTCTTTTGAACATGTTAGAGAGTCAGTCTCTATATCATTTTCCTCTTCAAATCCTCTAGCTACAAGTCTCCCTTTTATCTTTTTCCCTTCCTTTTTTGTTATTATCCATCTTACTGATATAGTAGCCTTTTGGCCCATGTCTTCCACCTCTTCGAATACACCTCTTTTTCTCCAATTTACAAGCTCTTGTTCTTTCGTTTTAGCTATTTCTGAGCCCTCCCATGTTAGTAAGGGTTCTTCTGTAGCTTCCAGCATTCTCCATCTTCCCTGAGCTTCCAAATTCATACTCTTTTCTTCTTCTTGTCCATCTACTTTTACATTGTACCAATGGCGATATTTACCTTGTTTATTGTTGCTAATTTTGCCTGCTCTACGCAATATTTCCCCCGTTATTCTTTTTCCTCTCTGGGCGTGTATAGCTTCAAATCTTTCACCAATTATAGGTGCTCTCATTCTGCCCCTATGTTCCTCCTGCTCTACATCATTATCATCATCTTGTTGCATATCACTATTACTCCCCACCTCCTCAATTCCTCTACATTCCTCATTTGTTGCATTTTCTTCACTATCAGAGGTCTCTTCCTCTAAAGATGTTGATTGATCCTTTCTATTATTATGCACGTAGTAGATAGGCGGCAAAGTCCTTTTTTTTCTTCAATTTCACCACTCCTCTCCCTTAATACATCCTCTACCCTTTTCTCTCCCACTCTCTGTAACTTACACGTATGTACTCTGTATCCTCCATATCTCACAAAATCTATTTTGCCCTGTACACCCTCAACTTCACCTGGCCCTCTCCATCTCTTTTGAAGTACACCTTGTCATTGATTTCTAAATTTTATATCTTAGTAGTTCTTACATTATTTCTTAGTGCTCTTCTTATCCTTTCATCAGTCCCCATACTAAGAAATTCTTCTCTTGCTTTTCTCATTATTCTTAGGTTTTCTTCTACTGTTTTTACTCAGAGCCAGTAATTTATCATCTCTAAGATTAGGAATTGCTGTCTTTCTTCCAAATAACAATTGATTTGGGCTAAATCCCTTCTAGTTACCTATCTAGAGCATTTTATGCAGATATTACCCAGGCTAAGGCATCATTTATATCTAGAGTTTTATCATCTTCCAAAACTCTGTTTAGATGTTCTCCCATTATTCCATTGAATCTTTCTACTATTCCGTTGCTCCAAGAGCTTTCTGCTGCCGTATACATTACTTCTATATTCAATATTTCGCAAATTTCTTTCATTATCACTAAAAATATATTTAGGGGTTATGAATATAGATATCCATTCTTGTAAGAGTATTTGTATTGGCTCTGCAATATCTGTTAATGCATCCATCATGACTATAATATATCCCTTCTTCCATTTCTTCAGATCCATGGCTATTCATTAAATTCACTCGCTAGGTTCAAAGATACCACAGGTCTTGGGTTTGTTCTTTTATATCTTTTACAGCTCTCACATTCTTCATTTACTATTAATTTGTCTATATTGGTACTTTTTCTTCCAGATCTCTTCAAAATCTCTCTTAATTTTTCTTTAGATGGGTGTCCAAATTGTCTATGTAGTTTTAATGTCCTCTTTTATCGTTTAATTTTCTAGTCATGAGCTTCTTCTTGACCTAGTCATCTTTTCAATTTGATACAATTTGTTTCAATCATCTTTATCCTATCTTCTCCCACCTGTGAATATTTTCCATTTTATGGCTCCAAGTCCCAAGAGGGGGTCGGTTTCCACGCCGTATCCCCTCTGTTTGAAGTCAACGGGGCTCTGCCAGGCGCTGCGTGTGTCTTCACGGCCGAGCTGGTGACACCAAACCACTCGATAAGGGAGATTACGCGACGTGTCCGGTTCGATACCGGATTGTGATCTATAGCGACTCACAGAGCGCCCTGAGTGCTCTCGGGGCATTGGAATCTCCGCATCCCCTGGTTCGCGATATCCGTGACGCCACGGTTTTGGCGAGCCGGGCGGATGTCGAGATTATCTTCTGCTGGGTTCCTGGACATGTAGGAATTGCGGGAAATGAGCTCGCCAAAGAGTCCGCGAGGACTGTGCGACCGGACCAGCGTTTCGCTCTTCCTCACACCGACTACATGGCAGGAATAAGGGCAGCTCTTCGGGCTGCTTGGCAAAGAAGATGGGAGCCGGTCGAAGGGAACTTAAAGTTGCGTGCCATTTTGCCGCGACTGTTCCCATGGACCTTCTCCCCAATGCCGCGAAGGCTTCAGGTTGCTTTCTGTCGTCTCCGAATTGGGGACTCGCGGGAAGCGATGCCATTTGATGGAGCGCTCGCCAGCGCCCTACTGTGAAGATTGCGTTGTCCCCCAGACTGTTCGGCACATTCTTGTTGAATGTCCCAGTCTGGGCGATCTTGGCGCACGTTACCTGTCTCGGTACCGGGATGGGCGGGGTCGCTACCGCCTGTCCCTTGTACTCGGGACGAGTGCGTGTACATTGACTGGGGGACTTGTAGACTTTTGGGGGGAGGCCGGCCTCTCCCTTTTATTTAACCAATTGTTTTTTGTACCCCCTTATAGGTCGCACGTTCCTGCGCCGGGGGAAATCCCCCCGACCCAGGAGCTTGCTTCCTACTCGTTGCTTTTTCCCTTTTCTTTTTTTTTAATTTTTAGTGTTGGGTTTGTTTTTAACACTGGCAAAAAAATGAGTAAAGAGCGATTGGACAACTGCACTGGATGGCAACACATACCAGACCAGACATTGCTTTGAAACTTGTCACTTGAGCGTTGCGTGTAACAAGTCAACTGTTGGCGATTTGCTAAGATTGAATAAGTTAATAATAGTTCTAGTGACAAGAGACAACATGAGATTAGACTTTCCTAAGCTTGAGCCACTCGAAGCCTGTTCTCTAAAGTGTTATTCGGACGCAGCTTTTGCTAATTTGGCTGATGGTGATTCTCAAGGAGCGTTTATTGTATTCCTGGAGGATGATAATGGTGCTCGTTGTCCAATCTACTGGCAGACTAGGAAAATCCGGTGTGTTGTCGAGTCAACATTGTCTGCTGAGACCCTGGCTCTTCTCGAGTGCGCTGAAGCTGAGGGGTACATGGCCAGTATCATTGTTGAAACATCTCGCTGCGCTTGTATTAACCTTCATTGTTTTATGGACAACGCGAGTTTGGTTGATGCTCTGTACTCTTCTAAAAATGTTGATGATCGAAGACTGAGAATTGATGTGGCTGTTCTACGCGAAAAGGATATAACATCGGTGACTTGGGTTGACACGTCACAATAACTAGCAGACAGTCTCACCAAGCGTGGACTGTCCCCCACCCAGCGGCCCCAGTGGACTAAGGGCTATTTATCAAGCTGCTTTTACTGCGAACAAGATCACGCAGTGAAAAAAAAGACAAGAGTTGTGTTAATATCTGGCGGAGTAATAATGGCGCGCTGTTCATTTGTTTATGGCGTGGTATGACGTCATAGCTGGTGAGTGACGTCACAGCCGGTGGTTTAATGGCAGCCCCTTGCTCGCTCCGCAGCGGCCGTTGTTCAGAGGTAAGCTTGCGCAGACGTTCTTAACGCAAGTTAGCCAAGACTGATGAGTTATGGTCATCTTACCTGCGCGCACATAGCTTTGGCCATGTGCAGCAGTGCCATAGCATAAAGTCTAGAATGGGGAATTTCTCCTCATGATGCCGTGTCCATCAATCCTGCACGAAAGAACTTCACCATTGCTCAGTCGGAAGCTTGCATGAAGTGGATAAGCCTCTCGCTATATTAATCCCAAACACCCTCTGCCGGCACCCTCCCTCTTTTTTGCTTCCTAATTTAAGTAAATAATTATTGGCGCTGAGTTGGGGTCCTTAGTCTCCAAATGTTTCCACTTTATTGACGAACTGCTCCTTTCTTCCCGTGTTGTTCTTCGCTCTTTTCAATTGTCACTCGGGGGGGGGGGGAGGCTGTGGTCAGGCGTCATGGACAACTTGCTACGTTCTATCACTCCCAACACTTTGCTTCCGACCCGCTCCTTACTTAAGGGGGGAGGGGGAATACCCTCGTTGGTGTCCACTTTGATGGTTCGCACTAGGTCACGATGGCCACAACTTATCGTACTATCACCCCTTTCCCCCTAATGTCACTACTTGCTTCCCGAACTCGCGCTCGCTTTGTTTACAAACTAAGGGTAGGAGATTGCCCTCGTTGGTTGTCACGTTGCCTCCTCCCGTAGGCGTGTTGCCCCGGGGCGAAGGTGAGCGGGGGCGTGAGCAACTTCTCCTTCTCGTTCCGCGGGATGGAGGCAGTGCGCGAGGCGATGCACGCCGTCTTCCTCCTCCACGCGATCCGTGCCGGGATGGACATGGGGATCGTGAACGCAGGGGCGCTTCCCGTCTACGACGACATCCCCGCCGAGTTGCTCTCCATGTGTGAGGCCCTCCTGTGGGACCGGGACCCCGACGGCACCGAGAAGCTCCTGGCGTACGCGCAGCGCCACGCCCATAGCGGCAAGGCCGGGGGCGGCTCTGCGGTGGAGGGCGAAGACTGGCGTAAGGAGAAAGTCGAGAGGCGCCTCGAGTACTCCCTCGTCAAGGGCATCGACAAGTACATCGTGGGGGACGTGGAGGAGGCACGGAGCGACGGGGTCCGCTACCCGCGCCCCCTGGACGTGATCGAGGGCCCCTTGATGAAAGGGATGGGCGTGGTAGGGGACTTGTTCGGGGCGGGGCGCATGTTCCTGCCGCAAGTGATTAAATCGGCGAGGGTGATGAAGAAGGCGGTCTTCTACCTGGTCCCCTTCCTCGAGGAGGATCGGAAGGGTGGAGGCAGCCGGTACTCGGGCACGGTGGTCCTCGCCACGGTCAAGGGCGACGTCCATGACATCGGCAAGAACATCGTCGGGGTGGTACTCGGATGCAACAACTTCAAGGTGGTGGATCTCGGGGTGATGTGCCCCTCTGAGAAGATCCTGGAGGCGGTGCTCGCCCACCAAGCCGACATCCTGGGGCTGTCGGGGCTCATCACGCCCTCGCTCGACGAGATGATCCACGTGGCGAAGGAGATGCAGCGGCTGGGGCTCTCGCTTCCCCTCCTGATCGGCGGCGCCACCACGTCGAGGACCCACACCGCCGTTAAGATTGCTCCTAAGTACGACCCACCGGTGGTGCACGTTCTCGATGCCTCCAAGAGTGTCGTTGTGGTAAGTGACGTCAGAATCTGTAACGGGGTTTAGCGCTCTCCTTCGCCCGTCCTCAGGTCTGGGCAGACTCGGGAAAATGGCACTTAGGGTCCTTTCACACGACGCGGTCAACCGAGCCCATGCTCGTTATGGGCGCGATTTTTTGAATAGCTACTTTAGTTTCAAGGTAAACCTGCGGTAGCGCCACCAACTTGGCCGCGCACAAAATCGCCTATGGCGGCATGTCTACCTCCGAAAGGGTACACTTGAATTAATGGACACACACTATGGCGTCTTGCAAAGGAGCCCTTCGGGTCTAAACGGACCTCAACCTGGAAGGCTTCCTTCGAGTATTGGCGCAAGGAGGGCAGGCATATAATATAATAATCCCAGCAGAAGACGGTTAGGCACAGAATTATACTTACCAGTTGGGTAGAAAGGGGGAGCAATACCAGCCCACATCGTATAAGAAATTGGCCTTACCCATTCTGTAAAGGCACCCTCCTCAACCTTTATGATAAGGAATGTCTATGGTATGTTAAGTCATGAAATTCTCTGGGCCCTGAGAATAGGAGGCTGCTAAGTTGTCCTTGTCTACATATTTGTTCCTGGATTGTTTAAATGTGCCCTTCTGGCGCCAGAATCGGTGACGGTTTCGTTGGCTAGTTTTTGACAGATTCCCTCCTTTATTTCCGCTAGATATACCCCCCACCCCCCGCAAATAATAATCAGTCCAAGGGGCTCTTCATGGGCAATTGAGGCGTTAAGAGTCATTTTCTTTGCCCTTCCCCCGTTCCCTCACAAGGGTAGGGAGTTGCCCCCATTGGTTTTCTCTTGTGAGTAAATGGCAGCGCGATTTCAGTGTTCGTCGCTGCTGGACCCGAGCCAGTACGAGGAGTACTTCGAGGATATCCGGGAGGAGTACGAGCTGATCCGCGAGGATCACTACGACCACCTCCGAGAGAAGACCTACCTGCCCCTGGACAAGGCGCGCCTTCTCA
This sequence comes from Ceratothoa steindachneri, assembly GCA_963969495.1. Taxonomy (NCBI): domain Eukaryota; kingdom Metazoa; phylum Arthropoda; class Malacostraca; order Isopoda; family Cymothoidae; genus Ceratothoa; species Ceratothoa steindachneri. The sequence goes on from OZ018334.1 coordinate 10,151,741, forward strand.
AGCCGCGGATGGACTGGTCTGGCCCCTACCGACCCAGTGAGTCCCCGACCCCCCCATTCCGCAAGGGGGTATCGTGGGCAGCCGAGGTATAGACGATTGCACACCCTCCCTGCCCCAATGTTCACTTGATGTGCTGCGGACACATCCCCCCCTTCCCCTCATCCGCTGTCTTTCTAGGGAAGGGAGAGTTAGCAGGGCCTGTGACCAAGATAACTTTTATCTATCCCTTCTCGCTTCTTTTTTCTTCCTCCACTGTCTCTGCTCCCTCCCCCCCCCCCTTGAACACCCATTTAACCCTCCCTAAACACCAATTGGGGCTCCAGGTAACACCGCTCGAGCCTTCTCGACAGCTAAGGGGCGCAACTCCGTTTCATCGATTGTTGTCTGGGTGATCTCCGCGCACGTTACCTGTCCCGGTACCGGTACCGGGATGGGCGGGGTCGCTACCGCCTGTCGTTTCTACTCGGGACGAGTGCGTGCACATTGACTGGTGGACTTGTAGACTTTTGGGGGGAGGCGGGCCTTCTCCCTTTTATTTAACCAGTTTTTTTTTTCCTCCCTTATAGGTCGCACGTTCCTGCTCGTTCCCTTTTCCCTTTTTTTCACAATTTTTTAGTGTTGGGTTTGTTTTTTTTGTGTTTTTGAATCTGATTTTAAAGTAGCCTATAACATCCATTGAGCCCTCTTTGGAGGGCGGGGGGGGGGGGCGATTGTTCGCTCGCCATTTGGTGTGGCCTCTCCCCTAACACCCATTGAGTCCTCCCTCCCCCTTGTACCTAATCCAGACTATTCGACACCCCTTTTGACCTTTCCGCTCAGCATCCTGATCTCTTCTTCCATTCTCCCCAGCAGGAAGTAACCTGGTACACTTGGTACCTGTAAGACCTGAACTTCCTTCCGGCCCGAGTGCAAATTCGGAAAGGTTCTGCCACTGGATTGACTTGAATTCTTGGACGGAGTCTAGGGTGGTGCGTCTCCTCCTCGTTCCCTCTCAGCAGGTCCCTCAAACATTTATCAGAATGTAGATAGTGTAGCTCGAGGTGAAATTCCCCACTACAACTGAAACCAGGGCAGGGAGGTACCCTCCTTTGTACTTGGAGGAACAGCACGTCCCTACAGCCACAAAACGCGCAAGGATGGACCCGACCACAGAGGAGTCCTCCACTGGGTCCAGGTCTGGAAGCCGGTGCGTTCCCACAATTCCTTTACGCACCCATTTCACTCCGACTGTCCCTTTCTCTACCCCTTTCATTGGCTTTATTTTGGACTGGCTTCGTTTCGGCGCACACTACCCGTCCCAGCGGCATCAGCAGGGGACTCGTGATTCCTCCTTAAAAAACATCACCAAGGACTGCTTAATGTCGAGGAGCGTGTGATGAGGCGGACAGGGCTCGAGACCCACCGCCACTCTACTTCACGTTCGATCGTGACAGGCTCCCTGAGTCTGTGCGTGCCCGTTGGTATCGCTACCGCATTAAGGCATCCCTACCACTCTCGGGGAGATGGTACTTCTGCCACCGCTTCTGCCATACAAATCGATCCATATAGACGTGCAAAGTCGAATCCATCTTAGCTTGCCACCCCACAAAGGGGGTACCCTGTGTAGCCTGTTACACTTGGTAACCGGAGCAGCTGCACATCCCCCCAACCCGAGTGCAAATCAGGGAAGCCCCGACCTTACTGGGTTCACTCGAACACTGACGAGGTTTGGGGAAGTTGGGGCACGCCTCGCTCCCCCCCCCCCCAGCTTCCTCTCAGCCCTACTTTACCTCTTCAGTATTATTATTTATCATGATTTTTATATTATAATAATTTTTAATATTATTTATATCATTACGGCTACCCCCGCAACCTGTTCTGCCCACACTTTGTACCCGGAGGACTGTTCCCACCTGGGCAGAGTTGGGTCCGGTAGCTATGAACCCTTGGTGGAGTGCATCATGCCATCCCGTGATCACCTAGCACCAGGGTATGATAATAATAGGTGATCCCCCCCACCCTACTCGTTAGTGGACCCGTCTCTCTCTACTTCTCTTTATTACATACCCGCCCAACCCCTTACAAACTCGCTTCACAGAGGTTCTGGTTGGCCCTTTCGGCCTTAGTCGAGTGGTAGTGTATAGCGTGAAGTCCCTACCTGCTGCGAGTGCCAAAAGCCGGCTGGCTAGGGCAGGTGGATACGCCGGCACCATCCTTTATTATCAGTCAACAAAACCACTTCGGTCAGTCGCTTTTAGGAACCCTGGCCATCAAATTTTGCTCCAGAAATTTGCTTCCACTTCCACCACTGCGAAGCGTCGCAATTCAACTAAAGTGATGGACGACACGAAAAACAACTGAAAGTTGCACATTGAAATGTCTCTTTTTACTACTGACCCCTACCAAAAGAAGCTCAAATGTCACAGTAATATGAAAAGACGACGGAATCAAGATCAGAGATCAAACGACTTCATCACAGAAATAGGCCGTTAAAAAATCGGCCAAAAGCAGTCTTCCCTATTCTATCACAAGAGAGTAGGTAAGCAGCCACAAATTGACCCTGTGGTAGCGACTTGAATAAGGCCAACCCCCTTCGGGGAGTAAAGGAAAGCGGGCCGCGTCAGGCCATGCCCGATGCAATCCTGTAATCATGTCTTGATATTGCCGGGTTCGTCGTGACTGGCCACACTGTTCGCCGGCCAGAGACTTTACTCGGGCCGAAGATAGCTCGAATGCGATCTGTAATGCATTGGGGGGAATGGTCACATGGAGTTCCCCCTGAGATGGACATATTCCAGGGGTTGACCCAACCCCAGACGGCAGGATGTTCCATGGGGTAGAACCCGGGCTCGATGCTAACAATGAACCTGATTCCGCCCCTGGCTCGGGTCCCCAAGGACTCATAAGGAGATGAGGGATCTCCTCCCCCGTCTGGTTCCCATTTGACAGCTAAGACTTTCTTCATCTCGGAGAAGGATCTTGCTGAGGCCGGCCCAACCGACCAAGGGGTCCAGGCGGTGGAGGGAAGCGGGTTCATTCCCCACCCTCTCAAAAACAAGAGGACATAAGGATCCTCTCACTCCGCATGTGCTCCGGGGACGGACGGGTTGGAGGTTCAAGACCGAAGTCGCAAGTGCGCTGAGCCGAGCCTCGACTACGTTGGGGCACTCATTGAGAGACTGCCTGGTGTTTTCGAGCCCGCTAGCTTCAAACGCTTTCTTGTTATTCGCTCCACTGATGTCGATGGCAGCATGTTGGCTAAGGGCAACATGATCCAACAGAGGAGGGCTTTAGCTAGTGTGATTGGTACAGAGCCAAAGGTGGCCCGTTTCTCGGACGGGGGAGCCTTTTGGCGAATGCGTCGAATCCCTCTGAGGCGGCCATTATTAGTGCCCTTCGGACACTTGATGGCACGCTTGAGTGTGTGACGCCGCACTCTACCATGAACTTCGTGAAAGGAGTAGTTTATACGAGGGAACTCGTGGACTAGTCTATAGATGATGACACCTTAGAGCTGGCCGACCATGGGGCGGTCAAGGTCGAGCGTATGATGAGAAAACGGAGAGGCCTCGAGAGCCACCCCTACACTCTTCGTCACGTTCGACTGTGACAAGCTCCCTGAGGTGGTGCCTGCCGGTTGCTATCGCTATCGCGTGAAACATTCGTGCCACTACCGTGGAGGTGCTCCTATTCCCAATTGTTTGGCCCAATGAATCACTCATGTATTCTTGCAAAGTCGGATTTAGCCGAAATCTGTGTACGTTGTGCCAAGGCCGTACACGATAATTCCGTATATGGCCAAGTTTGTCAATTGCCAGGAGCCGCGGCCTGCATCTGCTGGACTGGAGAAGGAAATCCTGGCAATTCAGGCCCCGGATAGTCTCTCCTTTCGCAAGGCTAAGGACTTGTTCTGGCGCGCCCAATGCTACCTGAAGCGTTTTACGCCTCAATATTAAAAAAAAAATGCTCTCTGCTCCTAGCCCCTCTATGCTTATAGGCACGGTTTCTTCCGCACCCTTTCGGAGCCCTTCAGCGAGTTTTACCCACTCCGGGCTCTCCCCAGGTAGACCTAGCGGCACCTGTTGATGCGAATTTTTCGCATCCGAGCTTGAACTGGGGAAGCAAAACGCTATCCACCGCACCACTCTCCGTCTGGCAACTGGTTCCGCACTTAGCTTATTAAGCAAGAGCCTGCTGGTCGATGCTGGAGAGATGCCATTTGCTCTGCATTATTATACGCATGTACGCGCGTGCCAGGCGTCTTCCTCAATGGCTCATCGCACCCGCGGCGATCTCGACGCTGCATATGCCGCCGAGAGACCAGTCATACCCTAAACCCTTTGAGCTTAGGGTTGGTAAACCCCTTCAAGAGCTTGGTGTAGCTCTCGTGCCGGTGTTGACTCGTTTTGTCTCGATTCCCCGCGAGACAACAAAAAAAAGCTACGTAGGGAGCTAGCCTTCTTATTGGCAGAAGCGCTGTGGCGCAGGCAGGCAAAGGCAGCCTCTAGCGAATCACAGCACTGCTGACTCTCGTACAGGGACCTGCCAAAAGTTTTTTCTTTTTCTAATCCACTTTCCTGGCCAGGGGTGGGTGGCCTTTCCTTAGGCCACGAAGGTTGCCTTCTCGGTGGCTGGTGGCAAAACGCCATACTACTGCTGTTCCCACCCTCTTCACCCCAGCGAGGATCGCCCCTTAGTATCTACGGACTTATCATCGTAACATTCTGATCTTTATGTGAATTTCATTATCCAGTTTGGGTATCCCAAAATGACTCCAAGCTGAATTTCCAAATGATCTGACGTGGAAGCCCCAAGGCGAGGAACACCCCCCCGTCCTCGCAAGCCTCTTCCTAGATTAGTGTGGCTAAACTTTGTTATGGCAACCACAAATGAAAATGAGATTTATGTTCCCCGACTTACTAAGAGAGGGGGGGGGGCTTTCGTTGCCCCCCCTCCTTTTCCCCCGGTGACGGGCGCATCTTAAATTTGAGCGTGTTCTTGTTGGTTTTCGCCACGACTAAGCCCATGTATGGGTCGTCTGGTTAGGAATCGCGCCGCGGACCCGAAAGTTTTCGTCCTGCGAGCCCTATACGCGATGTCGTTAATGAGTGGATGTGCCCTGCCCCCTCCAATTATGCCGGCTAGTCTGCGTTAATATGCGAACTGAGGGTCGGTTGTGGGGGGCTTAAAATGGTGTTTGCGCTGTGTCATACGTACATGGAGAGTGAAGAGTTTGCACGGGATAAGGTCCGATCTACTGTGATGCTAACCGTGTGACACTTTCAGCCCGACCCCGGTTCCTCGGGACGAGGGTTTTCTCGGAGTTCGATGTCTCCAAGCTGGTCCCCTACATCGACTGGAAGCCCTTCTTCGACGTGTGGCAGCTGAGGGGGAAGTACCCCAACCGGGGCTACCCCAAAATCTTCAAGGACCCCACTGTGGGTAAGGGAGATTTTCTTATTAGTCCCGGCCTGCGGTCTAACTGACCGGACGTGCCGAATTTACCAATGTTAAGCTACATTTGTTAAGGCCTTTTCCCGAATGGGACGCGCGGCAACAAACGCCGTGTGTACACGTTGAGCGATGTTAAGCTACATTTGAGGAGGCGAGTTATATTGGGGGTATGACTGGAAACACCACTTCTAACGTTGAAGGTAACCCACATTGTGCTTGGTTAGTCGCCAGATGGGAGTCCCGATTTGAGGTGCCATAGTTCGGGGCTTACTAAAAGGAGCGCCAGACTTATTCCCAGTCCTGGATTTACCCATTTTACCGCTGTTACAATCGGTTGCGACGCATAGCTGGCAACGCTGCTAGATAAAATGGCATCAGCGTGGTGCAAGTCGCGCGTCGTGACTAAATATGATCACCTGTATGCCCAAAAGGACAGATGCGCTATCTTGGAAAGCAGTTCTCTGTAATAATCCTATGAATGTGTAGAGGCGTTGAATTGCGGTCAGACTTGCTAGCCTTGATGGGACGTAAGGCAGCTGTTGGTCAGGATGATAATGATGCTACTTTCAACTTAAACTAACCGTTTTCCAAAGAGGCGGAGTTGTCTTGCATGGACCCCACGAAAACAGTCATCGTTGCCACAACAACCATTTTTTTACACCAAATTGGCCCTTCGTGCTGATAGGGAGGTGTCTGTCTGTGTCCCCTTCATATTCGTCTCATACAACGCAATTTCCTCAAAACCCCACTACATGTCCCCTCATGGTTCATCTTGGGGCAGATTGGCCCCCAAAGTAAGCCCCTCTTATGCACACCCATAACGCCCACTTTTCCCCTGGTTGGCCTTTATTCTCTCAATCACTCATTCGCATAATTCATTTGTACATACTCTTCCAAACCTTCATCTTCCATCGAAGTTTTTCTAGGCTATGTCAGCCGAGCCGAGGAAAAGGCCGCTTCAAAGCTAAGCCTTATCCGATGTGGTTTGTCGCCGGATGGAGTTCCCATTAGGGTCGCCTTCCCTGTGGCTGCCATACACAAGAGATACCTGTGGTTCGGATCCCACATTAATCAGTCGGTCCCCACTGAGAAGAGGGGTCGATTGTAAAACATTTGTCAAGATCAGTGGTAAAAATCCTAAGCATGAGTGATGGTCGGTGGTAAATTCCTTAGTATGAGTGGGATTGGTGGTAAAATCCTGTTGTTTGTGGCTGCTTGGGAGCAGATGCCATCTCAGCCCCACCAACGTTACCACAATTAATTGGTGCCGCGGCTTCTGTGAGGCTAAATTCCTTATCGTGAGTGGGGATCAGTGGTAAAAATCTTAAAATAAAGGCGGTGGTAAAATATTTACCATTTGTGATGTTTTATGTGGTAAAATAAAATACCTACAATTTATTTTCATCATTTTCCTGCAATGTGATATCGACGTGCATCAATGCACAAAGCTATCCACAAGGGGATTGGAGGTGTAGCATGAGCAACGTTGCTGCAGGTGTCATTTGTAGGATTGTTGCCCTCTCGACACCAATATGTAACTTTATATCTTGCACCCATTTTTCCTTCCTCTAACTTCAACACTTTTCATTCCTCCGATGCCCTCGTTGGTATTTCACTTTGACTTAAAAGATCCCCTGTGGGTTGGATGACCATGTTGTAAAGGTGGATTAATTATATGTGTGTGAGAGGACCAGATGGGTGTGGGGACTTGGTTTTGTCATTTGGGTGGGAGGTGTAGCAGATATCTTTCATTCCTTCATCATGTGAGACGAAACTGAAGGGAATATATGTTAGCGAGTGTTCTGATGTAAAAATGGTTGGAAGACTGTGTGATTGACTACACAGGGGAACAATTTTGAACATAATTTTTATAGTTTGATTTTTCACTCAAATTTGGCTAAAATTGGCCTGGTGATTTCAAAGCTGCAGTCAGTTTCTTCTTTCACATCAAGTTTTCATCTGCACAGCTTACTCTTTGAATGAGCACAATTGTATTTTATCCATAATTAATAGGATTGGTCAGCTGTTTTGCTTTTATTATCTATTTATTGTTAATCATAAATATTGGAAGGAAAAAAGCTAAAATAGTTATTCTATTAATTAATTTTACTAACTCAGACTTGTAGAAGATGCACTATTAGCAAACAGCGACAGCTTGTGACTTATTTATTCAGTTGCGTGTGAGACATTGCAGTCAAAAGTTGTGTGATGATCTATATAGGTGATTACCAACATATTCTGCAATCTATACATAAATGTTTGTATATTAGTTAGCAGAACTTATGTAAACTTTCTTTTTCTAAGCTTGTGACACTTCCAACTTGTTTTTTTATTCACATACTTATTTTCTTTCTTTTAGATCATTTCTGCTACTTCTCATTGTAAGTGCCTAAACAACCCGGACTTCTTTTATATTTCTGGCAGTTTTGCCACTCCCAGCCAAAGGGCAAATATCAGTGCATTTGTCAGCAAACCTATTTTGCATATTTTAAAGTAAAAATTGGCAAACAAAACAACTCTTGGGCCCCTCACAAGTTGTGAAATCAGTGTTTTGAGAGTTTATTGATGACCAAGGGGACATTGTGATAAGTTGGCATTTGATTTAATTATATAATTATGATTTGCCGAGAGCTAAAAGATCACGGTACAGACTGTTACTTTTGTTGAGTTAAACTTCAGTATATAACAAGAAAAAAAATGTAAAATCGAGTGTCCTTGTCTGCTATCAGCTCTACGGCTATGGCCTCATTCAGGTGAAATGCCAGTGCCAGTTTTCGTTCAACTAAGATCTACATTATGATGCAGTGATGCTGATTTTGAAATTGAAGATGCCTCAGCTCATGAGGAATTCAATCAGCATGAGTTGAATGGTTTGGCGTGAGATTTTTGACTATCAAAAAATGCTTCAGAATTCCTAGAATCAAAACTGAATGAGAAAAACTTTCTTGAAAAAGGAACGAAAGTATCCTACCTTAGATCCAGAAAAAAAAGCATTTCTGGAGTACTTTTGAAGATGCAGTAACTTTGTGTATTGCCATAACATACAGGGTTTATTGGAAGAATTGAGAGTTCTGATCTACAACTCATTTGAATGGCAACTGTTGATCGATAGCTTAAAATGTGACCTCTGTCACAATGGCAAATTATACGAGTATGGTGCAGTCCCAGTTGGGCATTCAGTTCGTCTTCGTGAAGCACACAAGAGTCATTGAGTTGTTGCAATATCACAAACACAATTGGGTCATCTGCGTTCACCTTATAATGGTATGCTTCTTTCTTAGTCAGCAACGAAGGTACATAAATTATCCCTGCTTTTTGTACATGTTGGACAGCAGAGCTAGAGAGAAATATTGGGCGGAAATGAATTCGCCTCCAAGATCTGACCTCAAACCTGATTATCTCAACATTCTACATAAGCCACTTGTTGACAGAAAGAAAATTATATTCCCACCTCTGCACATCAAATGAGGCTTATTAAGTAATTCGTTGAAGCATTGCCTCTTTGTGGCATTTCCTTGCCTCTCAATCGAAAAATCAAGCCAGGTGTATTTGATGGCCCATTGATTTGGCGGCTCATCAAAGATGAACATTTTATCGCAACAATGTCAAAATTCAAAAAGCATGCTTGGTTATCATTCAATAGCCTTGCCAATAACTTTTTTAGAAATAAATGAGCAAAGAATTACACCAAAATTGTCCAGAAACTATTTGAGAGCTAAAAAAAAAAACCCACTCGGTCGCAACATGAGCAAGTTGCATTTTCTGTATAGCCATCTTGCTCACTTCCTGGAACACCATGTTGAAGTCGGCGATGAGCAAGGTGAAGGATTTCTTCCACCAATATTTGAAGGTCATAGAGGAAGGGTATCAGGGTAGATGGGATGTAAATGTGTTGGCTGACTACTGTCGGAGTATTAAGGTCAATTCACACATATCAGTGTAGTGTCGAGTCAGTGTGAGTGAGAAAAATATAGTTACTTTGAATTCGGCTGAAGCATTCACACATTCTGGTTCAGTACAGTGTGAGTTACTTCTCCGTTCCGTGAAGTTGAATATCTTCGGCACCGATATTTTTTAGTTTTTCCCGGACCTTGAATGAGTGTTGTATCAAGAAAAATGAAGGACGAACTACTTATTGAATTGGTGCGAAATAATCCTCTTCTGTACGATTTGTCAGAACCAAAATATATGGACAGCAGTTTGAAACAAGATATATGGAATAATATAGAACAAGAAATGAAAGTAGTTAATATTGATGTAGTTAATATATTCATTTTTAGTAACAACATGCAATACAGGGTGTCCCGCGAGTACATAAATTAGGATATAATAATTCAAGCCATTGAAAATGTTCTATATGCTCTGTGCTCCTTAAGGGGGAGACGGCTACAAATACATCCACTGCTGTCCACCACCCAGCTCAGGGCCAGCTGATCGCCTTTGCCATATCAAAGTCCTTATTAAAACTAAGCGTTCTTGAATGTATTATCCTAACGTAAAGTTGGATATGTAATCTCATTAATATTTTGTGGTAATTTAATTAATTAAAGGTGGATATCCAAGAGCCAAATAAATAAAGAGTGCCTTAATGGCCAGTAACTCCTAAACTAAGGCGCAAAGAGCATATGCTCTTAGAACATTTTTGTCTTAGAATGACTTGAACTATTATATCCCGAAGTATGTACCTTAACTCGTGAGACACCCTGTATGTAAGCTTTGGGTTAGGCTTTTTTTCCTTCTCTTACTTAGTCATATTTGCAGTCATGAAAATTGTTATCACACAGATCCAGCCTCTGAATTAAAGTAATCTTTGTACAGTTCTCTTACAGTTAAAGCATCTCTTGTACCGTTTCCTCCCTCCATAGGCAGATTTTCAAATCTTGCTTCTGTAGTTTCACTTATTGTTGCATTTATTTCATATTTGTATGTGTTTACATCATATTTTCTTATGAAATTATGCAGAATACAGGTTGCAAGTATTATGTGATCTACATTTTCTGGCTATGCCTGAATTCTCCCGTTACATATTCTAAATTTTTGAGCCAAAATGGCCAACGTGGTTGCGACAACCCTTCTGGCTCAACCCAGTCGATAATTAAAGACACGCCTGGAAGTATCCTAAACTCGCCCCGGATATGGTCGCATCAAATAAGTTTTTAGAGGGAAGGCTTCGTCATCCACCATTACATATGGAGCTTCAGCAGGTGTGCCTGGCAATGTGCCATTCCTTGGTACAGATAATGTGCCTCGCTGAAGTGCTTTGCCGAGTCTAGAATTTGCAAAATTTCCACCATCACTGTTCTTCCCATCTGCACCTACATCAATAGCAATGAAATTGTAATGTGCATCATCAAGCGCCAACAAGACAATTGAAAAAATAAGGAGATCCACTTTTCGTGGGGGCCTGAGTGGTAAAATGTTTGCCATCCAAATCTGCCAGACAGTTAGGATAACTCCAAAGTATAGAAAAGACATTAGCAACTGTTTTCCACATCTCTCGAAGGATTTGGCAGCACTTCACTCATGAGATTTTCTCTTATTATCTTGCAAGTGTCTATGACAATCTTGTAGACTGTGCGGAAGCTGAACGAAATTGTTCTTAGGGAATTCCCCGTAGTTAGATACCTGAAAGAAAGAAGTGTATTTTAAAACAATCTTCTTTTCTTCTTCAGGTACATCATGTATAGGCAGATGGACCAACATAAGGGACAATTATATAAAATTTCTGAAGAAGACTTCAACTAAGAGTGGGCAGAGTGCAAAGAAAATGAAACTTTACGTATTCGGAGCAATTAAGTTTCGTAAAGAAATATATGTTCGATAGGGAAACCAAAGGGGACATTGCCATTCAACAGGATGAAGAAAACAATCAAGATGATGATGTGCAACGACATGAAGATGGAGAGGAGAACATTGCACATGATGCAGGGGAACCCACAGTACTGGAGGTAGGCCTAAATGAAGATTTGTCAGCACAGCCATCGCCCTCACCAAAGCCTACTTTTGAAGCTCTGGGAAAGTCATCAGAAGGAAGATCAGCCGGTAAAGAAGAAAATCAAACAACTTCCACATCACTACACCCTGTTGACTCATTTCTAGCAGGTATTTCTCCAACTCTGAAGGCTTTTAACCCCTTATTATTTGAATGTATCAAAATTTGAGATATTTGCCACAGTACAAAAATATGAAATGCAAATGAATCAACATTCATTCAACTGAGCCTTCAGCCTCTGTATCATCAGCTTTGACTCCATTACCTTCACCTCAACTATTTCAAAAAACATCAGCATCAAATGCTATCTGCTTACACGCCAATTCCAAACATCCCGGTTCCTTGCAGAAGTACTTTTCAAATTTTCAGGACTTAACTCTTTAATATGCAAATAATGGTTTACAATTTGCAGCATTGGAGAAACACACACAAAGAGATGAATTTAGCCTCTTTTATTTACATACAAAGTAATGTACTGTCACTTAGTAGCAAAATGAATTCCCAAGATTTGTTTGTCTTTAAGGAAAATCTCCAGTATGGATTTGAATAGATAAATACAGTACCTAGCCGGCTACAAAATATTTGCATTACTTTACCTCAAACAAACTGCGAATCGTTCCTTCAGTGTTATAGTCTTTCTCCAGTGGGTGTCTTTCTTCTTCAGGTATGCCTCTGTTTTACTGAACAATAGGTGGAAACAGTTTTTACTCATTCTATAAAGTACATACTGGAAAGAAATTTGGTTTCATCATCATTTAATTCCCTGTACAAAGTAGCAACCTCTCCTTCACTTTCTCTTTTCTTCCATGCTTCACGTACCCACTCTTTTTTCAACTTATGCTCAGCCTCTTCCTTTTCATCAAGAATTATGGCAATCATTGCCAACTCCACATCTGAAAACTTTGCCATCTTGGAAATCACTGACAGAGTCAGTGGCTGTACGGAGTCACTACTGATACTCGTATGTGTGCATAGACATCAGCGGAGCATCACGGACTTCACTGTTACTGCACTGATGTGTGTGAATCAAGCGCTAAAGCGAAATTGTCTACATATTGAACATTCCAGTAAAAGCTATAAGCGTAAATTTTTTCTTTAACTACTTTCACACAATTTGACTTACGAGTACACTGACAATATCCTTTCTATGAACAAAAAAAATGTATACAAACACTTTCAGTATATTTAAATTGTTAAAACATTCGATAAGATATACACCAGTTTGTTAGATGTATTTTTATGGTTTTTGATACAAAATGATGGTATCCTGTTTCTCAAAAAGTTTGATGTGATAGAGAAAAACTAGGATCATTTTTGAATTCAGAGGCCAAAAGTTAGACAAAAACTAGTGTCAGATCTAACTTGATGAAAAATAGTGTTCCCGAGTACTATCTAAATAGGTGTTTGAAGAGAGAAGCGACTCCTGTTGAGGCCCACCTCCCAGGGAGAATGGAGTTCAGCAGGGGCTCCAAAGCACGAATCTTGATGAGATAATTAGGGTACTCGCATGAGCCAAATGGATTTGAATTGAGTACCCATCCAGCGATTAATTACACCTGATGTGGGTTAACTTTGTTCAATTTGAAATCGGTGGTTCTGTTTGCCCTCCGGAAGTATTCTTTTCACTCACTAGTTAATCTGTTAAGGGTCATTTAGGTAATCATTTTAATAACTGAAGAAAATCGCTTAAAATACATACATACCCAGTGGGTAATCTCATAACTGATGTGTTCATTTTTATTTGGGAGGTAATCCAATGACAGTTGAGATTTTCACTATGTAGAGGTAATCCACTAATGATCATTAGGTAATTCCATACCTGATGTGATCAATTTCACTGTGGAGGTAATCCACCAGCCAGTGGGATTTTAATTAATGATACCTGATGCGATCTTCGCTTGGGAAGTAATCATTTAGTAATCCAATAGCCGATGTGATTTTCACTAATACATCCGATAGGCTTTTTGACTATTTGGAGGTAGTCCTCTAATCCTTGAGTGATTTGATTCCTGATGTAGTCATTTTCACTCTTGTGGTAATCAGATGACCGATGAGATCTTCACTCATTAGAGGTAATCCACCAATGATAATTAGGTAATCAGATACCGGATTGAGTCTTCATCACTCTATAGATGTACTCGACTGTTAATCATTGTGATACCCGATGGTCCTTTTCACTGGTAGGTATCAACTAATAATCATTTGGTAATCCGATACATGACAGGATCATTTTCACTGGAGGTTATCTGATGACCGATGTGATCTTCACTATGTGGAAGTAATCCTCTACTGATCATTAAATATCTAATGTGGTCCTTTTTACTCTGGAAGTAATCCATCAATTGTTACGTATTTTTCTCGCTTTTATGAGCCGATCCTTTCTTAGTCTGGGGATGATCCTTCCCCACTCGGTTGATCAATTAATCTCAGATGGTAATTGCTTGTAATGCCATCCTTTCTCATTTGATCCTTGGACTCTGTGGGGGGGGGGGGTATCATTCAATACTCGTTCTATAATCCATCCATTGCCATGGGGTTAATCTCTTTGGAAGGTAACCCCGTCACACCCATGGTGAGTAATCTTATCAATCAATCCCTTGGGTAAGGGGGCAAAACCCTGGTTGATTTCCTATTAAGCCATATCAGGTGCCGTTGATCAGCGGATGGAGTCCCTATTTGTGAGGTATGAGCCCCCCCCCCCTGGAGAGTCCCTTCATAATTGCCCCTTTTCAGGGGAAGAGGCGTGGAAGGTATTCGAGGACGGGCAGAGGCTCCTGAACCGCGTCGTTAAGGACAAGTGCATGAGGGCGAGGGGCGTCCTCGGCTTCTACCCGGCCAACAGCATCGAGGATGACATCCAGGTGTTCGAGGACGACGCCAGGAACCGTGTGGTAGCCACCTTCTACGGTCTCAGGCAGCAGGTGGGCGCGGGTTTTCATCTGATTGCTTACACCCTCCTCCCCTGACAGTCTAGAACGCTCCAAGAAGTCTCATCTTTAGAATACTCGAGTTATGACCTGGTGGACACACTGGACCCACCCTGGTTTTGGGTAGGTAGCTTCTTACCACATCATCCCGCACGTCTTTCCTTCCCCCATCTTCACACACAACACATCACTCTTCCCTCCAAGAACCTGCTGTTAGGGTGCTTATATCTGCATAACCCTGACATGGAAGGGGTGCCGCCCCATTCTCAGTAATACCTTTCCTTATTATTATAAGTTATTAGCATTATTATTAGTTTTTAATATCATTATCTGGTATTATTTTTATATCATGATTATTATTATTATTATTGTGCATTATTAATATTTATTATGGCTAGTATTGTAGCGGCGGGCTCGCGAGTCCCCAGCCAAAAATTTCCGCCGCCCTGACAAGGTCCGCTCAGTGGTTCAAGGAGAGGGTACTGAGGAGAGTATTTTCTATTTTATTACACACAAAAAAATAATGGCGATCAACCACAACCCCAGGAAACAAATATGCAAATTTACCCAATTACCAAAATATTTACTATTTCTAACCTAAGCGAAAGATATCTCTCTCTCTCTCTCTCTCTCTCTCTCTCTCTATATATATATATATATATATATATATATATATATATATATATATATATATATATATATATATATATATATATATATATATATATATATATATATATATATATATAATTGGCCTTACAAATTTCCCTCGGCCACACACACACACAAACAAGGAAATGTTTAGGGCTTCACAAACAGATTTCCCAATGCTAACATGTGAATCTGTCCAACTTTTAGCAGATCTGGGAGCGCTATTACTGGTAGGGTAGGGGGGAGGTTCCTTTTTCTTAAGGGACTGGGAGTCTAGCTCCAGCCAAGGCGAAATGATCCGCACTCAAGGACGGCGACGTGGTGGTTCCAGTCAAAGCGGAAAGTGGGAGGGCTCTGGCTCCAATCTGTGCGTAAGCGACTTGGAGGCAGTCTCGAGACTTACGCTTTGAAAAACCGTCCCCTTACTGCCACACGAGAGTCAAGATTGGCTTCAGTCGTCTCCGAAAGCCAGATGTCGCCGACGATCGGTACCATAGAACTGGAAAAGAGGAGGCACATTCAGTCACTGATTCACTGCCACACTCACACATCTTTACTCCTAATGCATTCAACCATATCCACTCTTACGCAATTTTCACTCACCTATTTTCCGTCCAGGCGACTCTTCTTTCCTCAGTCACAAACTTCCAAACTATTACTAAATACAAAGCTATAGTTACGCTGAAAGAATCCGCCTAAATAGAAAATAGGAGATGAATGGGGGAGCACGATAGAGATCCATCGAGTCCCCCCCCCCCACACAAAGCAAGACGGTGATCACATGATCCACACACACACATTCTGCAAAAGAAGAAAGAGTAGACATAGGGGAGGGGAGGGGAGGCGGACAACCAAACTACTACAGTATTATTATTAGTAATATGTTTTTTATTTAATAGTATCATTTATTATTATGATTATAGCTATTCATTCAAGCTTTGTACCAGGACGACTGTTCCCACCTGTTCCAGGTAGCAATAGTGCCTTGGTGGATTGCATGCCACCCTGGGATCACCGAGCACCGGGGAATAATAATGATAGGTGATGGCCCACCCTACTTGTTTTGCCAAGACTAAGGTGGTGCACTTCTAGCGACATCCACGTCTCCACCCCGACCCTGAATTGTTCCTAAACGGACATATAATTCATCTCTTTCTACAGGTTATTTCTCTGATACTGGATCATAATTCATCTCTTTTCTTATTCTGACTTATAATTCATCTCCTTCTACAGGTTATTTAATTATTCGGACTCAAATCCTCTCTCCTTCTACAAGTTATTTCTCTGATTCTGACTCATAATTCATCTCTTCTTCTACAGGTTATTTCTCTGATTCTGACTCATAATTCATCTCTCCTTCAACAGATTATTTCTGATTCTGACATATAATTCATCTCTTTCTACAGGTTATTTCTCTGATACTGGATCATAATTCATCTCTTTTCTTATTCTGACTTATAATTCATCTCCTTCTACAGGTTATTTCATTATTCTGACTCAAATCCTCTCTCCTACAAGTTATTTCTCTGATTCTGACTGATAATTCATCTCTTCTTCTACAAGTTATTTCTCTGATTCTGACTCATAATTCATCTCTCCTTCAACAGATTATTTCTGATTCTGACATATAATTCATCTCTTTCTACAGGTTATTTCTCTGATACTGGATCATAATTCATCTCTTTTCTTATTCTGACTTATAATTCATCTCCTTCTACAGGTTATTTCATTATTCTGACTCAAATCCTCTCTCCTTCTACAAGTTATTTCTCTGATTCTGACTGATAATTCATCTCTTCTTCCACAGGTTATTTCTCTGATTCTGAGTCATAATTCATCTCTCCTTCAACAGATTATTTCTGATTCTGACATATAATTCATCTCCTTCTACAGGTTATTTCTCTGATACTGGATCATAATTCATCTCCTTCTACAGGTTAATTCTCTGATTCTGACTCATAATTCATCTCTCCTTCAACAGGTTATTTCTCTGATTCTGACTTGTAATTCATCTCCTTCTACAGGTTATTTCATGATTCTGACTCATAAATCCTCTCTCCTTCTACAGGTTATTTATCTCTATCTGACTCATAATCCATCTTTCCTTCTACAGGTTATTTCTCTGATTCTGACTCAGAATTTATCTCCTTCTACGGGTTATTTCTTATTCTGAATAATAATCCACCTCCTTCTACAGGTTATTTCTCTGATTCTGACTCATAATTCATCTCTCATTCAACATGTTATTTCTCTGATTCTGATTCATAATTCATCTCTTCTTCTACAGTTTATTTCTGATTCTGACTCATAATTCATTTCTCCTAGATGTTATTTCTCTGATTCTGATTCATAATTCATCTCTCCTTCAACAGATTATTTCTGATTCTGACATATAATTCATCTCCTTCTACAGGTTATTTCTCTGATTCTTACGTATAATCCATCTCTCATTCTTTAGGTTATTTCTCCGATTCTGAATCATAATTCATCTCTCCTACAGGTTATTTCTCTGATTCTGACTACAGCTTATTTCTCTGATACTCATAATTCACCTCTCCCCTCAACAGGTTATTTCTCAGTTTCTGACTCATAATTCATTTCCTGTACAGGTCATTTCTCTGATTCTGACTCATAGTTCATCTCTTTATACAGGTTATTTCTCTGATACTTACTCATAATTCATCTCTTCTTCTACAGGTTATTTCTGATTCAGACTCATAATTCATCTCCCCTTCTACAGGTTATTTCTCTTATTCTGACTCATAATTCACCTCCTTCAACACGTTATTTCTCTAATTCTGACTCAATTTATCTCTCTTTCTACGGGTAATTTCTCTGATTGGTTCATAATTCATCTCCTTCTACAGGTTATTTCTCTGATTCTTACGTATAATCCATCTCTCATTCTTTAGGTTATTTCTCCGATTCTGAATCATAATTCATCTCTCCTACAGCTTATTTCTCTGATACTCATAATTCATCTCTCTTTCTACAGGTGATTTCTCTGATTCTGACTCATATTTCATCTCCTACACGTTATTTCTTTGATTCTGACTCATAAATCCTCACTCTACAGGTTATTTATCTCTATCTGACTCATAATTCATCTCTTCTTCTACAGGTTATTTCTGATTCTGACTCATAATTCATTTCTCCTAGATGTTATTTCTCTGATTCTGATTTATAATTCATCTCTCCTACAGGTTTTTTCTCTTATTCTGACTCGTAATTCACCTCCTTCTACAGGTTATTTCTCTGATTCTTACGTATAATCCATCTCTCATTCTATAGGTTATTTCTCCGATTCTGAATCATAATTCATCTCTCCTACAGGTTATTTCTCTGATTCTGACTACAGCTTATTTCTCTGATACTCATAATTCATCTCTCCCCTCAACAGGTTATTTCTCAGATTCTGACTCATGATTCATCTCCTGTACAGTTCATTTCTCTGATTCTGACTCATAGTTCATCTCTTTATACAGGTTATTTCTCTGATACTTACTCATAATTCATCTCTTCTTCTATAGGTATTTTTCTGATTCTGACGTATAATTCATCTCTTTCTACAGGTTATTTCTCTGATACTGGATCTTAATTCATCTCTTTTCTCAGGTTATTTCTTTGATTCTGACTCATAATTCATCTCCTAAAGGTTATTTCTCTTGTTCTGACTCATAATTCACCTCCTTCAACACGTTATTTCTCTAATTCTGACTCATAATTTATCTCTCTTTCTACGGGTAATTTCTCTGATTGATTCATAATTTATCTCTCCTTCTA
Source organism: Ceratothoa steindachneri (assembly GCA_963969495.1). Taxonomy (NCBI): domain Eukaryota; kingdom Metazoa; phylum Arthropoda; class Malacostraca; order Isopoda; family Cymothoidae; genus Ceratothoa; species Ceratothoa steindachneri. The sequence continues at coordinate 10,170,527 of OZ018334.1, forward strand.
CAGCTTATTTCTCTGATACTCCTAATTCATCTCTCTTTCTACAGGTGATTTCTCTGATTCTGACTCATATTTTATCTCCTACAGGTTATTTCTCTGATTCTGACTCATAAATCCTCTCTCCTACAGGTTATTTATCTCTATCTGACTCATAATTCATCTCTCCTTCTACAGGTTATTTCTCTGATTCTGACTCATAATTAATTTCTCCTACAGGTTATTTCTCTCATTCTGACTCATAATTCTTCTCTTCTACAGATTATTTCTCATTGAGACTCATAATTCATCTCTCCTTCAATAGATTATTTCTGATTCTGACGTGTAATTCATCTTCTACAGGTTATTTCTCTGATACTGACTATCTAATTCATTTCTCCTACAGGTTATTTCTCTGATACTGACTCATAATTCATCTCTCCTACAGGTTATTTCTCTGATTCTGACTCATAAATCATCTCTTCTTCTACAGGTTATTTCTCTTATTTTGACTCATAATTCATCTCTTTCTACAGGTTATTTCATTATTCTGACTCAAATCCTCTCTTTCTACAAGTTATTTCTCTGATTCTGACTCATAATTCATCTCTTTCTACAGGTTATTTCTCTGATAGCCACCCATAATTCATCTCTCCTCCAGGTTATGGCTATTATGTGTACCCACAATTCTCGATCAGTGATCTGCTACTGTAATCTGTTCTTACCTTAATATAATTATTAAGCTAATTAATTATTAATATTATAAAAATAGAGATAGCTATTCCTTTTCTACATTATTTTAATGTTTATAGTGCTTGTTTTTTTTAAAAAACCTTGAATAAAACCCGGGTTTTATTGGATAATTTCAAAATGTTGTTTCTCTTTGCCACCCCTGTTTCAAGTGGGTTGGTACTTTGACCTGCCATTCCCTTCGACGGCCCCTTTCTCCCTACCATCCTCCTTACCGCCCTCCCCTTTTCAGTGCGTGAAGGAGGACACCACCTACTATTGCCTCTCCGACTTCATCGCCCCGCGAGTTTCTGGCCTCGACGACTACCTCGGCTTGTTTGCCGTCTCGACCGGGTTCGGCTCTGAAGAACTATGCGCCGAGTGAGTGTGTTGCTTGTGGTTTTGCACGGTCGTTACCACACCGACTCACGCCTATCTCAGTAACTCCCTAAACAAAGCCAACTCAGATCGGGGTTCCTATCCATCGATTAAGCAAACCCAGCGTGGCTTAACGAGAGAAAATGTTTCCACTTGGATGTTTGTGTGGCAAGGGGCACTGCAGCTGAGAATGATGGTGCCATTGGATGTAACTCAATTTTGCCAAGAGGTAGGGTCGGTTTCGACCCTTATATTTTGGGGCAGTAGGGATTGTGTATACGTTCGTACATGCGTGAAGGGTTGTTTCGTGTAAATTTCGATTGGGCAAATGAAGGTTTTCTCTCTCGGACTCAAACGGAGCGCCGCTTCTTATTGGATCAATAGGAATTCAACGGTGTGTGGCGCAAATGTGCGTCCGTGGGTAAGGCGGACACGTCTTTGTGTCTGATCGTGTCTTTTGCCCAGATTCGAAGCCAACCTGGATGACTACTCGGTGATTATGGTTAAGGCCGTGGCTGATCGCTTGGCGGAAGCATTCGCAGAGTACCTACACGAGATTGTCCGGAGGGATCTGTGGGGGTACGCCGCTGAGGAGTTCTTGGAGGCATCAGATCTCCATCGAATCAAATACGAGGTGAGTCTCGTGTTCGTACCTTTGGATCCATGCTTGTGCCGAGTCGTTGGTGCATTTGGGTCCTCGTCGCAAGGGGCCACCCCGTCTATACTTGTACACCTGGTGCTGGAAAGAGCTTCACATCCTCATGGGCGAGTGGAAATTAGGGAAACCCTGCCCCCCCCCCCCCCGTGAACTCTGATGGAGCTATGGGAAGTTGGGGTGCGCTTCCGCCTCGCTCCCTCTCACCGCTACTCTAGATTATTATTATTTAGTATTATTTTTTATATTTATTATGATGTATTGTGTTTTACTATTACTGGATATTATTACAGTTGTGTATTATTATTAGTATAAGTGATTGCTATTATTTGTTATTATTATTTTCTATTATTACAGCTATCCCCCTCAACCTTTTCTACCCGTACCTTGTACCAGGAAGAGTGTTCCCACCTGAACAGAGTTCGGTCTTGTAGCCATGGTTCATTGGTGGAGTGTATGCCATCCTGGGATCACCCACCCTACTCATAAGTGAACCCTCCTATCTTTACTTTTTATTATTACATGCACTTCTTCTCCCCCTTTCCACACTTGCTCTTCAATCTACAGAGCTTTTGTTTGCCTGGTGCACTTTCGTCCTCTGACGAGCCTTAGTCGTGTAGCAATGTATACCGTGACGTCCCTACCGGCTGCGAGGTCCCAAAACCCCAGCTGGCTGGGGAAAGTATTAGGTACGCGGTGTGTGGTGCCATCGACTCTGCTCATCTTCCTCCATATAAGGTGACTAAGTGGCACCATCCTCTATGGTCAAAGCCTCTATGGGACAATATCGCGTGAATGGCGGACTGGTTTGAGAAAGAGCATCAACGCTGCGCCGGGACCGATGATGTGTGTAAATGATCACATTCGGGAATTTCTGATGCTATGGAGACTTTTCTCTTACCCTTCCAAGACATTGGGAGGTCATAGTATCTACTTTCCATGAGTTCTCCTTTTCTTTCTCAACTATGGTGACAAGCAAAGAGAATGGGACCTGCGATCCACCTCGAAGCGCGGCCTTGCCCTCCCTAGGTGTCGGGGAGGAGGAGGAGGTAACACGAGACACCTTCGACCAGTGGAGGGGCTCCCCTCTCGCCATCTGCATGCGGCAAAGGACCTTCCCCTTTGTGCCATCTTTAGAGCCGCTCTCAGGCAGCTCCACCTCTCAAAAGGAGGAGCGCCCCCCTGTGCTTTCTGATCTCCCTACCAGCGGCAGCAGTCCCTCTTGCCAAGAAAGCAGGCAGGCGACTCGATAGGGGCTGGCCCCCTAGAGTTTTGCAGCCCTGCATCCACAGTTTGCTGCAGGGGGTAGGCGTTCCTGCTTCCCTCTTTCCCCATGAATGTGGGTAAGACGACGGCTCTCACTCTATCTGCCACCGAGAGACACCAGTCATACTTAAGCCATTTGGGTTGAGGGCTAGGAAACTCCGAGAGATCCGTGTCACTCTTGTTGTTTGTTTGTTTTTTTAGCTTGTCTTGCTTATCCTTTTTTACCTTATTTTCTTGTTTTTAATACAGCCTAGTATTAGGTTTTCCGTTAATTAAGGCGACTTTTGCCCTAGTTGGCAGTTGCCAGATTGGCTCTTACACTAAAAAATCCATCTAGATCATCTCTACAACATGGGTACTCTAAGGGTCCTTGCCCTTTCGTCGTCGCCGACCGCTAGTTGGCGTGCTCCACCTCCACAGTCTACACAAGCATGCGACTCCACTTACACAACATTGCCCTATATACACCGATGGTTCCAAGTCGGACGGGGGGCGTTGTTGCTGCAGCTGTTTACTCAGCAGAGGTTTTATCTTTGCCGCTGGCGCCTTCCATTTTAAACCCCTTAACTTTCGACCATAATTTTAGCTTTTAGACTGCTCCAAATTTTGCTCTTTAAAGATTTAATTATTTTCTCTGATTCTAGGAGCGATTCGCTCTTTAGTGCTTCCCATGCCTTAGTTGCAGAAATGTGCAACTGGCTGTTCCAGAATGCGTCCCCTTATCGGGTTCTCGGACATGGGGGGAGGGGTCCTGGGCAACGAAAGGGCGGATCAGTCTACCCTGGGGCCCCGGTTAAGTCTGCATTGCCTTTTCGAGATTTCTTACCCTCTATAAGGGATTATGTTTTTCATTTGTGACAGGACGAATGGCTGGGTTTTCATCCTTTAAATTCTATAATATCAAAAAGTCTGTTCGCTCTTGGCCCTCGAGCCTTCAAAGACTACGGTCCCTAGAGGTGGCCCTTGGCCGCTTTCCCATAGGTCACACGAGCCTTGTCCACCACCCTCTTGTTTTGGCTAGTGCTCGAATCACCCTTTGCTGCCGTTTCAGTGGTGAGGACCAATAGGTCCCTCCATCTCCTATTGGAATGTCTTCATTTTGCCATTCTCCGGTCCTCCTGTTTCCCCACCCCTTCACTTGTGCCCCGCCTTCGTTTTCTTCTGGCAGAGGAATCATTTAAATCCTCATTTAAAAAAAAGAAATTATCTCAATGGTCTTCACCCTCTTTGATGAGTAATTTTACCCCATTTGTTCCTGCTGCCACTTAGAATCCACTTGGATTGGGCAGTTGTCCAATTTGTTTCTTCCTTAAATCCTTGTTTTATTTGTTTATTTGGGGTGGGGGGGGGGTAATCTAGCCTAGCATATTAGGCTCTATGATAATTACATCGACTTATGCCATTATATCCAATTGTCAGATGGGCGCTAAAAAAAGTGTTAGTTGCATATTAGGGCCCCTGGTGGAGTCATCTCTCTCCGGCGCATGTCCTCCCCCCCCCCCCCCCTGTGTGTGTATCATAGCCTCTGTATGCTGAAATCATATGTCGGTTTCAAGGCCGCCATTATTGGCAGTCACCAGAGGAAACGAATGAAACCCAAAAACCAGGGCAGATTGTTTGTTCTTTTGTGGGGACCGGATTTACTGCTCGATATCTGGCGCTGGGGAGGTGATTTGGCTACAGTTTGGGTGTCTTGCTGCGTGCGTTATGTCCGCGAAGTGGGGTGAGGCCCCACCACCCCCTCGCAGTGTTTTTGAAGTCTTAACACCCTCTTTGACGCGTCGGGTGCCCCACACAGGGAATTCGCCCCGCGCCCGGCTACCCCAGTCAGCCGGACCACCAGGAAAAGGTGACCATGTGGGAGTTGATGCAGGTGGAGGAGCAGACTGGGATCACCCTCACGGAAGGGCTGGCTATGGCCCCGGCTTCCTCTGTGTGTGGCCTCTACTTCTCGCACCCACAGAGTCGCTACTTCGCCGTCGGCAAACTCGACAGAGATCAGGTGAGTGCCAAGGTGCAGGTGGTACTGGCACTGACTATTGCCACCTCGTATTGAACGCCTAGTAGGAGACGATATATACGAGCTCTATCGTTTATCCGAGTCCCCGTGTCTGTACCTGCGAACTTGTCTGTACATTAGAAGTCGTGGGTTGTGTGTACCTACGTCTGTCTCGTTTGTGCATTCCAGTCCCGGTGTATGAATCTGTCAATACATGCGCGTGTTCCTTTTCTGTTTTCGCTCGATGTGGGGCTTGAAAAGTCCCCATACCACCCTCCAAGTCTTGTCATAAAAGACGACTAAACCTGGATAAGGGGGCCCATGCCTGGGACCCCCTCCCTCCCATTAGGCGACTCAATGAAAATAGTAATGGACGGGGCTGGAACCAAAGCTGCTCCAGTCAGATCGGTTATTCCGCCTCATTCTATGGAATGTGGGAAAGAGGAAAATGGTGGATTGAAACGAGGGGATCGCAACTGCTTGCTCGAAGTAACCAAAGGGAATGAAGAGTTCTTGTGGTGTAGGAGTAGATCAGGGAGTAAGAGTATAAAGGGTGGGGTATGAATGTGAGAGCCCGAGAAATATGTGGGTGAAGCTGTGCGTGGTTGTAGTTGTATGGGCCATGTAATGATGGAAATGAAGCTGAGAAAAGAGGTATTCTGGAATGGGAATTGTTGGATGGTTGTAAGAAGTATGATTGGACGAAGAGGTGACAGAATGAGCGAGGGGATAACTGGAATTTTTTCTACACCCCCGGAGAGAATGAAAAGGGAGAGGGTGGTAGAAGTGTGTGTTGAAAGAAGAAACTTGTGTAACAAACGCATTCTTTCGGTCCAAGGATGTGCATAAATACCCTTGGGTTGGGGCAAAGGAGAGGGGGACGAGTAGGATTGACCTGTGCATTGTAAGAAAGAATATGGCGCGAGACGTGATTGGGTCAAGGTTAAACTGGTTGGTGCATGGATGAGTAGATGTGAGGAAGGGAGAATCAGAGGCAGAGTGAAGTGTGAACCTGGAGATATATGGGAGATTTTACGAATGTATGGAGTGAGTGGTAAACTATGGGATAGTGTGAAAATTATTTGACATGTGTGGGAGGTGTAAGACAAGGTGGTGTGATGTCGCCACGGGTGTTTAATATATTTATGAAGTAGTCAGATAAGTGCGAATGGGGATGAGAAGTGAGACTGGTGGGTTCTCTGTGTCTATGTTGGTGTGTGCTGATGAGGTATGTGTGACGAAAGAGTAAGTTGATGGTTTTTGAGATGAGGATGAAGTCTGTGTGAGGAAGGAGTGGCTAAGACCTATTTATGACTAGAAGTAGAGTGTGAACGAGGTTGTTGTGAGTGTGTTGGCAGGTGGTGGTGGGCTTGTAAAAAGAAGATCCGTACAGAGATTATACGAGAGTGAGCGTGAGGGTGTGCAAGTGTAAAGCCTGGCACTAGTTTGTGATGGTTCCCGTCCAGGGATGGACCCTGACCATACACAGGACCCCATCTCTATGTAGGGTAGAAAAAATGATGGGTATGTTTTAGCTTAAGAGGGCATAAAAAGACGGGTACTTCTTACTGACGCTGATGCCCGCCGACCACACGTGATGATGGGTAGGTAGAATAGCGAATCTGCCATAATGGTGCTTTTTCTAATTTCCGTAGGTGGAGGACTATGCGAAGCGGAGGGGTGAAGCTGTATCGCGAGTGGAGAAGTGGTTGAATGTTAACCTGGCCTACGTTACTTCGGATGAGACGTGAAATCCGGTGTTTCGTTGCCTTCGAACGAGCTGATGCCGCTCAGTCGACGTGCAATTGTGGGCATTTACTGAAATGCCGCCTTTATTGTTGATTTTTGTTTGTTTTTTTATTGGCGAGGACTAAAGAATTCACTTATTTTTTAGTGAACATAACATGCGAAGTAAACTTACCCAAGTTGGCATCGTTTACTTGGATTTTGCACCTTAACGTTAACAAGTCAGGGATGGCTCTTATGATGGCCGAAGAGGTTTCCTAGGTTAAGGAATTTTGTCCAAATTACCCCTTTCCTCACTTCCCCGCCACACAGCAAAACATTCTCCCATTTTGTTCGAAAATAGGTTTTTGCGATGTCACTTGATGCTCTGACCACCGTCAGGTGGGTCATGACAACTTTACTCTTCACCTAAGACCCCCTCCGCCTTGTGGGTGCAGTGGGAATTGGTGCTCTATACGCAATTAACTCGTCGGTCACTTGCGCCAAAAGAGGCGATGACATCCTGCATATCATCGCCAAACTAAATAGCAAACACCTCACAAATAGCCATCCACACCTCTCCCAATGGCAAAGGAGTGTAAGTCCAGGAAGAAGCTCTCGTGTCCAACAGACGGGCATCCGGAAGATTTACCGAGACAATCAGCGACGGTTGTTATTGTTAATTGCTGCCCAGGAACAGATCGGAATACGTGTTATCAACTCTAACCCGGAAATTTCGAGTATCTAAAGAAACTTTGGAAACAAAACTGGTAAAATTCCTCAATCCCCATTCATACAACTGGCGAAGAAGACGGCCATCGAGCCACGAGCAAATGCCTCACGGAGAGTACCTTCCATAAGGACAAGATCTGTCGTACCCTGGTTCTTACAGAAGCCACACTGGTATGGAGTTAGGAAGCTATGGTATTCTAGAAACCACTGCAAGCGAGCATTCACCATTTTCTCTAACAACTAACTAAAACAGCTGGTAAGGCCTATTGTCCTATAATGGAAAAGAGACGAGCCGTCTCTACCTGGTTTCAGAAATGGTAGGACTAACGCCCTTCCCCGCGCAGTAGGTTAGAATACCTGGATACAAATCAAGTTAAAATGTCTAGCCGGGTAGCGCTCAACGCTGATAACATCGGCAAAGAATGATGCCAAATATATCGACGACGCTGGCGGCATCGCAGATGATAGAGCCATTCTTCTCAATGCCAGGTATAGAATGATAAGGAGGACACATATGCCCTCCAGGAGTCAATGCGCGCCTGGCGAATGGCTTTAGTTCGATTTCGGTCAATGCGGTTCGGAAGGGTTGGGTTCCGGCGGAACCGTGCATGAGCCTATTTTATAGGCCTCCACCAAACGGGCGGGACCGAGTACGAGGAATTGCGGACTCTGTCGCATCAAGCACTACAACATTCTATCTTGGAGGATATGAAGGGGCCGGGCAAAGGGTCGTGTTTCAAAACAATACGGAAGTGGTCGCTGCCATGCAAGTCATCTAAAACAGACCACTTGAAAGCAGAGATACGGTCGGCGAAGCCAATAGATAGATCCCCACAATGAAAGAATTGTTTGAATGTGCTAGCCCGAAACATGATCAGAGTTAAGAATGCTAAAAGGATTGGTGGATAAGAGAGATTCAAGGAGATGGTTTGGACAGTTGCTCACTCTGTATCATTCCATACAGAGTGCCTGGCATTAAAGTCATCTAGAACTATAAAAGAACTATCTAAAAACTAAGCCCTTGAAGGAGGCTCATCTGGGAGAATATAAATTGAACAAAAATTATAATTTCTCTTCGTAAGATGAACACGGGCTGCGAGTGCTTGAAGAGTAGTCCGCAGAATTGTAGGCTTGTAAAAATGGTCAGTGCTCACCAGGAAGCGAGAGACCACCATGGGCCAACCGGCCAGGGGGTGGTAAAGAGTTAAAAACAGTGAAATAACGTTTCTCGAGTTTGGTTTCCTGTAAGCTTATAACTCGAAAGCGATATTTCAGATAGTAAAGAGGAGAATTCCTCCAATTTGGGAAGAATCCCCGTACAGTTCCATTGAAAACTCACTGCCATCACTCAGACCGGTGAGAGACCACGGTCGAGATAGTGCGGGGGGCGGAGGAGCCCTCACGAACTGGTGCCGTGTGGGAAGAACCTTGCACGGGTGTTATAGAAGGAGCTTCAGAACAGCGAGGCAACCCCGATTTAGAGGGGTGGGGGATTGCGTATTGCGAAAGTTAAGTTTGTTTCGACAGACCAAAGTCAGTTCGTGGGTCATGACCCAGAGGAAAGGGTAGAGATTTGCGGGTATCGTTACTCCTATGGAGGGTGTGCAACCCACGTCTGAAGGGAGGACTGAAGTCGTAGTTACGGGGCTTTCAAAGGAACATCTAACAGGAAGGGGAGAGAAGGTATGGTCGTGGTTGGAAGGAAGTGGTACATATGTATAAAGGAGACTTGGAGGCATCGTTAATTTCCTGGGACCCCGTAAGAGGCACAGCGATGTGCTCTCCTGGCTGCCGTGCTGACGGGACTCAGCGCCCCGTCCGGTCACAGCTTGGCATTCCTCTTCTTCTTCCGCTAACCCCTACTTCCTCTTCTGTACCAATTCTCTTTCACCCTGCATCGTCCTTCCATCTGACCCTGTTTCCTTCTCACCCTCCGTCCATGTTCCGCCTTCTGCTCCATCTTCTTCGCATCTTAGTTCTCCCCCGTCTCTGCTCGATCTCCCTTTCTCTCCGGGCCGTAAGCCGTCCACGTTGGGGGTTCGGTCTGGCTCTCAGCTGTCGCCTCCCGTCGTTCACACTGCCAAGTCCGTGCCGGGGGCGTCCCCGGCTGATCGCAATTGGCCGCTTGCCCCCTCTGGGCCTTCTAGTAGTCGGGAACCTTCGACGGTCTCCGTCACTAGAATCCCGACGTTGGTGTCGAGACGACAGCACTTCCGGGTGTTTAATTCCATCCCTTCCCTGGCCGGGGGCGTGTCCCATGGTGGTGCTTCTCTCTTAATTTCCTCTTCGCTATTCTCTGCGCCACTTCCCGGGAGTCCGTATTACCTTGCAGGCTGTTGCTGCGAGGGTTTTTACTTCCAAGCTTTTAACTGTTTGTTCTGTGGACATCCCCCTGGATTTTAGTTTGAGTCGGTCTGACCTTTTAGAGCTCACAAGTCAGTTACCTACCCCGTTTTTAGCACTCGGTGATTTTAATGCTCGCAACCCATCTTGATTCGTGACGACCTTTCCGGGAGTGATCACTTCCCGATTGTCCTGTCGGCTGCCCTTTCTGGCCCGTGCCTTTCCCTCCCTCCTCGTTTGGATCTGCGGCGAGCAAATTGGGTTGGGTTCCAGGAGGCTTCCTCTATTGATGCCTCCCGGGTTTCCTTTGATACCGTAGATTCGGCGGTCTCATATTTAGAAGCTGCTGAGTGCTTCGTACCGCGTAGGGGCCCTGTTGCGGGGCCTTCCACCGTCCCCTGGTGGTCGAAGGATTGCGCGTCGGCTATTTCTGCCTATCAGTTGTCCCATTCCCGTTATAGGCGGAACCCGACCGTCTCGAATAGGGTCGATCGAAACCGGGCTCGTGCCATCCGCCAAAGGACCCTCCTCCGTGCCCGCCGTGAGTCTTGGCGCTGGTACGTATCTTCCATTTCTTCGTCCATGACACTGACTCGGGTTTGGAAGCGGGTCAATAAGATCCGTGGTCGCTACGCTGGTTATGCCATCCCAACTCTGGACATCGGAGGCTCGCTTGTGTCCGATGGCCGGTTGGTCAGCGAAGCTCTGGCTGACCATTTTGCTTCGGTGAGTAGCGCTGGTAGCTATCCTCGACGGTTTCTCAATCATAAGGTCGCCATAGAATCTCGCCTTTTAGATTTTACCACGTGCGCCACCTACTCTTATAATGCTCTCTTTTCCGTCTATGAGCTGCAGGATGTTTTGTCTCACTGTGGCTCCACCTCTCCCTGCGATGATGGTATCCACTACGACTTTCTCCGTCGTCTCCATCCCCACTCGGAGTTATTTTTGGTTGTCCTCTACAACCTGCTTTGGGTCAAAGGAATCTATCCGTCCTCCTGGCGTGTGGGGGTTGTTCTACCCTTTCTCAAGCCCAGTAGGGACGGTATGGAGCCAAGTCACTATCACCCGATTGCTCTTACGAGCTGCCTCAGTAAATTGTTCGAGAAGATGGTCCAAGTTCGCCTCACTTGGTCTTTGGAGTCCAACTCGCTCCTCTCTCCATTTCAGTGCGGTTTTCGCAGCGGTCGTAGTACTCTTGACCACCTCATTCGTTTGGAAGACTCCGTTTTACGGGCCTTTTCCTCCAGGTATCAGGTGTTAGCGGTGTTCTTCGACATTCAGAAGGCCTACGATACCACCTGGAGATATGGAGTTTTACGTCAGTTACGAGTATATGATTGGGGTATGAGGGTTTTTTACCGGTTTCTATTTAAAGAATTTTTATCGTCCCGTAATTTTAAGGTTCGTATTGGGGATGCTTTCTCAGGCTTGCGGATTCAAGAGGAGGGTGTTTTCCAAGGTTGTGTTTTGGGTGTGACATGTTTCGCCGTTACCATTAATAGTCTGGTGTCCACTCTTCCGGAGGGGGTTTTGGCTTCCCTCTTCGTGGATGTCTTGGCGTTGTTTTGTTCATCTTCCCGCTTGTCTTCTGCTGCCTGTCGATTACAGCTGACAATTGATGCCGTGTCGGGTCGTGCTGTCTTAAAGGGTTTCCGTTTTTCGGTCACTAAAACGAAGGCCATGCATTTTTATGGGGGTCGTGGTGTCCTTGGTCCCCCTCCCCTCTTCTTGGATGGCACGGCGATTGAATATGTCCCTGTTTTTAAGTTCTTGGGTTTAACGCTTGATAGCAAGCTCACTAGGGTACCCCATTTGCGTCGCTTGAGGGCGTCCTGTTCGAATGCTATGGATTTGCTTAGGGTTTTATCCTACACCACTTGAGGTGGTGATAGGCGCACCTTGTGGTCGCTTTATTCGGTACTGGTCCAATCCCGGCTGGACTAAGGTTACCAGGTGTATTCTTCAGCCTTGAAGATACTTGACCCTGTTCGTTCGCTTGGGGCCCGTCTTAGTAGTGGAGCCTTTCGCACCTCGCCGATCCCTAGCCTCTTTGTTGAGGGTGACGTGCTTCCTTTGCGATACCACTGGTTGCAGGTGTGCCTACGACTCCTGTTTCGTGTTCAGCAATACCCTTCATCCCCAGTCCATGAGTGCCGTTTTGCCCCGTCCTCTTCGGCATCTTTTGATCGGCAGCTATCTCTACCCCAGCCTCTGGGGCTCCTGGTTGGGGACCATCTCTGCTGCCGGGGTGTTGGTCCTCCCATTTCCGCCGGCTCCGTGTTGGGGCGTCCGCCCTCCTTGGGTCTACTGCTTTTTGTCATTTCGAGAAAGGGTCTATTGACCCTCGTCTATTAAAGTGCCTGTTTCTTGAACATGCGTCTTCTCATGCTCACCAGCGTCCCATCTATACTTACAGCTCGAAGTCGAACCTCGGTGCTGGGGCAGCCGCGGTGTCCTCTACGGAGTCTTTTCGGTCCGCCCTCCCTCCTATAGCATCCGTTTTTACCGCAGAGTTGACGGCCATTCTTTTGGTTTCTGATTTTATCCCTCAATTCTTCAGATGTTATTGTTTTTAGCGATTCCCGGCCTGTTTTGGAGGCAGTTCGCTCTTTTACGTCCATACACCCTTTGGTTCTACGGATTCGCTCCTGGCTAGTCAGAAATCCTCCCGTTATAGGGTGGCTTTCTGTTGGGTTGCGGCTCATGTTGGGGTCCCGGGCAACGAAGCGGCTGATCGGCTGGCCCGCTCGGCCGCCCTCGAGGTGCCGAATGCAGCCCCTGTGCCCTTTTAGGATTCCTACCCCGTAATCAGGGCCTATGTCTTTTGTTTGTGGCAGAGAGAATGGGATTCGTCCCCCTCTTCTAAGCTGTCCCTTATTAAACGCTCTGTCCGTTCCTGGTCGTCTAGCTCTCAGCGACTCCGGTCTTGGGAGGTTGCAAATTGGACACACGTGACTCACCCATGGCTATTTAGTTTAGGGTGGAGGCCGAGTTGCCCCCGGTAGTCCCTTTTGTGGTGGAGAGCTGCCTGTGGCTCACATTTTAGTAGTTTGTTCCCGCCTTGCTTCTCTACGAAATTCCTGATTCCCTACCCTTTCTGGCGTCGCTTTTCCTACTCGACTTCGCTTTATTTTATCAGAGGACTCCCTTGTGTTGTCCTCCCTTGTGTTGTCCTTCCTTCTTACATTTCTATCACGAAGTGGCGTTTTACCCCTTTTATAAATTCTCTCCATCCATTTTTGTGTTTAGGTTTATTGTTTTATCTTTTATCCTGTGCCCTCTCCTGCGGCTGGCGCATGTCATTTGTTTATTGCCCCAGCCGCCCTTGTTTTTAGAATGCGTGCTGTATGCCCGTAATTTAAGTGTGCGTCTCTGTGTGTTGTACTGTTTTCTTTTTCTAATCCTTTGCTTTTCCCCATCTTTATCGAGTGTCTCCCACGCCTCTTCTGACCTTTTTTCGGACGACCCCGTTTTAGCAGTGCTGCCATTAAGAATCCATTAGGATTGGGCAGCTGCCGCCTTGTTTTCCCTTAAACTAAACCAAGTCCTTCATGGCCCCTCCTTGAGTCCTCCAAAGCTTGTCACGCCCCTCCTTGAAACCTCCAAAACCTGTCATGGGCTCTCATTGAGTCCTCCAAAACCAATCATGGGCCCTCCTTGAGTCCTTAAAACTTGTCACGGCCCTCCTTGACATTTCTAAAACCAGTCGTGTGCCCTCCTTGAATCATCCAAAACCCGTCATGGGCCCTCCTTGATCCCTCATAAACCTCGCGTGGGCCCTCTTTGAATCCCCCCAAACCTGTCATGGGCCCTCCTTGAGTCCTCCAAAACCTGTAATGGGCCCTCCTTGATCCCACATAAACCTCGCATAGGCCTTCCTTGAATCTTCAAAAACCAGTCATGGCCCCTCCTTGAGTCCTCCAAAACCTTTAGTGGCCCTCCTTAAGTCCTCCAAACCCTGTCACGGCCCTCCTTAAGTCTTCCAAAACCAGTCACGGGCCCTCCTAAACCTCTCATTGAGTCCTCCAAAACCTGCCATGGGCCCTCATTGAGTCTTTCAAAACCAGTCATGGCCCCTCATTGAGTCCTCCAAAACCTTTAGTGGTCCTCCTTAAGTCCTCCAAAACCAGTCACGGGCCCTCCTAAACCTCTCATTGAGTCATCTAAAACCTGTCATGGGCCCTCATTGAGTCTTTCAAAACCAGTCATGGGCCCTCTGTCCCCATTTTGCTTTGGTAATAACGTAACTATTCGGCCGATTCTAACAAAATTTGAAACCCTTCTGTTGTTTTACATTCTCTTTCGAACGATATAATTGCCAAAGTCTTCCCAAGGTTAGTCCGGGAATTATTGAAGGTCGTCAGGTCATAAATCAGAATAAGTGAGAGCAGGCCACTTTGGGTCAGCAGACCTTGTTAAATTAAATCTGGTACCAGTAATGTCAGATATTTTAGGAGATCCTTTTAATGAGGGCGTTATCAACGTCTTTCCCTCCTTGACAGGAGGAACTTCATTTTTTATGCACCCCTGTTCCTACACTAGTTTTTATCTTCCCTACCCACCATTCTGACTGTTTAGGACTCACAGTTAAACTGATCCTTTACCACCCGCTTCCCTTCTCATTCATACACTGTCTTAAGATTGGATCCCAATAATTATCCATCATTATTCCCCAATTTATCATTGGATTATTGAGGTCAAAAGTCCTCTACTCCTCAGGATATAAGCCCATATCAAAGGTGATGTTAAATACAACGTCTCCTAGTTTCAATTTTACTGCCAACACACACTGGATTACACCAACGAATAGCTGTAAAATAACTAAGTTATAAAATTCTACCCTATTTTTGATACATAAAATTAAATCCAAAACTGTTGCTGGATTCTATTAAAAAATATCACAGTAAATATTTTAGTTATAAAGTAAATGTAAAAAAAATCTCAAATCTTTTCTTTAAAAGTGTGTCAAGAATTAGTTTGAATCACTATTCTTCAAATATTGAACTCTTAACTAACAAATCCGCCTCAGGAACGCAATTTCAAATCGAATCAACTATTAAATATTAAAGCTTCAATAACATAATTCCTTAAATTTTATCTTTTTTTATTCCAATCATGGAAGTATAAAAATTCTGAAAGTAATGGTAGATTACAAGACTAGAAAATGTCGAAGATAAAATTTTAATCAAAGGGTTAATATTATACATAATTTCTGCAAAGGTCGATAGCACATGAAGAAGTTCCTTTTGAAATTCTACAAATTACTGTAGGAGTGTCTAAGAGACACCGATGGTCACGTTAGTATTTCTTTTTTTTTACTGGTGTTACTATGTGAAGTACACCAGTATCACAAAAACTTGGTTCTTTATATATACTAACCAGGCAGAACAAGATGAAAAGGTACCAGTCATCTGGTTTTATCTCTCAACCATATTTAAAGTTACCTCCAAACACCTTCAAATGGTCCTACCTTTTAAAGTGCTTTGGAATAATTTGAGATGTGCATTTTTACAAAATACAGCCAATTACAAAATACTTAAACCTACAGTGCCTACCAATAAGGCGTTCTGTCATTGCTTACAACTTTCCATCCAAAAACTACAATATCTTGGTCACCATAACCGAGCTTTTACGGTATTTTATTTTGGTCACCATAACCGAGGTTTTACAGTATTTTATATAAACTTGAAACGCTAAGCTTTTCAAAATCAGTAACACAAAATAAAAAAAATTACAAAATCTTTGTTTTCTCTTAATAAAATGGTTCAAACGAGGAACAAAAAGAAAAACCACAGATAAAAAAAAAAGAGTCGGTTTTGATGCCATGGGAGGAACCGTAGGAAACTCTAAAGGTCTTGAGGAGGCGAAAAGGGCAAAAAGGAGGAGCTGGATAAGGCGGTGACGCAAAGGGAATTCACCACCGGATCCTGAGGTGATTAGTTTATTGACATTGTGCTTAAGGTGAGAGCGCTTCCACCGGAAGACCTCTTGGACAACCATATTCTGCAACATAACACACCCTGTTTCAATACCAAACTCTGCTTCATGTACATACATGGTAAAAACAACCTTTCGGGGGTTTAATCTTAGGATACTAGAAATAAACAAATTCGTGAATAGACTAACATTTAAAGTTAAAATTCAAACATTCAAATTATGGAATTAATGAGAATTTGGCCCGTTAATATAGGAAGTAATGCAGAGCTTACAGATTATTACGTTAAAATTTATGTTCAGGAATTTAATTAGAAAAATTTTTACTAAATTCCCAACATACTTGTCCCGTATTGGGACAGGTAACGTGCGCGAAGATCACCCAGACTGGGACATTCAACAAGAATGTGCCGAAGAGTCTGGGGGACAACACAGCGGACGCCCCATCAAATGGCGGTGTGTGGCAAATTGGAAGAGAGGGAGCCACCTGAAGCCGTCGTGGCATTGGAGCTGGGTCCATGGGAACAGTCGCGGATTAATGGCAGGCAACTTTAAATTTCCTTCAGCCATCTCTCTTGTTTGTCAGGCCGCCGGCCATGATTCCTGCCATGTAGTTTATGCGAGGAAGAGCCAAAGAGTCCTCGCGGACTCTTTGGCGCCTCATTCCCCACAATTCCCACATATCCAGGAACCCCTAAACGGGATCATCTCTTCACCCGCGGTAACCGAGCGTCGCGTATACCTCGAACCACGGGGTGTGGAGATTCCAATGCCGTTTGGGGGTCGCTGGCGATCACAATCCGGTCTCCGAACTGGGCCCGATACGTTATCTCCCGTACGAAGCTTTAGGAACCACGGAAGACAATCTCACGACCACCTTCAAAAACGTTGCCTCCTGTGAGTCTAACGACTCGGTGGAGGAGCACGGCCGTTTCGCCTTACGGGGAACAGGTCAGGCTAGGGGTAAGTAAGGACCCCCTGGTTTTAGCCGAGGCTGCGTGTGAACCCTTTGTGCCGTTAGATCTACCAGGGAAGCGCCCTGGGTGAGTAGAACGCGCAGAAGGGTTACGAATGGGCGCGGAAACGACACAACTTGTAGGCCTAGAGCAGAGGGTATCTTTTTTTTAATATTGGGGCATAAGACGTCCGAGGCAGCGCAGGGAGTGCCAGGGCCAAGTCCTTAGCCTTGCGAAATGAGACACGATCCTAAGCCTGAATAGCCAAGACTACCTTGCCCAGGAGGTACGCACCATCTTGCTTCGAAGAAGCGGGTGCGTTGGCCATACACGATTTGGACTTGTTGTGTGCGGCCTAAGAGAATCTTACACAGACTTCGGGTAACCCCGACTTTGCACGTCTACATGAACGATTCGTATGGCCGAAACGGTGACAGTAATAGCACCGCCGCGGCAGTGGCACGAATGCCTTCGCGCGGTAGCGATACCAACCGGCACGCACCGACTCATAGACCTTGTCGCAGTCGAATGTGACGAAGAGTGTAGGAGTGGGTCTCGAGCCCCCGCCCCTGTTTTCTCATCACACGTTCTACTTTTACCGCTCCATGGTGGGCCAGCTCTAAGGTGACGTCTTCTAATGAGTAGTAACAATTCCCTCAGGTAAAATTACTACTCCCACAATGTTCATGGTAGAGTGGGGAGTCGCACTCATCGGCGAGCCATGTGTCCAAAGGGCACTAGTCATGGCCCCCTCGGAGGGATCCAACGCATTCGCCAAAAAACTCCCGTCAAAGAAACTGGTCAACTTCGGCTCTCTACCCATCAAACTGACTAATGCTCTCCTCTGATGGGTCATGTTGCCATCTTTGGAGCAAATAACCAGTGGGCTCGAAACCCCTGGGTAGTGCCCTGTTGCTAGGTGATCCCAGGATGACATGCAGTCTACCAAGGCGCCATAGCTACCGAACCAAACTATGTCCAGGTGGGAACACTCCTCCTGGGAGAAAGGGTACGTAGAAAAGGTTGAGGGGATAGCCGTAATGATAATAAATATACTACTACTAATAATAATAATAATAAAATACTAATGAATAATCTAAAAACAATAATGGGTAAAGTAGCAGTGAGGGAGCAAGGGAAGAGGACACTAAACTTTCGCAGGCCCCATCAGAGTTCAAGACAACCCAGTGATGGGGCTTCCCTAATTTGCACTCAGGCCGGGAGTGTAAGAGGCTACACAAGCTCCCCCCCCCCCATCCTCTGTGGGTTGCCCACTTTGAATGAGTTGACGAATAACTTTGGGGGTTCATCATGATTGTTTTGTATTGTTGCCTCTAGGTGGGGCAGTGCGCGTCATGAAAGGCGGCTAAACCCGGATAAGGGGGCCCATGCCTGGGAACTCCCCACAAGGGCTTCATCCTCTGAGCGCGACGCATAATGAAGATACTAATGGACGGGGCTGGAACCAAAGCTGCTCCAGTCAGATCGGTCATTCCGCCTCATTCTATGGAATGTGGGAAAGAGGAAAATGGTGGATTGAAACGAGGGGATCGCAACTGCTTGCTCGAAGTAACAAAAGGGAATGAAGAGTTCCAAGATGAGGAAGTGGATGGTATTGTGTTTGATAGATGTGCGGGGGTTGATAGGGGCCTTATTTATGCCCAGGGGTAAACCCTGCCGGACGAGATTCCCCAGCACATAGCACCCGTCACCATAAAAGGGTGTGTGTGTAGTGTCTTGGTGGCGTCCTGAGCACCATTTCTACCTTGTAAGAGACGTAAAAGAGGTTATTTACATAAAACTGTGAAAACCATCGGGGGCATCGCCACCAGAAAGTTCGTAAAGAAAGAAGTGAAATTCAGGAGAGTGAAATGTAGAAAACCCAAGTAAACAAAAGGGCACGCAACTCTCCATCTCCGCCTCATGACGAATGCGGGTTTCTAAGGTGTGTGTGTATATATATATATTTGCGCGCGCTGTCCACTCGTAGAGGTGGAGGACCGTGAGTGGCAAGGCAGAGCCTATTTAAGGAGGAATGGGGTAAACGCCTTTAATCGACCCCAGCCTCGAGGCGTGGAAGGTATGGTAGCAATCACTCTTCTTCCTAACTACCATCCCCCCGGAATGGATAGACCCGAGTATCGGGAGAAAGAGGGCATTACGTTACTCACGCCGCGGTTCGCCTTACCCAATGCCAGTGCCCAAGAGGAGCGAGAGGACGTTGGTGATGATCATCGTGTAGAGGACGTCCCTGGAGAAGAGCGACGAGTTCCCCACCATCAGCCGCCGGATGCTGGCGCCCCGGTTCACCTTCTTACCCGGGTGGACGAACCGCCATTCCCTGAGGAGAAGGAATTCGCAGTCTTAACACCGGGGTGGACTAAAATGACTCTAGCAATTTTCTTAAAGTCCCCTCCCACTTCACAAGAGACCACCATGGTGGAGTCATCATTTTTAAACGTGACCACCAAGTCACACCACCCACAGAGCTCATCATGGCCGCGTCTCGTGTGAATACCTCCACTAGGTGTCGATATTCATACCCGATTGGTGGTTGGGGTCAAGAATGCAGACTTTCTGGGCCTCTAGGGCCCTCGGGCTCAACAACGATTGGCATAGGAACATTTTTATTCTATTTTAAAGCCCATCTGGCGACTGCCTACTAGGCCATAAGTCACCGTAATCACCCCAGTTTAAAAACTAGGCTAGATTTTTAAAAAAAGACCAAAACAAAAAGTAAAAATACAAGAAGGAAGTAAGCTCCAGTGTCGGGGAAAGCGGGCCTCCCCCCCGGCGCAGGAACATGCACCCTACAACAAAGAGAATCAAATAAAATGGCCCAGCCTCCTCCAAAAGGTCAGATAGTCCGCAAATCTGTGTACACGAACCCGTCCAGTATACAAGGGACAAGCGGTACCGGGACCGGGACCGGGGCAGGCAATGTACGCGGAGATCACACAGACTGGGGTATTCTAAAAGAATGTGCAGAAGAGTCTGGAGGACAAATTCACAATAAGGTACAGGCGAGCGTTCCATCAAGTGGCGTTGCGCCTCGCGGGTGTGCCCAAATCGAAGACGGGAGAAAAAGATTAAATTCCTTTAATAATAATTGTTCTAAAGTGAGACCTCGAAAATGCATTCGTTATGCGAGACGAACAAGTAATAATATGTTTTGAGGGTGAGAGCTCGCAGGTGAGTGCGTTATGCGAGACGAAAAGGAAGATACTATAATCAGGTTCTCAAAGAGCTTACTTGGGCGGCGACTGATCGGGCCGACTGCTCCAGTCCCAAATCCAGTCAGTTTCAAC